>JASJET010000217.1:1862500-2462500 GCA_034092305.1 Diaprepes abbreviatus
AAGAAAAACAAGTTGTCAACGGGAGGGAGTGCCTGCAGCATACACGTTTCTAATATAAAAGGCATAATCGGTTCTATTTTCCTTTACTCAAAGCTCTTGGGAAGGAGAGTTGCGATCGCAAGAAAAACAAGTTGTCAACGGGAAGGAGTGCCAGCAGCATAAACATTTCTAATATAAAAGGCATAATCGGTTCTATTTTCCTGTACTCAAAGCTCTTGGAAAGGAGAGTTGCGATCGCAAGAAAAACAAGTTGTCAACGGGAGGGAGTGCCAGCAACATACACAGTTCTAATATAAAAGGCTGAATCGGTTCTATTTTCCTGTACTCAAAGCTCTTGGGAAGGAGAGTTACGATCGCAAGAAAAACAAGTTGTCAACGGGAGGGAGTGCCAGCAGCATACACAGTTCAAATATAAAAGGCAGAATCGGTTCTATTTTCCTGTACACAAAAGTCTTGGGAAAGAGAGTTGCGATCGCAAGAAAAACAAGTTGTCAACGGGAGGGAGTGCCAGCAGTATACACATTTCTAATATAAAAGGCACAATCGGTTCTATTTTCTTGTACTCAAAGCTCTTGTAAAGGAGAGTTGCGATCGCAAGAAAAACAAGTTGTCAACGGGAGGAAGTGCCAGCAGCATACACAGTTCTAATATAAAAGGCATAATCGGTTCTATTTTCCTGTACTCAAAGCTCTTGTGAAGGAGAGTTGCGATCGCAAGAAAAACAAGTTGTCAACAGGAGGGAGTGCCAGCAGCATACACAGTTCTAATATAAAAGGCATAATCGGTTCTATTTTCCTGTACTCAAAGCTCTTGGGAAGGAGAGTTGCGATCGCAAGAAAAAAGAGTTGTCAAAGGGAGGGAGTGCCAGCAGCATACACAGTTCTAATATAAAAGGCATAATCGGTTTTATTTTCCTGTACTCAAAGCTCTTGGGAAGGAGAGTTGCGATCGCAAGAAAAACAAGTTATCAACGGGAGGGAGTGCCAGAAGCATACACATTTCTAATATAAAAGGCATAATCGGTTCTATTTTCCTGTACTCAAAGCTCTATGAAAGGAGAGTTGTGATCGCAAGAAAAACAAGTTGTCAACGGGAGGGAGTGCCAGCAGCATACACAGTTCTAATATAAAAGGCTGAATCGGTTCTATTTTCCTAAACTTAAAACTCTTGGGAGGGAGAGGGGTGATCGCAGGAAAAACATGTTGTCAACGGGAGGGTTTGCCTGCAGCATACACATCTCTAATATAAAAGGCATAATCGGTTCTCTTTTCTTGTACTCAAAGCTCTTGGGAAGGAGAGTTGCGATCGCAAGAAAAAAAAGTTGTCAACGGGAGGGAGTGCCAGCAGCATACACATTTCTAATATAAAAGGCATAATCGGTTCTATTTTCCTGTACTCAAAGCTCTATGAAAGGAGAGTTGTGATCGCAAGAAAAACAAGTTGTCAACGGGAGGGAGTGCCAGCAGCATACACAGTTCTAATATAAAAGGCTGAATCGGTTCTATTTTCCTAAACTTAAAACTCTTGGGAGGGAGAGGGGTGATCGCAGGAAAAACATGTTGTCAACGGGAGGGTTTGCCTGCAGCATACACATCTCTAATATAAAAGGCATAATCGGTTCTCTTTTCTTGTACTCAAAGCTCTTGGGAAGGAGAGTTGCGATCGCAAGAAAAAAAAGTTGTCAACGGGAGGGAGTGCCAGCAGCATACACATTTCTAATATAAAAGGCATAATCGGTTCTATTTTCCTGTACTCAAAGCTCTATGAAAGGAGAGTTGTGATCGCAAGAAAAACAAGTTGTCAACGGGAGGGAGTGCCAGCAGCATACACAGTTCTAATATAAAAGGCTGAATCGGTTCTATTTTCCTAAACTTAAAACTCTTGGGAGGGAGAGGGGTGATCGCAGGAAAAACAAGTTGTCAACGGGAGGGAGTGCCAGCAGCATGCACAGTTCTAATATAAAAGGCATAATCGTTTCTATTTCCCTGTACTCGAAGCTCTTGGGAAGGAGAATTGCGATCGCGAGGAAAACAAGTTGTCAACGGGAGGGAGTGCCTGCAGCATACACTTTTCTAATATAAAAGGCAGAATTGGTTCTATTTTCCTGAACTCAAAGCTCTTGGAAAGGAAAGTTGCGATCGCAAGAAAAACAAGTTGTCAACGGGAGGGAGTGCCAGCAGCATACACAGTTCTAATATAAAAGGCATAATCGGTTCTATTTTCCTGTACTCAAAGCTCTTGGGAAGGAGAGTTGCGATCGCAAGAAAAACAAGTTATAAACGAAAGGGAGTGCCAGCAGCATACACAGTTCTAATATAAAAAGCAGAATCGGTTCTATTTTCCTGTACTCAAAGCTCTTGGGAAGGAGAGTTGCGATCGCAAGAAAAAAAAGTTGTCAACGGGAGGGAGTGCCAGCAGCATACACATTTCTAATATAAAAGGCATAATCGGTTCTATTTTCCTGTACTCAAAGCTCTATGAAAGGAGAGTTGTGATCGCAAGAAAAACAAGTTGTCAACGGGAGGGAGTGCCAGCAGCATACACAGTTCTAATATAAAAGGCTGAATCGGTTCTATTTTCCTAAACTTAAAACTCTTGGGAGGGAGAGGGGTGATCGCAGGAAAAACATGTTGTCAACGGGAGGGTTTGCCTGCAGCATACACATCTCTAATATAAAAGGCATAATCGGTTCTCTTTTCTTGTACTCAAAGCTCTTGGGAAGGAGAGTTGCGATCGCAAGAAAAACAAGTTGTCAACGGGAGGGAGTGCCAGCAGCATACACAGTTCTAAGCATAATCGGTTCTATTTTCCTGTACTCAAAGCTCTTGGGAAGGAGAGTTGCGATCGCAAGAAAAACAAGTTGTCAACGGTAGGGAGTGCCAGCAGGATACACAGTTCTAATATAAAAGGCATAAACGGTTCTAATTTCCTGGACTCAAAGCTCTTGGGAAGGAGAGTTGCGATGGCAAGAAAAACAAGTTGTCAACGGGAAGGAGTGCCAGCAGCATACACAGTTCTAATATAAAAGGCATAAACGGTTCTATTCACCTGTACTCAAAGCTCTTCGGAAGGAGAGTTGCGAACGCAAGAAAAACAAGTTGTCAAAGGGAGGGAGTGCCAGCAGCGTACACAGTTCTAATATAAAAGGCATAATCGGTCCTATTTTCCTGTACTCAAAACTCTTGGGAAGGAGAGTTGCGATCGCAAGAAAAACAAGTTGGCAACGGGAGGGAGTGCCAGCAGCATACACAGTTGTAATATAAAAGGCATAATCGGTTCTATTTTCCTGTACTCAAAGCTCTTGGGAAGGAGAGTTGCGATCGCAAGAAAAACAAGTTATCAACGGGAGGGAGTGCCAGAAGCATACACATTTCTAATATAAAAGGCATAATCGGTTCTATTTTCCTGTACACAAAGCTCCTGGGAAGGAGAGTTGCGATCGCAAGAAAAACAAGTTGTCAACGGGAGGGAGTGCCAGCAGCATACACAGTTCTAATATAAAAGGCATAATTGGTTCTATTTTCCTGTACTCAAAACTCTTGTGAAGGAGAGTTGCGATCGCAAGAAAAACAAGTTGTCAACGGGAGGGAGTGCCAGCAGCATACACAGTTCTAATATAAGAGGCAGAATCGGTTCTACTTTCCTGTACTCAAAGCTCTTGGGAAGGAGAGTTGCGATCGCAAGAAAAACAAGTTGTCAACGGGAGGGAGTGCCTGCAGCATACACGTTTCTAATATAAAAGGCATAATCGGTTCTATTTTCCTGTACTCAAAGCTCTTGGGAAGGAGAGTTGCGATCGCAAGAAAAACAAGTTGTCAACGGGAGGGAATGCCTGCAGCATACACGTTTCTAATATAAAAGGCATAATCGGTTCTATTTTCCTTTACTCAAAGCTCTTGGGAAGGAGAGTTGCGATCGCAAGAAAAACAAGTTGTCAACGGGAAGGAGTGCCAGCAGCATAAACATTTCTAATATAAAAGGCATAATCGGTTCTATTTTCCTGTACTCAAAGCTCTTGGGAAGGAGAGTTGCGATCGCAAGAAAAACAAGTTGTCAACGGGAGGGAATGCCTGCAGCATACACGTTTCTAATATAAAAGGCATAATCGGTTCTATTTTTCTTTACTCAAAGCTCTTGGGAAGGAGAGTTGCGATCGCAAGAAAAACAAGTTGTCAACGGGAGGGAGTGCCTGCAGCATACACGTTTCTAATATAAAAGGCATAATCGGTTCTATTTTCCTTTACTCAAAGCTCTTGGGAAGGAGAGTTGCGATCGCAAGAAAAACAAGTTGTCAACGGGAAGGAGTGCCAGCAGCATAAACATTTCTAATATAAAAGGCATAATCGGTTCTATTTTCCTGTACTCAAAGCTCTTGGAAAGGAGAGTTGCGATCGCAAGAAAAACAAGTTGTCAACGGGAGGGAGTGCCAGCAACATACACAGTTCTAATATAAAAGGCTGAATCGGTTCTATTTTCCTGTACTCAAAGCTCTTGGGAAGGAGAGTTACGATCGCAAGAAAAACAAGTTGTCAACGGGAGGGAGTGCCAGCAGCATACACAGTTCTAATATAAGAGGCAGAATCGGTTCTACTTTCCTGTACTCAAAGCTCTTGGGAAGGAGAGTTGCGATCGCAAGAAAAACAAGTTGTCAACGGGAGGGAGTGCCTGCAGCATACACGTTTCTAATATAAAAGGCATAATCGGTTCTATTTTCCTGTACTCAAAGCTCTTGGGAAGGAGAGTTGCGATCGCAAGAAAAACAAGTTGTCAACGGAAGGGAATGCCTGCAGCATACACGTTTCTAATATAAAAGGCATAATCGGTTCTATTTTCCTTTACTCAAAGCTCTTGGGAAGGAGAGTTGCGATCGCAAGAAAAACAAGTTGTCAACGGGAAGGAGTGCCAGCAGCATAAACATTTCTAATATAAAAGGCATAATCGGTTCTATTTTCCCGTACTTAAAGCTCTTGGGAAGGAGAGTTGCGATCGCAAGAAAAACAAGTTGTCAACTGGAGGGAGTGCCTGCAGCATACACGTTTCTAATATAAAAGGCATAATCGGTTCTATTTTCCTTTACTCAAAGCTCTTGGGAAGGAGAGTTGCGATCGCAAGAAAAACAAGTTGTCAACGGGAAGGAGTGCCAGCAGCATAAACATTTCTAATATAAAAGGCATAATCGGTTCTATTTTCCTGTACTCAAAGGTCTTGGAAAGGAGAGTTGCGATCGCAAGAAAAACAAGTTGTCAACGGGAGGGAGTGCCAGCAACATACACAGTTCTAATATAAAAGGCTGAATCGGTTCTATTTTCCTGTACTCAAAGCTCTTGGGAAGGAGAGTTACGATTGCAAGAAAAACAAGTTGTCAACGGGAGGGAGTGCCAGCAGCATACACAGTTCAAATATAAAAGGCAGAATCGGTTCTATTTTCCTGTACACAAAACTCTTGGGAAAGAGAGTTGCGATCGCAAGAAAAACAAGTTGTCAACGGGAGGGAGTGCCAGCAGTATACACATTTCTAATATAAAAGGCATAATCGGTTCTATTTTCCTGTACTCAAAGCTCTTGTGAAGGAGGGTTGCGATCGCAAGAAAAACAAGTTGTCAACGGGACGGAGTGCCAGCAGCATACACAGTTCTAATATAAAGGGCATAATCGGTTCTATTTTCCTGTACTCAAAGCTCTTGGGAAGGAGAGTTGCGATCGCAAGAAAAACAAGTTGTCAACGGGAGGGAGGGCCAGCAGTATACACATTTCTAATATAAAAGGCATAATCGGTTCTATTTTCCTGTACTCAAAGCTCTTGTGAAGGAGAGTTGCGATCGCAAGAAAAACAAGTTGTCAACGGGAGGGAGTGCCAGCAGCATACACAGTTCTAATATAAAAGGCATAATCGGTTCCATTTTCCTGTACTCAAAGCTCTTGGGAAGGAGAGTTGCGATCGCAAGAAAAAAGAGTTGTCAAAGGGAGGGAGTGCCAGCAGCATACACAGTTCTAATATAAAAGGCATAATCGGTTTTATTTTCCTGTACTCAAAGCTCTTGGGAAGGAGATTTGCGATCGCAAGAAAAACAAGTTATCAACGGGAGGGAGTGCCAGAAGCATACACATTTCTAATATAGAAGGCATAATCGGTTCTATTTTCCTGTACACAAAGCTCTTGGGAAGGAGAGTTGCGATCGCAAGAAAAACAAGTTGTCAACGGGAGGAAGTGCCAGCAGCATACAGAGTTCTAATATAAAAGGCATAATCGGTTCTATTTTCCTGTACTCAAAGCTCTTGGGAAGGAGAGTTGCGATCGCAAGAAAAACAAGTTATAAACGGGAGGGAGTGCCAGCAGCATACACAGTTCTAATATAAAAGGCATAATCGTTTCTATTTTCCTGTACTCGAAGCTCTTGAGAAGGAGAATTGCGATCGCGAGGAAAACAAGTTGTCAACGGGAGGGAGTGCCTGCAGCATACACTTTTCTAATATAAAAGGCAGAATTGGTTCTATTTTCCTAAACTCAAAGCTCTTGGAAAGGAGAGTTGCGATCGCAAGAAAAACAAGTTGTCAACGGGAGGGAGTGCCAGCAGCATACACAGTTCTAATATAAAAGGCATAATCGGTTCTATTTTCCTGTACTCAAAGCTCTTGGGAAAGAGAGTTGCGATCGCGAGGAAAACAAGTTGTCAACGGGAGGGAGTGCCAGCAGCATACACGTTTCTAATATAAAAGGCATAATCGGTTCTATTTTCCTGTACTCAAAGCTCTTGGGAAGGAGAGTTGCGTTCGCAAGAAAAACAAGTTGTCAACGGGAGGGAATGCCTGCAGCATACACGTTTCTAATATAAAAGGCATAATCGGTTCTATTTTCCTTTACTCGAAGCTCTTGGGAAGGAGAGTTGCGATCGCAAGAAAAACAAGTTGTCAACGGGAGGGAGTGCCAGCAGCATACACATTTCTAATATAAAAGGCATAGTCGGTTCTATTTTCCTGTACTCAAAGCTCTATGAAAGGAGAGTTGCGATCGCAAGAAAAACAAGTTGTCAACGGGAGGGAGTGCCAGCAGCATGCACAGTTCTAATATAAAAGGCTGAATCGGTTCTATTTTCCTGAACTTAAAACTCTTGGGAGGGAGAGGGGTGATCGCAGGAAAAACATGTTGTCAACGGGAGGGAGTGCCTGCAGCATACACATTTCTAATATAAAAGGCATAATCGGTTCTATTTTCCTGTACTCAAAGCTCTTGGGAAGGAGAGTTGCGATCGCAAGAAAATCAAGTTGTCAACGGGAGGGAGTGCCAGCAGCATACACAGTTCTAATATAAAAGGCATAATCGGTTCTATTTTCCTGTACTCAAAGCTCTTGGGAAGGAGAGTTGCGATCGCAAGAAAAACAGGTTGTCAACGGTAGGGAGTGCCAGCAGCATACACAGTTCTAATATAAAAGGCATAATCGGTTCTATTCTCCTGTACTCAAAGCTCTTGGGAAGGATATTTGCGAACGCAAGAAAAACAAGTTGTCAAAGGGAGGGAGTGCCTGCAGCATACACGTTTCTAATAAGAAAGGCATAATCGGTTATATTTTCCTTTACTCAAAGCACTTGGGAAGGAGAGTTGCGATCGCAAGAAAAACAAGTTGTCAACGGGAAGGAGTGCCAGCAGCATACACATTTCTAATATAAAAGGCATAATCGGTTCTATTTTCCTGTACTCAAAGCTCTTGTAAAGGAGAGTTGCGATCGCAAGAAAAACAAGTTGTCAACGGGAGAGAGTGCCAGCAGCATACACAGTTCTAATATAAAAGGCTGAATCGGTTCTATTTTCCTGTACTCAAAGCTCTTGGGAAGGAGAGTTGCGATCGCAAGAAAAACAAGTTGTCAACGGGAGGGAGTGCCAGCAGCATACACAGTTCTAATATAAAAGGCATAATCGGTTCTATTTTCCTGTACTCAAAGCTCTTGGGAAGGAGAGTTGCGATCGCAAGAAAAACAAGTTGTCAACGGTAGGGAGTGCCAGCAGCATACACAGTTCTAATATAAAAGGCATAAACGGTTCTATTTTCCTGGACTCAAAGCTCTTGGGAAAGAGAGTTGCGATGGCAAGAAAAACAAGTTGTCGACGGGAAGGAGTGCCAGCAGCATACACATTTCTAATATAAAAAACATAATCGGTTCTATTCTCGTGTACTCAAAGCTCTTGGGAAGGAGAGTTGCGAAAGCAAGAAAAATAAGTTGTCAAAGGGAGGGAGTGCCTGCAGCATACACATTTCTAATATAAAAGGCATAATCGGTTCTATTTTCCTGTACTCAAGGCTCTTGGAAAGGAGAGTTGCGATCGCAAGAAAAACAAGTTGTCAACGGGAGAGAGTGCCAGCAGCATACACAGTTCTAATATAAAAGGCTGAATCGGTTCTATTTTCCTGTACTCAAAACTCTTGGGAAGGAGAGTTGCGATCGCAAGAAAAACAAGTTGTCAACGGGAGGGAGTGCCTGCAGCATACACATTTCTAATATAAAAGGCACAATCGGTTCTATTTTCTTGTACTCAAAGCTCTTGGGAAGGAGAGTTGCGATCGCAAGAAAGACAAGTTATCAACGGGAGGGAGTGCCAGAAGCATACACATTTCTAATATAAAAGGCATAATCGGTTCTATTTTCCTGTACACAAAGTTCTTGGGAAGGAGAGTTGCGATCGCAAGAAAAACAAGTTATAAACGAAAGGGAGTGCCAGCAGCATACACAGTTCTAATATAAAAGGCATAATCGGTTCTATTTTCCTGTACTCAAAGCTCTTGTGAAGGAGAGTTGCGATCGCAAGAAAAACAAGTTGTCAATGGGAGGGAGTGCCAGCAGCATACACAGTTCTAATATAAGATGCAGAATCGGTTCTACTTTCCTGTACTCAAAGCTCTTGGGAAGGAGAGTTGCGATCGCAAGAAAAACAAGTTGTCAACGGGAGGGAGTGCCTGCAGCATACACGTTTCTAATATAAAAGGCATAATCGGTTCTATTTTCCTGTACTCAAAGCTCTTGGAAAGGAGAGTTGCAATCGTAAGAAAAACCAGTTGTCAACGGGAGGGAATGCCTGCAACATACACGTTTCTAATATGAAAGGCATAATCGGTTCTATTTCCCTTTACTCAAAGCTCTTGGGAAGGAGAGTTGCGATCGCAAGAAAAACAAGTTGTCAACGGGAGGGAGTGCCAGCAGCATACACAGTTCTAATATAAAAGGCAGAATCGGTTCTATTTTCCTGTACACAAAACTCTTTGGGAAAGAGAGTTGCGATCGCAAGAAAAACAAGTTGTCAACGGGAGGGAGTGCCAGCAATATACACATTTCTAATATAAAAGGCATAATCGGTTCTATTTTCCTGTACTCAAAGCTCTTGGGAAGGAGAATTGCGATCGCAAGAAAAATAAGTTGTCAACGGGAGGGAGTGCCAGCAGCATACACAGTTCTAATGCAAAAAGCAGAATCGGTTCTATTTTCCTGTACTCGAAGCTCTTGGGAAGGAGAATTGCGATCGCAAGAAAAATAAGTTGTCAACGGGAGGGAGTGCCAGCAGCATACACAGTTCTAAAATAAAAGGCATAATCGTTTCTATTTTCCTGTACTCGAAGCTCTTGGGAAGGAGAATTGCGATCGCAAGAAAAATAAGTTGTCAACGGGAGGGAGTGCCAGCAGCATACACAGTTCTAATATAAAAAGCAGAATCGGTTCTATTTTCCTGTACTCAAAGCTCTTGGGAAGGAGGGTTGCGTTTGCAAGAAAAACAAGTTGTCAACGGGAGGGAATGCCTGCAGCATACACGTTTCTAATATAAAAGGCATAATCGGTTCTATTTTCCTGTACTCGAAGCTCTTGGGAAGGAGAATTGCGATCGCAAGAAAAATAAGTTGTCAACGGGAGGGAGTGCCAGCAGCATACACAGTTCTAATATAAAAAGCAGAATCGGTTCTATTTTCCTGAACTCAAAGCTCTTGGGAAGGAGAGTTGCGATCGCAAGAAAAACAAGTTGTCAACGGGAGGGAGTGCCAGCAGCATACACGTTTCTAATATAAAAGGCATAATCGGTTCTATTTTCCTGTACTCAAAGCTCTTGGGAAGGAGGGTTGCGTTTGCAAGAAAAACATGTTGTCAACGGGAGGGAGTGCCAGCAGCATACACATTTCTAATATAAAAGGCATAATCGGTTCTATTTTCCTGTACTCAAAGCTCTATGAAAGGAGAGTTGCGATCGCAAGAAAAACAATTTGTCAACGGGAGGGAGTGCCAGCAGCATACACAGTTCTAATCTAAAAGGCTGAATCGGTTCTATTTTCCTGAACTTAAAACTTTTGGGAGGGAGAGGGGTGATCGCAGGAAAAACATGTTGTCAACGGGAGGGAGTGCCTGCAGCATACACAGTTCTAATATAAAAGGCTGAATCGGTTCTATTTTCCTGTGCTCAAAGCTCTTGGAAAGGAGAGTTGCGATCGCAAGAAAAACAAGTTGTCAACGGGAGAGAGTGCCAGCAGCATACACAGTTCTAATATAAAAGGCTGAATCGGTTCTATTTTCCTGTACTCAAAGCTCTTGGGAAGGAGAGTTGCGATCGCAAGAAAAACAAGTTGTAAACGGGAGGGAGTGCCAGCAGCATACACAGATCTAATATAAAAGGCATAATCGGTTCTATTTTCCTGTACTCAAAACTCTTGGGAAGGAGAGTTGCGATCGCAAGAAAAACAAGTTGGCAACGGGAGGGAGTGCCAGCAGCATACACAGTTCTAATATAAAAGGCACAATCGGTTCTATTTTCCTGGACTCAAAGCTCTTGTGAAGAAGAGTTGCGATCGCAAGAAAAAGAAGTTGTCAACGGGAGGGAGTGCCAGCAGCATACACAGTTCTAGTATAAAAGGCATAATCGGTTCTATTTTCCTGTACTCAAAGCTCTTGGGAAGGAGAGTTGCGATCGCAAGAAAAACAAGTTGTAAACGGTAGGGAGTGCCAGTAGCATATACAGTTCTAATATAAAAGGCATAAACGGTTCTATTTTCCTGGACTCAAAGCTCTTGGGAAAGAGAGTTGCGATGGCAAGAAAAACAAGTTGTCAACGGGAAGGAGTGCCAGCAGCATACACATTTCTAATATAAAAGGCATAATCGGTTCTATTCTCCTGTACTCAAAGCTCTTGGAAAGGAGAGTTGCGAAAACAAGAAAAATAAGTTGTCAAAGGGAGGGAGTGCCTGCAGCATACACGATTCTAATTAGAAAGGCATAATCGGTTCTATTTTCCTTTACTCAAAACTCTTGGGAAGGAGAGTTGCGATCGCAAGAAAAACAAGTTGTCAACGGGAAGGAGTGCCAGCAGCATACACATTTCTAATAAAAAAGGCATAATCGGTTCTATTTTCCTGTACTCAAGGCTCTTTGGGAAAGAGAGTTGCGATCGCAAGAAAAACAAGTTGTCAACGGGAGGGAGTGCCAGCAGCATACACAGTTCTAATATAAAAGGCAGAATCGGTTCTATTTTCCTGTACACAAAACTCTTTGGGAAAGAGGGTTGCGATCGCAAGAAAAACAAGTTGTCAACGGGAGGGAGTGCCAGCAATATACACATTTCTAATATAAAAGGCATAATCGGTTCTATTTTCCTGTACTCAAAGCTCTTGGGAAGGAGAATTGCGATCGCAAGAAAAATAAGTTGTCAACGGGAGGGAGTGCCAGCAGCATACACAGTTCTAATGCAAAAAGCAGAATCGGTTCTATTTTCCTGTACTCGAAGCTCTTGGGAAGGAGAATTGCGATCGCAAGAAAAATAAGTTGTCAACGGGAGGGAGTGCCAGCAGCATACACAGTTCTAAAATAAAAGGCATAATCGTTTCTATTTTCCTGTACTCGAAGCTCTTGGGAAGGAGAATTGCGATCGCAAGAAAAATAAGTTGTCAACGGGAGGGAGTGCCAGCAGCATACACAGTTCTAATATAAAAAGCAGAATCGGTTCTATTTTCCTGTACTCAAAGCTCTTGGGAAGGAGGGTTGCGTTTGCAAGAAAAACAAGTTGTCAACGGGAGGGAATGCCTGCAGCATACACGTTTCTAATATAAAAGGCATAATCGGTTCTATTTTCCTGTACTCGAAGCTCTTGGGAAGGAGAATTGCGATCGCAAGAAAAATAAGTTGTCAACGGGAGGGAGTGCCAGCAGCATACACAGTTCTAATATAAAAAGCAGAATAGGTTCTATTTTCCTGAACTCAAAGCTCTTGGGAAGGAGAGTTGCGATCGCAAGAAAAACAAGTTGTCAACGGGAGGGAGTGCCAGCAGCATACACGTTTCTAATATAAAAGGCATAATCGGTTCTATTTTCCTGTACTCAAAGCTCTTGGGAAGGAGGGTTGCGTTTGCAAGAAAAACATGTTGTCAACGGGAGGGAGTGCCAGCAGCATACACATTTCTAATATAAAAGGCATAATCGGTTCTATTTTCCTGTACTCAAAGCTCTATGAAAGGAGAGTTGCGATCGCAAGAAAAACAATTTGTCAACGGGAGGGAGTGCCAGCAGCATACACAGTTCTAATCTAAAAGGCTGAATCGGTTCTATTTTCCTGAACTTAAAACTTTTGGGAGGGAGAGGGGTGATCGCAGGAAAAACATGTTGTCAACGGGAGGGAGTGCCTGCAGCATACACAGTTCTAATATAAAAGGCTGAATCGGTTCTATTTTCCTGTGCTCAAAGCTCTTGGAAAGGAGAGTTGCGATCGCAAGAAAAACAAGTTGTCAACGGGAGAGAGTGCCAGCAGCATACACAGTTCTAATATAAAAGGCTGAATCGGTTCTATTTTCCTGTACTCAAAGCTCTTGGGAAGGAGAGTTGCGATCGCAAGAAAAACAAGTTGTAAACGGGAGGGAGTGCCAGCAGCATACACAGATCTAATATAAAAGGCATAATCGGTTCTATTTTCCTGTACTCAAAACTCTTGGGAAGGAGAGTTGCGATCGCAAGAAAAACAAGTTGGCAACGGGAGGGAGTGCCAGCAGCATACACAGTTCTAATATAAAAGGCACAATCGGTTCTATTTTCCTGGACTCAAAGCTCTTGTGAAGAAGAGTTGCGATCGCAAGAAAAAGAAGTTGTCAACGGGAGGGAGTGCCAGCAGCATACACAGTTCTAGTATAAAAGGCATAATCGGTTCTATTTTCCTGTACTCAAAGCTCTTGGGAAGGAGAGTTGCGATCGCAAGAAAAACAAGTTGTAAACGGTAGGGAGTGCCAGTAGCATATACAGTTCTAATATAAAAGGCATAAACGGTTCTATTTTCCTGGACTCAAAGCTCTTGGGAAAGAGAGTTGCGATGGCAAGAAAAACAAGTTGTCAACGGGAAGGAGTGCCAGCAGCATACACATTTCTAATATAAAAGGCATAATCGGTTCTATTCTCCTGTACTCAAAGCTCTTGGAAAGGAGAGTTGCGAAAACAAGAAAAATAAGTTGTCAAAGGGAGGGAGTGCCTGCAGCATACACGATTCTAATTAGAAAGGCATAATCGGTTCTATTTTCCTTTACTCAAAGCTCTTGGGAAGGAGAGTTGCGATCGCAAGAAAAACAAGTTGTCAACGGGAAGGAGTGCCAGCAGCATACACATTTCTAATAAAAAAGGCATAATCGGTTCTATTTTCCTGTACTCAAGGCTCTTGGAAAGGAGAGTTGCGATCGCAAGAAAAACAAGTTGTCAACGGGAGAGAGTGCCAGCAGCATACACATTTCTAATATAAAAGGCTGAATCGGTTCTATTTTCCTGTACTCAAAGCTCTTGGGAAGGAGAGTTGCGATCGCAAGAAAAACAAGTTGTCAACGGGAGGGAGTGCCAGCAGCATACACAGTTCTAATATAAAAGGCATAATCGGTTCTATTTTCCTGTACTCAAAACTCTTGGGAAAGAGAGTTGCGATCGCAAGAAAAACAAGTTGTCAACGGGAGGGAGTGCCAGCAGCATACACAGTTCTAATATAAAAGGCATAATCGGTTCTATTTTCCTGTACTCAAATCTCTTGGGAAGGAGAGTTGCGATCGCAAGAAAGACAAGTTATCAACGGGAGGGAGTGCCAGAAGCATACACATTTCTAATATAAAAGGCATAATCGGTTCTATTTTCCTGTACACAAAGCTCTTGGGAAGGAGAGTTGCGATCGCAAGAAAAACAAGTTGTCAACGGGAGGGAGCGCCAGCAGCATACACAGTTCTAATATAAAAGGCATAATCGGTTCTATTTTCCTGTACTCAAAGCTCTTGGGAAGGAGAGTTGCGATCGCGAGGAAAACAAGTTGTCAACGGGAGGGAGTGCCTGCAGCATACACTTTTCTAATATAAAAGGCAGAATCGGTTCTATTTTCCTGAACTCAAAGCTCTTGGGAAGGAGAGTTGCGATCGCAAGAAAAACAAGTTGTCAACGGAAGGGAGTGCCAGCAGCATACACAGTTCTAATATAAAAGGCATAATCGGTTCTATTTTCCTGTACTCAAAGCTCTTGGGAAGGAGAGTTGCGATCGCAAGAAGAACAAGTTGTCAACGGGAGGGAGTGCCTGCAGCATACACGTTTCTAATATAAAAGGCATAATCGGTTCTATTTTCCTGTACTCGAAGCTCTTGGGAAGGAGAATTGCGATCGCAAGAAAAACAAGTTGTCAACGGGAGGGAGTGCCAGCATCATACACAGTTCTAATATAAAAGGCATAATCGGTTCTATTTTCCGGTACTCAAAGCTCTTGGGAAGGAGAGTTGCGATCGCAAGAAGAACAAGTTGTCAACGGGAGGGAGTGCCTGCAGCATACACGTTTCTAATATAAAAGGCATAATCGGTTCTATTTTCCTGTACTCAAAGCTCTTGGGAAGGAGAGTTGCGATCGCAAGAAAAACAAGTTGTCAACGGGAGGGGTGCCTGCAGCATACATATTTTTAATATAAAATTCATAATCGGTTCTATTTTCCTGTACTCAAAGCTCTTGGAAAGGAGAGTTGCGTTCGCAAGAAAAAAAAGTTGTCAACGGGAGGGAGTGCCAGCAGCATACACAGTTCTAATATAAAAAGCAGAATCGGTTCTATTTTCCTGTACTCAAAGCTCTTGGGAAGGAGAGTTGCGATCGCGAGGAAAACAAGTTGTCAACGGGAGGGAGTGCCTGCAGCATACACTTTTCTAATATAAAAGGCAGAATCGGTTCTATTTTCCTGAACTCAAAGCTCTTGGGAAGGAGAGTTGCGATCGCACGAAAAACAAGTTGTCAACGGGAGGGAATGCCAGCAGCATACACATTTCTAATATCAAAGGCATAATCGGTTCTATTTTCCTGTACTCAAAGCTCTTGGGAAGGAGAGTTGCGATCGCAAGAAAAACAAGTTTTCAACGGGAGGGAGTGCCAGCAGCATACACAGTTCTAATATAAAAGGCATAATCGATTCTATTTTCTTGTACTCAAAGCTCTTGGGAATGAGAGTTGCGATCGGAAGAAAAACAAGTTGTCAACGGGAGGGAATGCCTGCAGCATACACGTTTCTAATATAAAAGGCATAATCGGTTCTATATTCCTTTACTCGAAGCTCTTGGGAAGGAGAGTTGCGATCGCAAGAAAAACAAGTTGTCAACGGGGGGGAGTGCCAGCAGCATACACAGTTCTAATATAAAAGGCTGAATCGGTTCTATTTTCCTGAACTTAAAACTCTTGGGAGGGAGAGGGGTGATCGCAAGAAAAACATGTTGTCAACGGGAGGGAGTGCCTGCAGCATACACATTTCTAATATAAAAGGCATAATCGGTTCTATTTTCTTGCACTCAAATCTCTTGGGAAGGAGAGTTGCATTCGCAAGAAAAACAAGTTGTCAACGGGAGGGAGTGCCAGCAGCATACACAGTTCTAATATAGGGTGATTCAAAAATCGATCACGAAACTTAAGGGGGTGATTCTACTTGAAAAAATAAGGGTAGAGCTTCATATAATTTTTTTTCAAAATGTCATTCATTTTTGAGTTACAAGCCGTCCAAGTTCAAGTTTTTATTTTTTTTTTTTTTTGAATTACTCGCTTACAGGAAAACCGATTTGACTAATATTTGAAAGATAGGCTAAGTCTTCTGCGCTTCATCATTTTAGTAACAATTCACATTGATTGTTTGCCGCTAGAGGGCACTTTACCTACATTGAAAATTGTTTTTTTGTCATAATTTTTTAGTGTTGACAGCTACAGTAGTTTTCGGCTTAATTTCTGAAAGACTGATGCCAGGCCTTTAAAAAAGGTGCTCTTTATTTACATCGCTAAACCCAACGGTTTAGACGTAAATCACCCTTAAAAATTAAGTGGTAAATTTACTTTTCTCATTTCATTACCACCAGCTACCAGGTAAATAGCTATCAAAGTATACTAGAGCTGTCAGTTTAACATCAAATAAATTCGCTTTTTAAACTATTTAATTTATAATCTTAAAATAACTAATAATGGCTAATCAGTAAATATTCATATTATGGATTATTGCGATATACATTTAATTGATAAAAATTAATGAAACAGTACTAAACAAACTAAAAAAGATTCTCAAAATGTCCCCCATTTTCTTCAATACATTTCCTAACACTCTTCAAAAAATGTCGCCTAACTCGATGAAAAATTTCTGTTGTTTCTTTAATAATTTGGCACTTCTCGATTATCCTGAAGCGAAGATCCTCGACGTTGATTACTGGAATATCGTACACCAATTGTTTCAAATGACCCCAAAAGAAAAAATCCATAGGATTAAGGTCTGGTGACCTCGCTGCCCATGCCAATGGTCCACTTCGTCCTATCCATCGCTCAGGATACGTTGCATTCAAATACTGTCGGACACGTATACTAAAGTGGGGCGGAGCTCCGTCTTGGAGGATCCACATGTTGGCCCTTACTTCCAATGGCACATCTTCCATATATAATGGGAGACGATTTTGGATAAAATCTAAGTATACGTCACCAGTTAATGGGCCATCAAAGAAATGAGGACCAATAAGATAATCTCCTATTATCCCTGCCCACACATTTAGTGAAAATCTACGCTGATGTTTCGTTTCTACCACATTGTTTGGGTTCTCGTAAGCATATGTGTGGATGTTGTGTAGATTTGTTATGCCATCACGAGTGAAACCAGCTTCGTCTGTGAATAATATGACGCCAATTAATCGATTATCGTGTTCATACTTAGCTAGGATCTGATTGCACATTTCCAACCGTCTCGGCCGATCATCGTCATAAAGAGCCTGCACCTTTTTTGAATGAAACGGGTAGAGTTGTTCTTCTCTTAGTATCCTCCATGAACTAGCCTGACAGAGCCGCACTTCATTCCCAATTTTTCTAGTACTAATACCTGGATTATCTTCAATAATTTCAAGCACTCTTTCTTCTTGTTGCACGTTTCTAGCAGTTCTAGGTCTTTCCCTATTTCCATTATAACTTTTAAAGGAACCACATTCCGCAAGCCTCCTGTGCACACTGGAAAATGTTTGAGCATGAGGGATATTTCTTTCCGGATAACTCTCCATATAATATCTTCTTGCCAACTCTGCATTACCATTTGCTTTTCCATAACAAAAATGGATATCACAATATTCGATATTTGAATATTGGTGATTAGCCATTATTAGTTATTTTAAGATTATAAATTAAATAGTTTAAAAAGCGAATTTATTTGATGTTAAACTGACAGCTCTAGTATACTTTGATAGCTATTTACCTGGTAGTTGGTGGTAATGAAATGAGAAAAGTAAATTTACCACTTAATTTTTAAGGGTGATTTACGTCTAAACCGTTGGGTTTAGCGATGTAAATAAAGAGCACCTTTTTTAAAGGCCTGGCATCAGTCTTTCAGAAATTATGCCAAAAACTACTTTAGCTGTCAACACTAAAAAATTATGACAAAAAAAACAATTTTCAATGTAGGTAAAGTGCCCTCTAGCGGCAAACAATCAATGTAAATTGTTACTAAAATGATGAAGCGCAGAAGACTTAGCCTATCTTTCAAATATTAGTCAAATCGGTTTTCCTGTAAGCGAGTAATTCAAAAAACAAAAAATAAAAACTTGAACTTGGACGGCTTGTAACTCGAAAACGAATGACATTTTGAAAAAAAATTATATGAAGCTCTACCCTTATTTTGTCAAGTAGAATCACCCCCTTAAGTTTCGTGATCGATTTTTGAATCACCCTATATATATATATATATATATATATATATATATATATATATATATATATATATATATATATGAAGTAAAATGCGAACAGTAATGCAAACTGCGTTCCAACCATATCCTTTCAGTGTTAGAGGTTGCACAGTTTGAATAAATTGCTAAGGAACACAATTTATCGTATTCCACCACCATCGAGTTGATGGCCTACCTGTACCACCATATCGAGAAAAAAGTCAAAACCTACCCTCCCCGCCACAGTGATACGGCAGAGGTACATGTTTCGTCTCTATTAGACTCACGCACCTGGCTGTACAAAGGATAGATGGGAAGGAAGCATGCAAATACTGAACGCGGCTTCGTCGACCTCCCACCGGATGGCGTATATATGTTGATGCGGCTTTCACGGATTCCTCCGTGCGAGATGCAATAGCAATGGATATATCCACATTATGCCGTTGTACCTCGGAGCGGTATATTCAGATGTTCGTTTGTACTGTTGAAGATAACAGTCCGGTATCAAGTTCTGCGGGTAATATCCCGCCGATATTTTACGATATGGGGATTTTAAGAAGACAGTTGTTTTCTGTGCATTTTGCTCTCGGTTCATTACAGCTCCAATGATGAAACCATTAGGTGGAAGAAACTAGTATGGAGAGAGAACCAGAGTGAAATTCATAGATAATTTACTGTCTGTCCCCTTTCTTAACGGTCGTAAGGAGAATAAAATAACTTTTCTATATATATATATATATATATATATATATATATATATATATATATATATATACACATATAACTGACCTCACAATTTACATACATATAACTGACCTCACAATTTACCACCAAAATAATGTCATTAAAACTCAGTGGTATACAAAAGAAACATGGTCTTCTAGATATTTGCATTATAATTCTCAACATCCTCTATCCCAAAAAAAATCGGTAGTAATAGGAATTGCAGACCGAGCCATAAAATTATCCGATCCAGAATATCGAAACGAAGCAATTCAAAAAGCAAAGGAAGCCTTAGTACTAAACAGTTATCCCACTAAAATTATAAACAATACTTTCAAAAAAAGAATACACAAATTTTACAATAACAACAACCAAAACCCTCAACACCAAAAAACAAAACAACAAAACCAATATGTTTCCATACCATATATACCACAACTCTCAGAAAAACTTCAAAATGTCCTCAAAAACCATAATATAATTGTTAGTCACAAAGGACACAATCTATTAAAAAAAAAACTTTAGTAACTTAAAATGCAAAATACCTAAAGACAAAAAAACACACGTAGTATATGAGATCCCATGTAAAAATTGTGACGGAGTTTACATCGGCCAAACCAGTCAACATCTTAAAAACAGGATTAATGGACACAAATACGACAAACATAATAAGACCGCATTGACAAACCACAGTACAGAAAAACACACTTTTGATTTTGAAAATGTAAAAATTCTCAAAACAGAAAACAATAAAAAATAAAGCGTGAATTTTATGAAATGATCGCAATTCAAAAAAATAAGAATCCTATAAATACAAAAGCTGATACAAAACACCTAAGTAAAATATATTACAATATCCTAAAATAACCCCCCAAATAAATTAAATATACACAAAATGATCTCAAAAATAAATCATTCCAAAAATAAGAAAAAAATAATAGTCAGGCAAGGACCCTTAAGGCGAAAAAAAATCCAAACCCTTGACCACCGGAACCCATAAAATAAAATTTCAGTTTAAATAAAGATGCGTTATAGTAAACCCTTAACAAAAAAGATTTAAAATTATAAGCTAAATCGAAAATATGATTCGTATATAGGGTGTTCTATTTAAAAAAATACAACTTTATGCTGTCCTAGTTTTTTGGCTCACCCTGTAGAGTCCTAAATATTTTTAAAATCTGCGTAAAAATAAACTGAATCAAACAATAAATATAGTTTCTTTGTTAATTTCACCGAAAAGGCGCAAACCTACTTCATCCAATCGTTGACTCACCCTGTATAGTTAAGAGTTGTATACTGTTTTTTGAATAGTGAAGATTAAGTAGTAGTAAGAGAGTTGTGATAATATAAATATTGGAAGTCTAAGTGAAAGGTGTTGTGTTTTTATTCTGCGAACCCAGTGAGCGATTTTAAAGAGACAAAATCGTAACAATAGGTGCACATATCCCCATAAAGTAAAATTAAGTATTTGGCTCCTACTTTTTTAACCAAATAAAAGCAATTTTTATTTATTAATCATGTTATGCAACTGCAAAAAATTTTGAAAATAAAATATTTTAATTTTTGCGTTATTTAGTAATGTGTAAGTGACAACAGAGTCCACAAAAACAAAGTGATACGTACTAGTTATTTATCATCAAATACAATGTTGAAATCTATTTTTGTTGCATGCTTTTAAATAAAAGAATATAATATGTCCAGTTTGTCAACAATAAAATGACATGTTTTGTATTTTAACATGTTTTAATTTAACTTGGTCATGTTAAACTATTGGAAAACATGTCGTATTAGGTTTTATTTGCGTATTTTAAAACAGGAAAATTATTTATTACCAATTTCCATTGTAACTATTTTTTACTGATCTGAATATGTAACGTAACTTTTAATTTTTGATTGTTAAGTATGTATAATAAAATATTTAATATATGTATAGCACTGTTTAATTATGTCTTTACATCTGTAACAAAAGTAACTTTACAGGTCAGTAACTTACTAATCGTTTATCTGACAGATTTCTGTAGATGTTGCTTTTTGTAAGATACATGTAAATGAATCACGGAAATGCTTTAAAGCCAGCACAATATAAATTTATATTGATTTTGATGCAAAACAGATCGAGCAAAGTTGAAGATTGACTAAAATGTGTTTGTGGGACTTGCATTGTCTTTATTTTTGTTTGTTTTTACGACGTTTCGATTAGGTTGTATTTCTAATCGTTATTAAGTATAAACTGAATGTTTTGTCTTAAGACTACGAGCTTATATTGGGACTATATCCATTGAAGCGCAAAGTTTCGCTTCACTGTACACACCTCAATGATTTGATGTTACGAAGTAGTGGTTGCCGAAGACTAGGTATCTCAACGCTGGGTTTACTGAAGAACAGAATGGTTATTCTTTAAAATTATTTGACGATGTTATAAATAACTTTAGAACAACCACTGGACAGCAATAAACACATTCCTTCTTCACAATTCGATACATTAAAGGAACTTCGGAGAAAATAAGACGAATTGCCAGTAGTTATAATATAAAAGCAACCTTTAAATCAAGAAATACATTTAGAGTTTATTTAACAAAAAAACGAAACCAAAAACTACCGATAAGAAAGAATGTGTTAGAAATTGGTTAATTTTTTAAAAATTTTATTTCATATTTCGATTACAGTTTAAAACAATTACAAATAATGTTTACGACACATTTTCTAAATAAATACTCTTTTTTTTAAGTGAAAAGTCACTAAGAGAATTAATGTCATGTTTGAGTCTTAGAGTAACGTAAAAATATTTTTATTAATATTTGTAGAGGTCTTAATAAATAGTAGCAGTATAATCGAAGGCCGTCTCAGATAAATACTATATTTGTCTGTGATTCGTATCGCAAATTTCACCGTCATGGGTAGCAAACATTTCTAAGTCCTCCGTTGTGTAATATAGCATTGCTTCTTAAGACTATCGTAAACGGTCACACTGCATGTTAAATAAAGCGAGCAAAGCAATTTTATATTGTAAAAATAATGCACTCCCTTTTAAAATGGAAAGGTAATATGCTCAATTGAGAGGGTAATTTACCGTAAAATATCAGACATAAGTTGCGATGTTCGGGTTAGTTACGAAGAAGGGGAGCTCAAAATTGCCTTTAAATTTGCTGTCATAGGTTTTAAAAGGCAAACTGTGGTTGGGGATCATGTGGCATAAATTTTGCGTAGCAGTTCGGTAAAGAAAAAATTGGAAATTGTGTTAGTTGAATATAAAATCGTAGATATGGCAAATTCATCATTTTTGCAGTAAAAAAATATTTGTTTGGATTAAAGTATTTAGTTTCTTCTTTTAATTTTATAGTGTATTATTTCATACTTCAATTATAATCTTATAAATACATATTTGGCAGTCCTATTAGATTAAGATATTTTTAGAACAACTGGATTTTATATCTCTGTACTTAGGTGAACTTTCAGAGCATGCATGAAAACCTAACCAAGAAGAAAATGCGACAAGTTTGTTGAATTTAAAAATAAAACAGCAAATTTTGGAAGACAAAAAACCTTTAAAAAAAAATTAGATCGTCAGATTCGTATTCAAGCAAATGAAGTTGATGGTGGTGAAAGAATTCCAAAACGGGACTTTCAAAAATGGGTGGTGCTGTCCTATAGAGGAGAAAAAGCGACAGTAAGAATGTGCATTTATTTAAAAATATCTTTCCAAATAAGAACAGGGAAAAATTAATAGGAAATAGCCGATTTTTAGTTCGTTTATACATATTTTGAGAAGTTGTCAGAATTTTGTATAATTTTAAAGGCATTTTTTTCAATTTCAAATTGAACCAATTATAAGATTCTAATAAAAAAAAATTGAACCGACTTCTAAAAGTATGCTAAAAAGGGAAAAATAACTATAAATTTTTATATGAAATTGAAATTTTTGAAGTCGGCGCTAAACTAGTACCTAACAAAATGTGATTCGCATAAATAGATTAAAAATAATTTATTTGTAATTGCTTTCTTACCACAATTTGTATATATTAGTAGTTATTTATTCATATGAAAATGTGTAGTTATTTTTCACGTTTTAGCGCATGTTTAGAAGTCGGTTCATTTTATTTTTGAATTCATTATGATATCCATAAATTACTAAATACTAATTGAGATTAGTGTACCTCGCAATGACTCCAAGGTGACAAAAAAGTACCCATTTTATCCAGAGTTATAAATCACACTAAAATGAACCACTAAAAATTCTTTGATTCTTGGAGTTCTCCAAATACCAGTGAAATTGTGTCAAACAAATATTTAGTGTGTGATAGTAAATCCACTATCTTATATTTTAAATTAATTTTAGATTGGTAATATAGGCCCCAAAACCTTCTAATATCGATATCTAAATAACTTGAGACGTAAATTTTTTAGCCCGATATATTTTACACCGCATATTGAGTTTATATGCGCCCCAAGAACCCCGCAATATCAATTCTATACAAAATCGGAAAACGCAAAATTTTCAGTCCTTCATATTGTATCTTATCAACCTAATATTTGTAAAAAATTACCTCATATTCGTAATACACGATCCCGAAAACCCCTAATACCAAATCTGAAAAAATGCAAATAAGGTAAAATTTCCAATCCACCATATTGCATCTGCCATATTGAAATTTAAAAAAAAAATTTTGGATGAAATCCGAAAATTGAAAAATTTTCAGTCTGCTATATTAGAGTCGCCATATTGAATCCTGAAAAATACTTTTAAATTAATAATTTATATTCTCAAAAACTCCTTATACCAGTTTTGGAGAAAATCGAAAAATGTAAATTTTTTAGGACGCCATATTGAATCCGCCAGATTGAGTTTTCCAAAAATATTTTAAATTCGTAATTAACACTTACAAGAACCCCCCAATACTGATTTTAGACAAAATCGAGAGATGTGGAGTCTTTAATCTGCCATATTTAATTTTTTTTAAATAATTTCAGATTCATAATGTGCGATCCTTAAAATTCCTCCGTATCAATTTCGAAAAAATCAGACAAAATTAAATTTTTTTGTCCGCCATATTGGATCCGCAATATTGAATTTTTTGAAAATAATTTCAGATTCGTTGTGTACGACCCCGAAAATTCCCCCATACCAATTTTAGAGAAAATTAATTTTTTTGGCCGCCATATTATCAGCGCCATCTTGGAATTTACTGAACCAATTTCATCTAAAAAAATATGGGACCACCGCAGCAACTTCCAGAACATAACGTAAAAAAATTCATTCAAATCGGTGCCGCCGTTATGGAGTAATCGGTGTACATGCATAGAAAAAAATATTGTGACGAATAACTGGAAGTAACTTATTGATACGCCCTCATATATATAAATATTCCGACATGATGAGTCATCGTTATTATAACGTGCCGAAAGGTATAGTGTCTCGATGCGTCATACTTCTAGATAGATCTCGACTTATATGATCTAGATTTATTTAGGAATTTCTATAGGTATATAAAGATAGAATAAGCGTAGTTAGTTAGTTGGAAGTTAGTCGTATAGGAGTCGTATAGTTGTATTGTTGAAAGTTATACAGTGCTTTTTGAATAGTAAAGATTAAGTAGCAGTAATAAGAGAGTTATGTTAATAAGTTGTGATAATATAAGTATTGGAAATATTAGTGAAAGGTGTTGTGTTTTATTCTGAGAAGCTAGTGAACGATTTCAAGACACAAAATCGTAACAATACATAGTCCACGAATTGAGAACCTCCTTCTTTTAGAAATCGGTTAAAAATGGAATTCGTAATTTTTACGGTTACTTATATCCCCATATGGATTTAATGAGTCTCCTAAAGAGCAAATCTAACTTAATAACAAGTATAAGATAACGAAATCATTGTTCATTATATCCAATTATTATTATTTCCCTAATTTTTATGTTTATTAATATTGAAGGACAGCTTCTTTTTAATCTTTCAATTAATTAATTTATTGGATATAAAAAAAATTTTAGTTCATTTGTCGGTTTCTGTTTTTTTATGCTAGCTGATACAGTAGAAACAAATTTTCTTCCTGAAATATCATGTTCATTTTCAATTCAAAGGTTTTCTTATTATTCTTTCCCATTTTTTAAATATTCTCAAGTTCAGATAAGTCACTTAACTTTTTTCTAAATTTTTCAAAGCTTTTTATTATTTCGTTTTATCTAATTTCTTCTTTTCACTTTGACGCTAGGTTTCTGACATTAATTTGCACTTCAAATAAAACACCTTGTTTATGCTTTTTACAACCTGTATTATAAAAAATAGTCTCCTGAGAAATAAAAAATTAATATTAGCATAGCATAGTAAAAATTGAAAGCTACAATCGAAAGTACACATGTTTTCATATTCAAATATCCGCTATTAATTTCTATTAATAAATCCAAATAATATGTATTTAAGCAATGTAGCATGCCTTTGTACGTATGTGGGAATTCAGAACGTGCATTGAAACGTAACCAAGGGGAGAATGCGACAAGTATGCGGCAAATTCTATTATAAGATACCTAGCCAAGCCCAGTGAGTTGTGGTAAGAGGTCGGATTAACAATTTAATGAAGCCCGAACTGGATTTAGACATTAGAATTTATCTAATATTTCTTACAATTTTTGCTTTCTAATACATATTCCGTTTAGAAATCAAACATTTTTTAACTGTATGTTAAGTTTTTGTCTAGACTATCTGGAAGCAAAAACAATGTATATTTATGCAAATAAAGTATTGTTACTGGCTTATAGTGTCATATACTTCGTTGGCATCTATAGTTGCTAAAATTAATGTTTTTTTTTTTTAAATGGGTTATAATTTAGTTAATCGTTTTCTTATAATAAGGCAAGAAATAAAATGACTTAAATATCTCATCCACTACGGAAGATAGCTACAATGACAATAAATCCTTGAATATTATGCTTGCCCTGTAAGAGAAACCACAGACTTTTTTATAAAGGAACGTTGCTTCAGCAACAATCGAAAGACTATCCTATTATATGTATGCAATTTTGTCAAAAAATTATGGACTTCATAGATCTATAACTTGATTTTGTTAACCATATCTTATTTTCTGATGAAAAGTTTTTAGTTAATTGTTTCGTCAACAGGAACCACCGCCCACAACATCGGAAACCATATTTTAGGACCTTTCTTTCTCCACAAAAACTTGACAACTAATTCCTATTTAAATTCGCTATTAAACAGAATTATACGCTATTTAATTCTTTATTTCATGAACAACACAACAACCTGTTATTATTTGGTTCCCACACGATGCAGCGCCAACGCATTTTGGTAGACATGTCAGAGATAATTCTTGAAGGTGTAGAGGTATTGAATGGTCTCCTAGGTCACCCGAGCGAACCCCTTAAGAATTCCATTTTTGGGGCCATTTAAAGATTGTGGATCTTGAAAATTGAATTTCAAATGCATACAATATCGCTCACGAACATTTTCTGAACTTACCCTTTCAGTTTTCAAAAAGTTTAAGACACAGTCAAGGCTAAAGGAGAACAATTCGAATATTTAATTAAATAGCTCCTAATTTAAATTATTATTTTTATTATTTATCTATTAAAAGAGTTCGTATTTTTAACCAACTTCTGAAAGAAGGAGGTTCTCAATTCGTCGATTATGTATGTTTTTTAACCGACTTCTAAAAGAAGGAGGTTCTCAATTCGTCGACTATGTATTTTTTTTTAAGTATATACACCGATTACTCCGGAACGGCGGCACCGATTTGAATGACATTTTTTTTTTACGTTATGTTCAGAAAGTTGCTGCGGTGGTTCCACATTTTATTGGACGAAATTGGTGTAGTAAATTCCAAGATGGTGTGGACAATATGGCAACCACAAAAATTAATTTTGTCCAATTTTCTCCAAAATTGGTATGGGAGAATTTTTGGGGTCGTACTCAACGAATCTAAAATTATTTTTAAAAAATTTAATATGACGGATCCAATATGGCGGACGAAAAAATAATTTTTTTCCGATTTTCTCCAAAGTTGGCACGGGGGAGTTTTCGGGGTCGCACATTACGAATGTGAAATTATTTTTAAAAAATTCAATATGGCGTATCCAATATGGTGATTAAAAAATTAATTTTATCCGATTTTTTTCAAAATTGATATGGAGGAGTTTTTGGGATCGCATATTACGAATCTAAAATTATTTAAAAAAAAATTAAATATGGCTGATTCAAGAGGGCGGATTAACGATTCTACATCTTGGGGGATTAGGGGATTTTTGTTAGTGTTAATTACGAATTTAACATATTTAACTCAATCTGGCGGATTCAATATGGCGTCCTGAAAATTTTACATCTTTCAATTTTGTTCAGAGGTGGGACTGATTCGTTTTAGGGAGTTTTTGGGGTATTGTATTACGAATATGAAGTTAACTTTTGACAACTATTAAGTTGATAAGATACAATATAGGGGACTGAAAATTTTACATTTTCCGATTTTGTTTAAAATTGATATTGCGGTGTTCTTGGGACGTACACAAACTTACCATGCAGTATAAAATATATCGGGCTAAGAAATTTACGTGTTAAGTACTTTAAATATCGATATCGGAAGGTTTTGAGGTCTATATTATCAATCTAAAATTAATTTGAAATTTAAGATAGTGGATTTACTATGACAAACTAATTGTTTTCCACAGTTTCACTGGTATTTCGAGAACTCTAAGAATCAAACAATTTTTAGTGGTTCATTTTAGGGTGATTTACAACTTTTATATAAAATAAATAATTTTTTGCCACCTTGGAGTTATTGCGAATTACACTAATCTCGATTAGTACTTACTTCATATAATTTATGAATATCATAATGAATTGAAAACCAAAAATCGAAAAATAAAATTTTTATAAAAAAAATTTAACCTACTTCCAAAAGTGCGCTAAAAAGTGAAAAATAACTATAAACTTTTATATGAAATTGAAATTTTTGAAGTCGCCGCCAAATTATTTCTAAATGAAATAAATAACTAATAATATATACAATTATGGTAAGAAAGTTCACATTTTATCAGGTATTAGTTTGGCGCCGACTTCAAAAATTTCGATTTCATATAAAAATTTATAGTTATTTTTCACTTTTTAGCGCAATTTTAGAAGTCGGTTCAATTTTTTTTTTATAAAATTTTATTATACTTTTAATTGTCAATATTTTAGAAGCAGTTAAATAATCCCATAATATAAGCTGTACATAAAATATTCTAAAATTTTAGGAGGTTTAAAACAACTGAAAACATACAGGATATTCCATTTAAAAAGTTTATATAGTACATCGTCATTTGACAGTTGTTGACGTCACTGGCATATGGAATGCACAGTCAAATAGAAAAGTTATAGTTTTCAAGGCTGAAGAAAACCTGGATTGATAATCATTTTCCATTTGCTCTTAATTGGGCTATTTCGGAACATTTATCTGGCCATATGTATATTTAATGATCAATAAATTTCCACTATATTTAACAAAAAAAATTGACGCGTTTCGCTGACACTATAGTCAAGTTTTTTAGTTAAATATAGTGGAAATTCGACAAATATTCGTCTTTATTCATCGTTGAATATGGATTTTCATTAAGTACAAGCCAGCACCCTACTTAGTTGTATGTTTAATGCATATAAAATAGGTTGTTTTTAAATATACGTGAATGCCTTTTAATTTATGCTGTAAAAATTGGTAAATTTTAGATAGAGTTTAAAAGCCAAGAGTAACATTTATGAAAGTTCGAATTAATATAATCCTTGAAAAATAATTTCCGGATGAAATTTTAATCTTAATAGCAGAAATTTTTTTTCTAATACTTTCCTTTGCAGAATGGTTCTGGTTAAAATATAACTGATATATTAGTGAAAGAGATCGTGATTATTATATTTAATAATTACGTACGTATGTTATTATATATTTATTTAAAAGTTAATTTTAACCTCAACGCAGCTATCGCAAAATTACTTCGTGTGAATACTAAGCAAGTATAAAATAGAATTAAGTATATATTTTCGTTACCTTGCATAAAAAACTACCTTTTAATCTGCGACGGTATAATTTATTCAAAAGCGACCCAAGAGGGGCATAATGTAAAAAGTTAAGGCCATTGTTTGGGTTTTACTTGGGATCGTTGCTCATTGCATTCTTAATAAGACACCTTAGGGTACCCGGATATAAAATTAGAGGTTGAATTTTGTATTTCTTTAATGCAAATAGATGCCTGGAAGATTTTCGTTTTATATGGGTTATTTTTGAGACTAGTGATTTTCAAGTCGTATCATATAATATAAAAATGAATAATATACTCCGTCACTAAATTCGTAAATGCTGCGGTTTTGTATAGTTATTTCAATTCTGTTTTAAGTATTCGCTTCAATTTTTAAACTTTCGCCAATGTGTATTTTATAAACTCAGTAATTGTGGACCTGTTTTACTCCCAAATTGGAAAAAAATTTTGTTATATATGTAAATTGTCCTTTCAGGCGGGGAATATAAAAAATATATATACAAACAGTTTATTTCCTGCAAATATTGCTCTGGTCTTCTCTCCATATGCGTTTCGACCACCTCATGATCTCGTCAGTGGAGCGGTATCGGATACAGCTCCACTGACTCCACATAATAGTAGTTTAGTTACCAATCATCTGAAATGATCAATGGATAGCCAAGAATAGGCCATCTCGCTCCCCCGGCCTAACAAACAGCACTTGATTTTTCTATTTGGGAGATAATCAAAAATAAAGTATACAGAACCGCATTAACTACTATGGAAGATTGCATGCAGAATGTCAGAAAAGTATTAGAATATATATATATATATATATATATATATATATATATATATATATATATCAATCATATCCTTTCCGTGTTAGAGGTTGCACAGTTTGAATAAATTGCGATAAAACACAATCCATCGCATTCCACCACCATCGAGATGATGGCCCACCTGTACCACCATACCGAGAAGAAAGTCAAAATCCCCGCCACAGTGATACGGCAGAGGTACATGTTTCGTTTCTACTAGACTCATCAGGATATCAACATGCACCACCTCCGTGTGAGATGCAGTAGCAGTGGATATATCCACACAATCCGTAAAAGCCGCATAAACATGTGCCATCCGGCGGGAGGTATACTTTCTTTCGATCTGTTTTTTGCACAGACAGGTGCATTCCGGTACCCTGATGAGTCTAGTAGAGACGAAACATGTACCTCTGCCGTATCACTGTGGCAGGGGAATGTAACTTTTGACTTTCTTCTCGGTATGGTGGTACAGGTGGGCCATCATCTCAATGGTGATGGAATTGGATGGATTGTGTTTTATCGCAATTTGCTTCATTTATACATGGAGTTGCATATAGTTGTACGTTTGCTGAATGTGATTTCAGCACTACAACGGCATAGTGTGGATATATCCCCTGCTATTGCATCTCACACAGAGGAATCCGTGAAAGCCGCATAAACATATATATATATATATATATATATATATATATATATATATATATATATATATATATATATATATATATATATACTTTTGCACGATCTTTTCTATATTCAAAGGCTCAAAAAATGCTAATTTTGAAAATAAAAGAAAAAATAGCAATGTAAACTCTTAGCTACGGAAGTTATTAAAAAAAAACGTTTTTTAAAATTTAAAATCGGAGCCAGAGTTATGTTTTTGGGCTAGGTGTTTAAGTACAAGAAGAAAAGTTTTTACTAAATCTCGTCAATTCCAGACACATCGTTGTCGCAACTGAACGTTAATTATACGATTGTATAAAATTTTTACGTCTATTAGGTCTAGCAAGAATAGGCATCATTTGTTGCCCCAAATACAGATGATTCACTTGACTGTAGGCAACGAGCTTACAGGTCATATCACAAGTCAGGAAGAGAGAGGAGAAAATACACGCTTAGGTATAACTTTGTTATCTTTTCGATTTTTAACTAGAATTTTTTAAAATATTTTTAAACATATATATTTTCAGAGAATCCAATAAAAAAATTAAATTTTCCAACATATCACAGCCGTTTAAAAATTAGGAAATTTAGGAGTAAATTTTTTTTCAAGTATTGTTATTATATTATTAAAGTATGGAGGAGTGGAACTTTGATTTATTAATTTTGCTATGCAATTGCATCTAGGTAGCAATTTACCTACCACTAAAGAGCGTTTTTTAATCATTCATATTTGACAATCAAGTAAATATGTAAAGTTATTCTAACCGACTGGGGATAATATTGAATATAAATAATCTTCGGCTAAAGTTAAAGCCCAAATCCAATATGCGTTTTCCCTCTTTGAAACAAAGTAATAAAATCAAATCAACAAAAAATGTAACAAAAAATCATTTTTCTCCTGATTTTCCTGTGTTTCCTTTAGAATTCGTATTCATGGTGATTACTGCTAACCCTCATAAACTGCGGAAATCCCATACTCCATAGGCGTACAAGTATATTAAATATATATGTTTTTATCGGAATTGGATTTAGTTTTGTTATTTTTTATTTGATCCAAACATTATTATGCACGATGAAGAAAAATGTATTGTAATTTGGTATACGTTAAAAATAATGTGAATCCAAAATTTACTGTACTATGAAATATGTATACATTTAAATAATAATGTTTCCACGATGATCACTTTTAATAATCACACCATTTGTTGAGTTTCGTCTAGTAGCAATATTTAGAAAATCTAAAAATGTCATATGATGTTTCCATCTAACCTATTTGAAATTAGTTAAGGGTTGATAGTAATAGATATATGCAAAATGGTTTAGAATAGTTCAAATTTGCTTCTGCAAATTGTCTTGTTTATTTTTATAATGACCAAAATTCCACAACAAAGATAATATTTAATTCCTGAATTGCCCGTCATCTAAATAAAACCGAAAAACTTTTTATACTTTTTTATATCTTTCTTTATAAATAAAACAGGACCTGCTGGATTCTATTAAAAAATTCGAAGAGGAAGTAAAATATTGTTAATATGAAGTTCCATATTTTCTTTTTTTGTTTACTTTCAATTATATTTTTTTGTTAAACTCAAAAAAATACTAGATAACATAATCCATAATCACTAAACTATAGTAAGATTGTTAACAAAGACTAAGGTAAATTTAACTGCAGCAGGCAATATTAACAAATGTTCATATTAATACCACTTATTTGAATGTAAAAGTATACCAAAATATTTAATAAAATTCAACATTGCTAGCCAGAAAAAAAATATATGAATAATTGATATCTGAAATTAAAAAAAAAATTAAATAGTTTCTCATAAATAGGTTAGCCAATACGTATGGGCCGTCCCTGACTTTTCTGATTTTCGCTCGACAAAATCTAAAGTAATGAAATACCGCCCCAGTGTGACATATTGAATTCAGCCTGTGACACAGACTTTATTGCTACAAAAATCTCCATACAAGCAATTTTCCATGTTATAAGTTTTGATAACTTGCTTTAGCGTGTGGAGGATTCTGGAGTGTTTTCAATCGGGGGCGATAATGTTTTTTCAATGGCTTGTTGAGACAACGCTGTTCGTGTTTATGGAATAAAATTATTATTTAATATATTTATATTATAGTGGTTTCATTTAGGTCCATAAGGAAATTACAACGAAATAAGTAAACAAGCAACAGAGTCGTTTTTAAGACGAGCATTAAACAATTTGTAACATGTATATTTAATAATACTTCTAAATATACATTTTTAGTACAATGGGAAATAGGGTGAAAATAACTTTCTGCAATGCGACCCCTATCCTTTGGGCAGCGCGATTCGTGTACTCAATTTTACATATTTCTGTTTTAATTCACCGTCGCGCCACCATATGACGGCTCTTTTACAAACTTTGTTAATCTGTGTGGTTCTTGTATTGACAAGTGGACCATCGAGATGTCGCCTTTGTCGTCTTGTTTGCTGTTTTTTGATTCTAAATTCAGCTTTATACGATGCAAAAGCGAGATGATGGTTTGTACCGACTGCGGTGGCCTGACGAGTCCCATATTAGGATGAAACAGCGCTGTCGCCATCTGTCGGACCCGGAGTTTTTCCATATTTTGGAGTGCTCCGCACTTTTTAACACGAGAATCATGTAGATTGACAAATTTTCACGTCCGCTTCGCCAATATTTTATTCTATTTTATATTATATATATATATATATATATATATATATATAAATATTATTTCTGCTTTTATAGGTTTAACGAAAAGTAAAAGAATTAAAAATGTATATTTTAAATAGCAACTAAAATCCCAATGAGAAAAGATATATTAAATTTTACGAGTTTAAATGTTGTATTCAAGTATACTTTTATTTTATAACTAATTAGTAAGAAGCATAATTTAAAAAAGTTTTTATATTCTTGAGTTCACGTAAGTCAGATATTTTACAGTTAGGGTATAATAAAAATGCAATTTATAGCATTTTAAAGTATATTTCGTACCTTTTTCTTTTGAAGAGTATTTTAGATTTATTAGCTGAGGAATTTTTATATGTTTTCTAACATATATAGAATTAGATAGTCATCTAAATAAAATCAAGTGAATTAAAATATTTTAACATAACTACTGGTACATAATTTTAGAGAAACCTAAAATAAATCTTTATTTTTTAAAGAAAATTGATAATTACGTATATACTAATGAATAGATTTGGCATATATATCCATTACTGAAAGAAGTTTTTCTCTTTCGACATATTCATCACTAGACATGTTTCACCACAACTGGCTTACCTGTAGATTTAGGAAATACTGGTAGGACATGCAATAGGAGCACTGTTAGAAACATTTGTGTTCTATGCAGTGCTATTTTAATGTAGGAGCATATCTATATTCAACATATGATAATGATATCTGAAATAAGCAGCAATACGATGTTTTTTTAGCTAATTAACCAGTTAGTTGCTATATAATCAAGTATACACTGAAAGTGGAAAGTATATTATCTAGAAACATAAATGTTTTCTTCAATATTTCGTTATTGTCACTCCAGAGAATTAGATTTTTTCAGAAATCTAGAAGAAATTTTTGCAGCAATTACATACACAGCACTGTTGATATGTCAGGTCTAGGCATCTTTTATATTGCTAATTCCTGTTGGAGACTTCGATAAGCAAAACATTCTACGATTCAGGGGCAATCAAAATTACAAAATTTATCGACTTGTAGAAATTCAAGCAAAAGCACATACACACATTTTCTGTAGATGAAGTATATGGTCATTCAAGTTCTGCGTGTTGAGTACTCAATTCTTTGTATGCATTTCACATCACTACCCATGTTTGTAGGTTGTATATCTCCATTGACATAGGCTACTGCTTTGTAACTTTGCAAAAGATCATCCGTGAGTTCGTTATTCTACATAAAGCGTTCTAGTTCATTGTGGTCGTCGTCACCTATCATTTTGCCTGGTTCTGTTACTTTATTGCAGTGCACTTGACTCCTATTGATTTTAAATCGATCGCAGAGGTTTCTTCCTCTTGTAATGGTAAGACACAAGTTAAAAGGTGCAAAGTTGCCTGTTAAATGAGCCAAATAAAGCTGGCTTAAATACAGAAGCTTATGTGAATGACCTGATCATTATGTGTCCTGTGGAACCGATGATGCAGGCTCTCCAGATCCTAGAATGATGGTGATAGGAGAGGCTCGGAATAAGGCCAACGTGTTACTCTTTACAGAAGAAGAGAAAAATGGATAGACTACTAACAATCATGCTGTATGGAAGGTAACTTTAATGTACGAAAACTGTTAAATACCCGGGAGTAATTCAAGATATATGATTGGACTGGAATGATTATATTGAGGCTCGAACGAAGAAGGGGGCTTAAAAGCGAGCTTTAGGGTATTCTTGGAGACTGTTGCACCAAAGTAATGTACTGGATTACATTAAAGTAATTTATCCTATAAGAACGTATGCCCCTAATGTATAATGGCCTAGTACAGCCAAGTACCATCAACTTAACAAGGTTCAAAGAATAGCTTGTGTAGGAATGACGAGCGTGATTAGGATTGCCTCACTAGGGCAGGAACGAACTTCTCTCTTCCCTATCTATTTCTATAAAATGAAGCCCTGAAGACTGTTTACCGTCTCAGTTGCCTAGGGAGTCTTAGAGCAACTGGCTGAGAAACATGGTGGAAAGAAGCTCATCACTTGAAATACTTTTACCAAGAAAAAAGGATTGGAAGGAACAGCAAGCTCTTCCGAAAAGTGAAACTTGATGATTTACCGATGGATTGTGATCAGACGAATGAACTGGAGCTGAAGTGTTCGGTAGGAGCACGAAAGTCAGACAAATTTACTCTTGGACAGTATGCAACGGTCTTTTAAGCGGAAATTTAGGTTATTCTGCAAGATGGTTATTTCTATAAGAAAAATATAAACATAACTAATACTCATATACCCGTATAGTGTGACTGCAATATTGACACTAAATCCAATGTCGTAGCTTCACGACTGATGCCTGAATGCAAGGATGTACTGAATAATTTAACAAAAAATGGCTGAATAATCAGTGTGAATCCTGGATCACTAGGATATACACCGAAACAAGAAAGTAGATAATTTGCAAAGATAAGGTCTGCAATTAAACTATACGGCCCCCAATCCTGCCAATCAAAAAAAATCTATATTCTAGCACTGCGTCGCTCAACTTTGCCATAATTTAAACATTCTTATGTTTTCCATCATTTTCAAGATCAACATTTGGATTTGGTATATATGTATTAAAGTGTAATATTTAAAGTTCATATAGGCCGCTTAAATAATTTTTCTCCTTTTCCACTTATATTGAATATGGATCACCATTGCCTTAGAGCACCATGTTAATTATCTTCCAGAATTCTAATTTACTTTTTTAATGGGATGTGGGAAATAATTTATTTTGCAATGGTGATATTTCGTTCTGCTTTTATTAATTGGTTTCTAAAGTTAAAACTACATTTAATTTTATTGTACGTTTGACCAATTCATCTTACTTTTTCAGACATCTCTTTTATATGTGAATGTGTGCGGAGATATTGCATTTCTTGTATTTTAATAGGTTCTATAGTTTTTTTTCTCCGACAACTAATAATTATATTCTTAATCAATTAAATTTCGTTAAGTGCAAAGTGAAAGTGGGACAGTACTACTCTGAAATGTTTGAAATAAACAACGGTCTTAAGCAGGGAGATGCGCTTTCACCACAACTTTTTAACATAGAGCTGGAATATATAATTAGAAATTCGAAAATTGAAGCACCGACAACTATATTCCATCAAGATGGACCAAATCTACTGATGGCATTTGCAGATGATGTCGATATGATTGGTAGTAGTAGAATAAAAATGAAAGAAACTCTAATACGGTTCGAAATGGAAGCAAAGAAGATGGGACTTCAGATCAACCAAGACAAAACTAAATACATGTTTATGAGTCGGAATGGCCGAAATAGAGACAGAATAGGTCAAAACATCACCATCGATGAATATAACTTTGAACGAATCAAAGAATTTAAATGCCTAGGAACAACAATATGCGAATATAACAACGGATCACAGGAAATAAACAATATAATACAAGCAGGAAATAAATGCCTGTACGCACTGCAAGATCTGATGAAATCGAAACACCTCACAAGACGAACAAAGATGGATCTATACAAAATAGTTATAAGATCGATAGTTATATATGGTTGCGAAACATGGACGCTAACGGTAACGAACGAAGAGAGACTACGAGTCTTTGAAAGAAAAATCTTGAGGAAAATCTCGGGACCAACGATAGATGAAACGAGAGGAAAATACAGAACAAGAACTAACAAGGAACTAGAAGAACTATTTCCAGATACAGATGTAGTAAAAGAAGTAAAGGCCAGTGGGCAGGACATATTAGAAGGCTTCCTGACGACAGAATAATAAGACTGGTTTGGGAGGAAGCACCGATTGGGAGGCCACTGGGACGACCCCCACTCCGGTGGAGAGATAATATAACACAAGATCTCAAAACTATGGACATCGAACACTGGACGTTGAGAGATCGAAATGAATGTAGGCATGTCGTAAAGTCGGCTAAAATCCACCCAGGGTTGTAACGCCACGGAGTAAGTAAGTAAGTAATTAAATTTCGTCAATATTAATTAGTTATAATAATTGAAGCTGGGAAACAAATATTAATAATATGTAAATTGAATTTCTGTGTCAGATAGATTTAAAGCAGTTTAATCAGTTTGAACCGAACTACCAGGCATCATTAACATTAAAGAATAGGACAAAAAATCTTGATATTTATAATGAGATCAGGAGGCATGTTTAGTAAATAGATCTAGAACAATGATTTGTTTAAAAAATATTTATTAAAGAAACCTATACAAAGTAAATAAATAGCGCCTTTTTATTTACTTCCTTTTCAACTCATAATTTTTCTAGAAAAATTTCTTAGTTGGAGTATATTATTATAACATTCTACCTGCACAAAAGAAATTACTAGATATTCATACAACTTGAATAAATAAACTTGCCATTCTTCTAAAACTTTTAAAACAAGCGGCTTTACATTCTTTACGTTTAAAGAAATAAAACCGCATCCACTGTCTTATATTTCGTAAAAGATTTTCGCAGATAATCTTCTTTGCTAACAGAGGTTTATACAAACTGCCCCTAAAAATGTTTTATTTATTTTTCCGGCTTAAAGATTGTTATTGTTTAGAAGCGAGAAGTTACTTCTAGAAAAATTTATTCCACTTGACGAATGTCAGTCGCATTCGGAGACAAAAAATTTAGTGACAATATATATATATCACCCAATAATGCCTTGCAGGTATACGAGTATAAAGTGCGATAAAGTTTACCGAGCTTTTTCACATTCTATTAAGTATATTATTATGTTTTTTGGAAAAGATATACATTTTGTAAAAATCAATGCATTTGTAAATGTATAGGGTCATCGTAACAATAATGTGTCACAGTTTTTCAAAATTAAAGCTCCGAAATTATAGGTTATTAGCCACATTCCACTTTAAGAAATCTTTTAATTAAATTTAATGGAATCTAAAAATCAATACACAATTAGTCACCTTCGGAGGCATACTGGATCAAAGGAGATTTTAAAACAAGAAGGTATTATTGCTAATGCTTTCAATAATTATCACCAAAACGATCATTTAAGTAAGACTTAGAATATATAGTATTTGAGATCAACATAAGATCACAACATATATTAAACCAACTAAATTTTAAAATTTCACACTTGTTCTTCGAAGTTATCACAAAGAAATCTATAGAAAAATATAGTTTTCCTAACGTGTAGAAATAATAATTTTAAGCTCAGATCAATTTAGTGACAATTTAGTTATCATTAACATTGGAAAGACGAAAGACGAAAAATAAAAATATATTAATTTTGAAAATAAAAATAATCAAAATAAAGCTTTTAAACAACGAAAGCTTTTACGGCTTTGGCCAAGTTGAAAATCATGTTTCTTGAGATTAGACCGCGTCAAATTGGAATTATTATCCGACATCTCGCCAACGATTGCACGAGGCATCTTCAGGGATCATCATGCCACAAGATACCGATAATTATACCCGAATGGTGCTCAGCAAACCGTGATCCAGCGTTACAATCTATTTCCACGTGGGGGGATGTAGACTACAACCCGCATCTCTATTAATATTATTTGGATATTTACAAATTTCGATTGATTCTCTAATTTTACGTTTAAAGAAACCAAGCACTGATGCTTGAACTTAGTTTCTTTTACATTAAAAGTGTGACCTGAGCAATGCTGAAGTTCAGCTATTGCAGATTGTACAATTTGTTTCTTTTCTATACATCTTTTATGTTCCTTAAGCCTAGTAGATATAGATCGTCCTGTTTCACCTACATTCACTTTATCACAAGAGCAAGGTATTTTGTAAACGCCTTCTGTTTGAAATGGAATTGTGATCCTTTGCACACTTCAAATATTGTCCAACTTTCTTACATGTGTTGAAAATTGTGCGAATGTCTGATTTTCGGAGCAATCTGACAATCTTGTCGATTGTTCCGTGTATGTAAGGTAAGACAACATTGTCCATAGGAGGTTCATTTATGACATTTTGTTAAGGAGTTGGGTTTTTATATTTATTAATGGAACGTCTTATATCTTCGACGCAATATCCGTTGCCTCTCAGAGCATTAGTCAGTTTTTCTGTTGCATATTGAAAGTGCTCTATGTACCAAAGAGTTTATGATCGATTGTTTTTGAGAAGGATGATGGTGTGACGTTTACATATAGCCTGTTTTAAAAGATCTTGTCAAAATAATTTTTAGTTTAATATTATTTTTATTTCAGAAAATCCAGTCTATAAAAATTCATAATGCTTTTGTTGGGAACTTTATTACAGTAAAGTAATAAAATATAGTTTATAGCAGCAGTCTGAGGTATTTTTTATACACATCTCAAAGATGCTTAGAATAAGGCTGCTGAAGAATCTTAATTAGATAGTTTATTATTGATTTTAAATTAGACGATAAAATCATTATTAATAAAAATAGTACAAACCAATTTTATAGCTAAATTTTTGGAATAATAGAAATCGTTTCATTTTTGACGAATGTTAAGTATATATTCCTCTAAACCTACAATTAATTTCTCTTTAAACGAAAAATGTTACATATGTGGTTAAAAACGACTTTCGTCCACATTATACAGTTATATACTGTCTTTTCTATAAAACACATATTGGTCACAGAGCATATTTTTATGGAATATCAGATATAGATTAGATAAAAATACGAAGCAATATGGAATACCGCAAAGAAAAAGAATATTTTTATAATACAAAACCTCATTTCGTTTTTATATTTAAAAATATTTAGGTAAGGATGCAAAAAAGTATTGAGGAAAGGTTCAGTTGTTAAAATATAGCATAGAAGTTGTTTCTTCTGGTAAATGAATTTTTTTGATTTATATTTTAAAACCAAATTCAACAAGTATGATTGGAAACGTAATAATAATAATTTTTAATATTTTTTTCATTCCTGATTTAATCAGCTAAAAAAATCATTTGTTCTGCATCGTGGATTTATTGGTCAGGTATAATTTAAGAAATGATAATCAAATGGGATAAATAACTAGACAATTCTAAATAAGGCTCGAGCCATACTACCCGGCCGATACTTTGATTGATACTGGATCTCAAGTATTAGTTATTTGCGGAAATTTGACTAAAGAGAGAACGAAGCGAGAGCGTAAGTTTATTGAATTAGTATAACAAATAGAGCTGTCTAGGGAATCTAGAGAAGACAATTCTATGTGAATTCCACTGTTGTTCTCTATCCATACGCATTTCGACCTCGACTACCCTATGGTTTCATTATAGGGGCTGTATAGAATCAAGAGCGAAATTTACAGAAAGCAAAATATACACTTGTCACCATTTTCGTAAAGTTAGAAAATAAAGTAACACACAAAGAAATCGAACGTCATCTATTCAATATCATGCCTAAATTGTCATTAGAAATACATTGGAATGACAACACATTATTTAGATAGCAGATTAAATGGACATATATACCCAAGAAATACAACGACAGCATTATACAAACACAAAAAATTCTTAAACATTGACATTAATAGAATTTATTTGTAAATCAGAAAAAAAAAAGAAAAAAAGTTCATAAAAAGTTATGTTTATAGTAATAAAAATGTATTAAGACACATTTCAGCTCCCTCGCTGAAAAACATTAGTCAGGTGCGTAACCTGAAGAATTATTTTGTTTTATTTTATTTTAGTATTTGTGTTATAGTATTATTACTACTTAATTGTCAATTCTAAATAATATTAATGTACGTTTGTGAACAGTTTAAATATATGCCTGTTTTATTTTTAGAATATATACTTTTAAAAAATACTACGATTCTAGGTGCAAAGTTAAAATATTCTTAATAAAAAACTAACCCAAAGAAATCACCATATGTGTTTAGGTACACGGTAGACCAAAAAATTAATAATTTCGTTCAAAATTGATACCAAGTGGTTCGTGAGGGTGTAGATTAGGACTTTTATTTTCTTAAAATTTACATTTTCCAAATTCTTCTAACATTTGCATTAGGAGGTTTTGGGAATCATAGATTACGGATCTAAAAGAGATAATGGATAATATATGGCGGGTTTTAAAAAATTATATTTCTCAAATTCTTTAAAAATTGATTTTGGCGCTGCAGATAACGAATCTAAAATTATATTCTCTAAATTTAAGATAACGGATTGAATGACAGACTAAATTTTTGTTTGGTCCCGTTTAATTCAAAACTGGCATATTGATAATTGTCAAAATCAAAGTCATTTATGTTCTTCAATTTTGTGTGGTTTACTGCAACAAAATTGAAAATTGTAATTCCTGGGTTTAGACAGTGACAAACTGTAGTTTTTATCCGACTTTCCGCCTACGATTGCACGGGGCATCTTCAGGGATCTCCACGAGATTAGAAAATCTTCTTTTTTATGCTAAATTGTGAACTTTTTTGCCACCTTGAAAATATTACGAGCAATACTACATATCTCGTTTACTTAACTAAAAATCGAAAAATAAAGTTTTGAAAAAAAATTTAATTTCTTGTAAAAATGCAGATTATTTTTCGCCTTTTTAAAATGCAATTTTTTTATAAAATATTTATCTAATTTTAGGATACTTTTTCTAGATAATTTTTTCATAATATTTTTTAAATGAGAATAAACTTTTACTGCAACTCTAATTAAATCTGAAGACTAATAAAATGAAGAAAGCCTTTCTAAAAATATATTACATTAACCTACATAGATATCCATTAACCGAACCATGTTTATCGTACAATATATTCCTTATTACCCACCTATTTTTTATTGCAGTATCAATTTCACTGCAACAAAGCAGCATTTGGTATTATATTACCACAACCGTATTTTCAATGCAGTTTCCTGGCAATTTAAATAGATCCAATTTTGCACGAAACGTAAGTTATCGAAAAGCAAATACCGACGAAATCATAATATTGAAATTTAAGCTTTAGTATGTATGAGATATAGGTTAAGCCAAATTTGTTTTAAGTTATACAGTGTTCATAAATCTTAAACAGAGGTTGTCGTATCCTATAAGAGGCAATCCTGCTTTTGATATCGTTTTTTTTGCTATGTAGGTAAGTACAGAGAAAATATATAATTTATTACTTTAGTACAAAACCAGTCCATCTTACCGATTCATATGCTTTCTTGTTTGTGAACCATAAAATTTTAACGTAATCTGGTCTTTTATGCTGGAATCTGCATTTTTATTGCATGCGAAATGTATATATATATATATATATATATATATATATATATATATATATATATATATATATTATTTATTCTCCATTTATACTAAATATTCACTTGACCTATAATATTGTTCTTCTCATTCCAAGAATAAAGAATTCTATGATTTACCATCTGTTGTGCATCGAACAAACACATAGTAAGCATCTGTTTAAGAAAAAGGTAAAATATTGACTTGTAGGACCTCCTTTATACACTGAAGTGAAGTTTAATCTGGTCTTTTATGCTGGAATCTGCATTTTTAATGCATGCGAAATGTATATATATATATATATATATATATATATATATATATATATATATATATATATATATATATATATATTATTTATTCTCCATTTATACTAAATATTCACTTGACCTATAATATTGTTCTTCTCATTCCAAGAATAAAGAATTCTGTAATTTACCGTCTGTTGTGCATCGAACAGACACATAGTAAGCATCTGTTTAAGAAAAAGGTAAAATATTGACTTGTAGGACCTCCTTTATACACTGAAGTGAAGTTTTTTTCTAAAAAGATTTTATTATTTTTTTTTTTTAAAGTTTTTTATTATTTGCTAAAATTTATTTTTAAATAAGTTTTTTTGCTTAGCCTTATTAATGCGAAAGTAACAATGAAATTGTGTTCGAACTTAAATTTGAGTACGATTATAGACTTCCAATCATTGATATCATAAAATACTATAAAATCATTACGATTACTTTCCTTGTAGTACTAAGACAATCATGAAAATCTAAGAACACGGCAAATAGTAATATTTCAAAGAATACAGAAAAAAGGGGTAGAAATTCAAATATCCATCTTTTAAATTGTGAATACTCTTTCAAATTATCTAGTTTTGTATATGATTTTCCTGCTAGAAGAGTTACTTTTGAAAAAGGTTAAATTTAAAGCAATGTGTGAGGAAAAATTTAAATTTTTCCTTCAACCATGAACAACAAAGTTTTCTTTTTTTAATACCTCTATTCAATACTAAAATAACAAAATCGATAATTCAGTAAACACGTGAAATACAGTCAAATGCACCGTATCTACCAAATAAATGTAATCGGCTTTTCTCTCAAGCCTAGCTTTCGCCTTGACGAGAAATTTATAGTTCATCAAGTGGTATTATTGGAAAACCGTATTTTGTGTGGTGTGTATTCTGACTTGAATATTCAAAAAAAAAGAGAAATCCTGCAGCATTTGTTCTCAGAGTTTCAATTTTAAAATACAGAAACTGCAATGACTTTTTTGAAAGCACAACTTATTGAAAAGCTATAATTGATATTGAGATAATTACTATTGAAAAATAGGAATATTCTCAGTTATAGCAAAGAATGTAATATACAACGCTTTCAATACATATAAAAGATATTTTTTTTTTATTTATAGCAAATTTACGAATTTATTGTGAATATTGTGTAATAAATTTTATTATTTACATACACATTTTAAACGTTTGGAAAACATGTATAAAAGCTGTAAGACTCAACAAGTTCTTGGCTTAAAAGACTAGACAAATAAATATATTGGTTTTACTACATTAGTATCTACAGGAAGTGTTACGAGCAAAGAGCAGTAACAAACTATCTTCAGAAAAAGGTCTGAGATAAAGCAAATTCACCAAGACTTGAACTATGTTATTTCTTACAACATTGTTAGACGGTCCTGCCGTGAATTTAAATGTGATAGAACTTAATGTGAAAACGATCACGCAGGCGTTCTTGTGCCCAATACAGATGACTAAAGATGAGGGAAACGCACTCATAGTACCATCCTCTCAAAAAAATTGACTCACGATGATTCTCCCGAATGTTAAGGAAAACCCAGTAGGTGTTTTAGTTAGTAATGTCGATTTTTTTGTAAAATTTGAGCATTTATTTCCTGAAATGTCTGAAATAACGTTTTCAAAATAATTTTTCAAAGGATTTATTATTAATCTCTTCAGTTACCTCCGGATCCGCTGTCTACCTCTTGAAAGGCTTCGGCATCTATTGCTAAGCATTCTCACCTTTGTTGAGGACCTATTAAATAGAATATCATTCCTGTTTTTTATAAGAACATTTTTACTTTATCAATAAATTAACTGTTATGTTATTACGAGAATATCGCTCGTGACAGATACAGATTGTCAGTACGTGAGACAAAATATAGAATTATTACAAAACATGTAAAACAACAAATCCTTTATCTATCGTCACGGTAATAAAAATTTAACTGTAATTTATATTTCTCATGCATAGAAAACCTAAAAATATTATTCATGTTAACCTTGGATATTTCAAAGTATCTGTAATTTATTTCATTATGAACAACATAATCTGTTCCTATTTTCGTCGTCTCTAAACACATGTTTTAAACCAAACACCCGCACAGCCAACTGTGTTTATCATACTTATTAAATGTACTCCACTTTTACATTATTTTTCAAATTTTTAATCCTGCAATAGTTGCATGATTCTTTTACTCTTGGTTTTTTCTTTACAGAGAGCACATTAAGAGTTCATTAAAGGAAATAAATTTGTTTGTATTACAGAAACAAAGAAAACGACTTTTAGTAATAAAACAAAAACCCACACAAATGCAAATAAATATGTAAATACCTCGGTAAATACGGAAGTCGTAATTAAAACTAAATTTGAAATAAAATAATCCTTTTGTACTCTCAAGTGCAAACAAAACAAACACGAATACCGAAATAAAAAAACTCATGTTACTTCCCACCAGTAACAAGTGTATTCTTTATTCGATTTTTTAATAGCATTTCGGTCATTTAGCGCCTGGTACAAATCACATGAATGAAACAATTTTATGTTACTGATTATAGAAAATCCCCGCATTTCAAGCTGATGCCCTGTTGTTAAACGCCAGAATTAACATATAAAAAAAAGTATTTGGAAAATTTGAACTAAAAGCAATAAAAAATGTATTTAGAAAAAATTAAATGGTACTGTTACACTGTGATACTACCCAACAAGTCGCCATTGCTCGTATTCTCAAATTCCTGAGAGAACTTGTCGAAGCAAATAAGTAAACATCACATCGATCATGTGGTTTGGAAAGTTCGAAATTTCTGGGAAAGCCGAAAGTCGCTGAAATTATTGTTTTATTGTAGTCCTTTGTGTTTGTTAATAATTTTGTGTATAAATAAGCACAAAAAAATTTTTTTTTGTTACTTAATCTGATATGCTAACTATTTTATGTCTTTAAATAAAATAATTTTATATAAATGGCAAAGAACATTTAAAATATAGTCCTGGAATTCATACTAATGAGATAACAACTGATAAAAATTATATAAGATGTTAGTTTCTTTTAGTACTTTAACCATAACCCCTTAACTTTTTCTTTCCATTTTTAAAATAATATTTAAAAAATATGTATTAAATTTTTAATCTACTAAGCTTTAATATTATTTTTAATCAAAGTATGATCTAATGATTATGTAAATATTGTTAACAGTATTACCTTCTCAATTATTTTATTAAATTTCTTATAATATTTTTATTATTGCGGTATCTCTACCCATTTATCTTACTACGTGATGTGTCTTCAATTTTTCAATTTTTATACCTACAATAAAATATTAAAATACTATATATAATTTATGAGAAATCGTATGTAAGTTTAATTACATATAGGTTTCTTTAATAGTAAAATACATCCACTTGCAATTTCCCTAAATACACACTGTTTCATCCCGGACATATTTGCTAATGATAGCCATCACCCATATGTCATAGGGTTTCTAATTGAATTATAAAAGAAACATGATAGGTAGGACTTGCTTGTGATATTGAGCGATCTACGACATTCGTGGATAGGACAACACAATTCTGCACAATATCAGACTAATTAAGGAATTTACTAATTGATTTGTGTAGTCTCCTATACAGCTGGGAATATTTCGTGTCCAGTGTTACAGTTTACATTATTTGACACGAACATATATATTAGGTCGAGGTTTAATCTCGACTTGTTTCCTTTAAATGAACCTTCAATTTTATTTTCATTTTGTTATATTCAATAAAAAGATATGCAAATGAAAGGAAATTGATTAGTGCATTTTTTAATAAGTGCTGCAAAATTAAAATTAAAATTCTGCGAACTATACTTATTCGTCGAAACGTTTACTCCGTACCTCTTATAATGCTTGTAGACCGATTCCATTCAAAATCCTGCAGTGATAATTGTCAAAAAATAAAATGCTTTCTCTATTCTTTTTTTTATTCTAGGATCTAAAAAAGGGTTCACGTGTTTTGGTGTTTTGCGAGAACATCATTTTCAAGGAAGTTATTAAGATTTTAAAGTTGAGCTTGGAGCTTTTGCTTATGTCAATATTAAATAGTTACAATAACTTATAATAAACAACTATTGTTCTTTACAACATTTTTAATTTTCTAAGGTGAAAACCAGAAAAAGCTTTTAAACTCAATCTGTTAAGTCAGCATAATCTGAATCCTTATTGTTAATTCTAAATTTTACAATATATTACTAAATATTATTTAAATGAAAGCATGAAGTGTTTTTTATAATGTACTACTTGAAGACAATATTACCAAAACCGTAAAGAAAACTTTTTTTATCAATTAACAAAAGGAAATTTTTAAGGACTTTTTAAACAAGACTTTAGAATGTTGGTATTTTGACCTGAGCTCTTCTCATCTACCCAAACAACTGCAATTAATGCAAAGAAAAACCTTACACTCGTATCATTACATCCATAATTCAACTACGAAGGGAGCGTGATATACATGTGATTTATGAGAAATATGGGAAATATATGGGACATTTCTGGAAAGGACAACTCAATTCTGTACCAACTGACACAATAATATTGCTCTAATTAAGGGCCGTACGAATTGATTTCTGTAACTGCCTCTGCGATGGGAGATATTTTATGCCCTTAGTTGCAATAGACACTTGTATATGGTAAATTGTGGTGAAGTTGTCAATAGATTTCGTATAGCTTTTGTATTGTTATAAATATATTAGGTTCTAAAGGACCAGAATCTACAATAACATTTTAGACTTGAAACCTTTATTATGTCTAATAACAATAAAACTGTGTAAGATCTCTTTTTATCCGAAAATGTTTTTTAAAAAAATCGATGACGAAAAATTCAAAATATCTTTTTATACTTTTATTCTTGTTATAACACATGTATTATAAAATTAAATGCCATAAAGGTATCTTTGCTGCTGGATAAAGGGTTCTAGAGTAATACCCATTTGAGAACAGTAAAAAAAATTTTGATTTTATTTTATGGATGGAGCAAAGACTACAAATTCGACCGAAACTGGGACCACGCTGGCGAATAGTTTTATCGAAATAAAATTTAATAAATAATTGTCGCTGTTTTCTACAATATATGGTACAGTTTTTAGATTAATGCTTTCAAAAAAGTTCTTAAATGCAGTATCTAGTTTTAAATTTTACTTTATGGCCAACAAAATATAAAATAACACGAATTTTACTAATATAGTACCAACCTATCTAGTTGATATTCATTAGACGCCATATGACAATTCTGAATTGATTGGCATTTCAATATAACCCCACTATTTATTAGTTTCTGCCAGTGTCGACAAATTTGTTGTTCTCTAGCAATTAACACCACCGCATAGATTTACACTGCCAAATATGTCGTTTTCAGGATATTGTTTCTGGTAATTGGTAGGCCATCGGAGTGCCAAAAATAAGTAAATTTAAATTTAGTAATTTGCATTAATGGAACCAAAAGATCAGTTTAGGCGGTAATTTAACAATTATTGTATTTGGCTGCATTACTACATTAATAAAACTTCTTTGCAAACTAAAGATATGCAAATTCATAGATTATGTGCCCCTCAATTTTAAGTCTTATAAAATTCATGAAAAATTTCCCATTCTGATACATTGTTAATTGTTGTAAAATTAAATTACAAAATATAGGGTCAAGTAATTTTTAAATTCATTCGCGTTTGTAAATTTTTTCTATTTTATTAGTAATGTATATACTGTTATTGTCTTCTCAACTGCAGTAGACTTTCCATACTATAAATCAGCGATTTTCATAACATCAGCATACTACTAGAATACTGAGTAGCATATCTAAAATCTCATTCAAAAAATTGCTAGAATTTCTGCGATACTAGAGGCTTGCATTTCTTATGAGAGCTTGTTGGACAATATCAATATAATTGGGAACAGATGGACTCAATCACGGTGAAGGAATGGATGACTTATTTTGACACTTTGTATCGAGGACATGAAGAAGAGCAAAACCCATTCTTAGTAAATCTTCTGAGAGATCAAATAATTGATGTCCCATCCAAAACTGCAGGATACAGAATGGAAAATGACCTGTGTCTATGTTAATGATTATTACAGGGGACAATCTGCAGATAACTAAGCCGCTAATAAACTAAATAAGCAAATTAACATCGACAGAACAAATATATGGTGAAACTAAAAGAGCCTAGAGAGTATCCGCTGGAGATTGAAGATGCAATCATAAAAAAGGACATGTGATTTAAATATTTGCGGACAAAAATAAAAAGCAGCAAACAGTTAATAAACCAAAGAAAACAACAAAAAATTAAAGTCGTATATATGGCAGGTTGTTTAAGGAATATATGTCCATACACAGCAAGATATATAAAGTAACAGTAAAACCATCAATGATTTATACAGCTGAGAAACAGTAAATACCACCTCATAAATGATAAATTATTCAATGAAAATTTTGGAAACAATACATGAAAAAACATATTTTGATATAGATAGAGTAAGAGATGAAAAGTTAAGGCAACACAGCATCATTAAAAACATTGGAAATGAGTAAGAATATAGAATAATTCTGGAATAAACTCGTCGAAAGAATGGAACACACAAGGTTAGTAAAAAAGTGAAAATCTACAAACCAGCTAGCAAAACACTATAAGAACTTCCTCCAAAAAGTTGAAAAGAGTATTGAATCTTAATCTCTGAAAAGGAGTAAAGAAACAAAACTGACACTTGGAAACATCAAAAATTTATTCTTACACCCTAATATTTTGAGGAAGAGGGTAAATTTTAAAATATTCTTTGTAACTCAATAATGCTCAATATGAATTAAAAAAGGAATAATAGAGTTACATTAGAGTAATCACGTGCATATTTAATATTGGCGATTTTTTTATTTTGCTTTAAAAAACCTGAACTAAAAATTTTACGATTCGGTAAAAGCGGGAACGCATATGTTGCCAATCCGTTTCAATTTTTTGCTTTTTTAAGCTCTTTATTTTCTTTTTGGAATCTATTTTTTGTATTCCATATTGAAGTGTTGGGATTTCGTTTCAAATAAAAAGTTTAAATGTACTAAACTATTATTTATTTACAAGAAAGTAACCAAGAAGCAAAACTTACTTTTTTTTGAAGATTAATTTTAATTAAAGTGTGTAATATCGGTACACTCATTTTTTTACATAAAAAAATACTTCAGGTTCAACTTTCAACTCAAATTTTAATCAATTTTGTTGACTTTAACTGAGACCAAAATTATAATTTAACAAAATTCCAATGGTATTATTAATTCTTTAACTGTTTTTGAAAAATAAATGCTAAAATCTGAATCTACGGGAAAAATACGCCAGAGTTAGTGGTTGTAAGTATTAACATACAATTTGTTACAAATTATTAAATAATTAATTTTGCAATTTCAATAAACCCATTAAAGCTCATAAAAAAAATAATAATAACACGTGCATGGCATACATGAATCAACAGGTTTTTGAGTCCGCTAAAGTCAAATAAGTAAATTCTAAAAAATAATCAAATTAAATTTGAAAACAAAATCTAAATAATACTGAAAACCAGTCGAGACCACCATAACTTTTGGAGGTCAGAAATAAGCCCTACAATTTATATTGCACGTTTACCACACCTTCTCATTATATAACAGATACATTTTAAAATCAAAATTCTATAGTTTTATGATCTGTACAATTACAAGAATTTTGGTTCAGCGGTGAGTCCCGACATTAGCTTGACTATACAAATAAAATAACAGATGTAATTTATTCATCATCATCACTACTTTGGTTAATATTGAATTACTTTATTTTAAGTTGAATAGTATATATGTACAATTTTATAAAATAACTGATAGTCGTAATTTACCCTATTAAGTTTTTTGATAATGGAAATCATTCAAAACAATGTTTTTAATAAAAAGTCTTATATAATATAATATTACATTTATGCAAGTCCATTATCAATGTTGCAGAATTGGAAACCAAACAACAAATACCATTACATATATTAATTATCAATTAAACTGTTAATATTCAATATCATTGTATTGCTATAATGGAGGTTAAAATATATGCATGAATTAGTAAAGCAGTATTATATTTTGCAAAAAATGCAACAATACCATTTCGTTTCCATTTCCTTTTGTATAGTATAATAAAATATATAATGATTTGGTTTTGAATAAAACCAAATTCAAAAAATTTAAAAATTAATCTTTCGACATAAATAATACTAAATTAAATATAAAGAGTTCATTTTATATTTATAAATTGAATGAACTGGCAACTTTACAAAAAAAAATATTGATCAACTTAATGCATATATATATATATATATATATATATATATATATATATATATATATATATATATATATATATATATATATATATATATATATATATATATATATATTCTAAACTCAATGAATTGGGGGCGAATTCGTTTACATCAAAAATGCATAGTGAATTTTAAAATAACAAGAAAATTTCTTTTTTTAACGTCAGTGGATGTACACCTTTAAAATACATTGTTAGCGTTATAATTCTTGAACTATGAATTTTTCAGAGATACCTAAAACACTTTCAAATCTTCTCCTAAAATCCCTGAGTGCTGGGTGGCCTTAAAAATGCATAGTGAAATTTAAAATAACAAGAAAATTCCTTTTTTTTTTTAAATCAGTGGAAGTTCACCCTTAAGATAAACTGTTAACGTTATAATTGTTGAACTGTGAATTTTTTACAGATACCTAAGACACTTTTAAAGTTTCTCTTAAAATTCTTGAGTGCTGGGTGGCCTTAAAATTGCATAGAGATTTTTTAAATTAACAAGAAAATTTCTTTTTTTTAACTTTAGTGGATGTACACCCTTCAAATAAATTGTTGGTATTATAATTGTTGAACTATGAATTTTTTACAGATACCTAAAACACTTTTAAAGATTCTCTTAAAATCCCTGAGTGCTGGGTGACCTTAAAAGTGCAAAATTAATAAATTTTTTTTTTTAAATTTTAGTGGATGTACACCCTTAAAATAAATCTTTAGCGCTATAATTGTTGAACTATGAATTTTTTACAGATACCTAAAACATCTTTAAAGTTTCTCTTAAAATCCCTGAGTGCTGGGTGGCTTAAAAAATGCATAGTGAAATTTAAAATAACAAGAAAATTTATTTTATTAACATCAGTGGATGTTCACCCTTAAGATAAATTGTTACCGTTATAATTATTGAACTGTGAATTTTTTACAGATACCTAAGACACTTCTAAAGTTTTCTTAAAATCCCTGAGTGCTGGGTGGCGTTAAAAGTGCATAGTGATTTTCTAAATTAAAAAGAAAATTTCTTTTTTTAACTTCAGTGGATGTACACCCTTAAGATAAATTGTTAGCATTATAATTGTTGAACTGTGAATCTCTTACAGATACCTAAGACACTTTTAAAGCTTTTCTTAAAATCCCTGAGTGCTGGGTGGCCTTAAAATTGCATAGAGATTTTTTAAATTAACAAGAAAATTTCTTGTTTTAACTTTAGTGGATGTACACCCTTAAAATAAATTGTTAGTGTTAAAATTGTTGAACTATGAATTTTTTACAAATACCTAAAATTCTTTTAAAGCTTCTCTTAAAATCCTAGAGTGCTGAGTGGCCTTAAAAGTGCATAGTGATTTTTTAAATTAACAAGAAATTTTTTTTTTAAATTTAAGTGGTTGTACACCCTTAAAATAAATCTTTAGCGTTATAATTGTTGAACTATGAATTTTTTACAGATACTTAAAACATCTTCAAAGCTTCTCTCAAAATCCCTGAGGGCTGGGTGGCATTAAAAATGCATAGTGAAATTTAAAATAACAAGAAAATTCCTTTTTTTAACATCAGTGGATGTTCACCCTTAAGATAAATTGTTAACGTTATAATTGTTGAACTGTGAATTTTTTACATATAACTAAGACACTTTTAAAGCTTCTTTTAAAATCCCTGAGTGCTGGGTGGCCTTAAAATTGCATAGTGATTTTTTAAATTAACAAGAAAATTTATTTTTTTAACTTCAGCGGATGTACACCCTTAAAATAAATTGTTAGCGTTATAATTGTTGAACTATGAATTTTTTACACATACCTAAAACACTTTTAAAGTTTTTCTTAAAATCCCTGAGTGCTGGATGGCCTTGAAAGTGCATAGTGATTTTCTAAATTAACAAGAAAATTTCTTTTTTTAACTTCAGTGGATCTACACCTTTAAAATAAATTGTTAGCGTTATAATTGTTGAACTGTGAATTTTTTGCAGATACCTAAAACACTTTTAAAGCTTCTCTTAAAATCTCTGAGTGCTGGGTGGCCCTAAAAATGCATAGTCAATTTTAAAATAACAAGAAAATTTCTTTTTTTAACATCAGTGGAAGTTCACCCTTAAGATAAATTGTTAGCGTTATAATTGTTGAACTGTGAATTTTTTACAGATACCTAAGACACTTAGGAAGCTTCTCTTAAAATTCCTGAGTGCTGGGTGGCCTTAAAAGTGCATAGTGATTTTTTAAATTAACAAGAAAATTTATTTTTTTAACTTCAGTGGATGTACGCCCTTAAAATAAATTGTTAGCTTTATAATTGTTGAACTATGAATTTTTAACAGATACTTAATACACTTTTAAAGCTTCTTGTAAAATCCCTGAGTGCTGGGTTGCCTTAAAAATGCATGGTGAATTTTAAAATAACAAGAACATTTCTTTTTTTAACATCAGTGGATGTACACCTTTAAGATAAATTGTTAGCGTTATAATTGCTCAACTGTGAATTTTTAGCAGATACCTAATACATTTTTAGAGCTTGTCTTGAAATATCTGAGTGCTAGGTGGCCTTAAAAATGCATAGTGATTTTTTAAATTAGCAAGAAAATTTCTTTTTTTAACTTCAGTGGATGTACACCCTTAAAATAAATTGTTAGCGTTATAATTGTTCAACTGTGAATTTTTAGCAGATACCTAATACATTTTTAAAGCTTGTCTTGAAATATCTGAGTGCTAGGTGGCCTTAAAAGTGCATAGTGATTTTTTAAATTAGCAAGAAAATTTATTTTTTTAACTTCAGTGGATGTACACCCTTAAAATAAATTGTTAGCGTTATAATTGTTGAACTGTGAATTTTTAGCAGATATCTAATACACTTTTAAAGCTTCTCTTGAGATCCCTGAGTGCTGGGTGGCCTTAAAAGTGCATAGTGATTTTTTAAATTAGCAAGAAAATTTCTTTTTTAAACTTAAGTGGATGTACACCCTTAAAATAAATTGTTAGCGTTATAATTCTTCAATTGTGAATTTTTTGCAGATATCTAAGACACTTTTAAAGCTTCTCTTAAAATCCCTGAGTGCTGGGTGGCCTTAAAAGTGCATAGTGATTTTTTAAATTAACAAGGAAATTTCTTTTTTTAACATCAGTAGATGTAAACCCTTAAGATAAATTGTTAACGTTATAATTGTTGAACTGTGAATTTTTAACAGATACTTAGGACACTTTTAAAGCTTCTCTTAAAATCCCTGATTGGTGGGTGGCCTTGAAAATGCACAGTGAATTTTAAAATAACAAGAAAATTTCTTTTTTTAACATCAGTGAAGTACACCCTTAAGATAAATTGTTAGCGTTATAATTGTTGATCGATGGATTTTTTACAGATACTTAAAACACTTTTTAAACTTCTCTCAAAATTCCTGAGTGCTGATTGCCCTAAAAAATGCATAGTGAATTTTAAAATAACAAGAAAATTGCTTTTTACAAGAAAATTTCTTTTTTTTTTTAAATCAGGGGATGTACACCCTTAAGATAAATTGTTAGTGTTATAATTGTTGAACTGTGATTTTTTACAGATATCTAAGACACTTTTAAAGCTTCTCTTACAATCCCTGAGTGCTGGGTGCTCTTAAAAGTATATAGTGATTTTTTAAATTAGCAAGAAAATTTCTTTTTTTAACATCAGTTGAAGTACACCCTTAAGATAAATTGTTAGCGTTATAATAGTGGAATTATGAATTTTTTACAGATACATAAGACACTTTCAAAGCTTCTCTTAAAATCCCTGAGTGCTGGGTGGCCTCGAAAATGCATAGTGAATTTTTAAATTAACTAGAAAATATTTTTTTAACTTCAGTGGAAATACACCCCTAAAATAAATTGTTAGCGTTATAATTGTTGAACTATGAAGTTTTTACAGATACCTAAGACACTTTCAAAGCTTCTCTTAAAATCTCTGAGTGCTGGGTGGCATTAAAAATGCATAGTGAAATTTAAAATAACAAGGAAATGTCCTTTTTTAACATCAGTGGATTTACACCTTTAAGATAAATTGTTGGCGTTATAACTGTTGAACTGTGAAATTTTGGCAGATACTTAATACACTTTTAAAGCTTTTCGTAAAATCCCTGAGTGCTGGGTGGCCTCGAACATGCATAGTGAATGTTTAAATTAACTAGAAAATTTCTTTTTTTAACGTCAGTGGAAATACATCCTTAGAATAAATTGTTAGCGTTATAATTGTTGAACTGTGAATTTTTAGCAGATACCTAATACACTTTTAAAGCTTCTTTTAAAATCCCTGAGTGCTGGGGGGCCTTAAAAGTGCATAGTGATTTTTTAAATTAAAAAGAATATTCCTTTTTTTAACTTTAGTGGATGTACATCCTTAAAATAAATTGTTAGCGTTATAATTGTTGAATTATGAATTCTTTGCAGATACTCAAGACACTTTTAAAACTTGTCTTAAAATCCCTGAGTGCTGGGTGGCCTTAAAAATGCATAGTCAATTTTAAAATAACAAGAAAATTTTTTTTTAACGTCTGTGGAAATACACCCCTAAAATAAATTGTTAGCGTTATAATTGTTGAACTGTGAATTTTTTACAGATACCTAAAACATCCTAAATAAATACAATAAAATGCTTCGTAAAGTTTTTTAGGTTTATTGATATAACTTACTAAATACTTGAGAAACAGAGAAAGATTATTTACCATTTCAAATATCTCGCTTTAATTTTAAAAACAATAATGTCATGCAAAAATAAAAGTAATTCTTAAAAATGTTAAATGTTTCCAAAGTGGTTTTTTCTGATTAAGGCAAAAATATCTATAAATATGGCAATAATTAAGGGAAAGAGGAATTTAGCATTGACAATCTAACCATTAATGTAGGTACATTTTATGAAGCAATATCTCGAAACTTCAAAATACATCTATTTTGATAAAAGTTATTTTTGGTTTAGATAACCAACCGAAACCATAAAATGTATATTTCTCTTTTCGTTAATGAAAATTATGTTAATATTTCCCAAAAAGAATAACAAAAAACACGCGCTTTTAATACAAAGATGATTTTCTTTGAAATTTATTTATTACAGTTTTCGTTAAGGTTACAGAAATTCTAGTAATTCTATGAATAAATTATTGTATTGACAGCTTATTCATTATTTTAGTTATACTTAGATTGAACTAAAAGAAACAACTATAAAACAGTCCTAATTAGTGACAATATCTGAAAGGAGCAGACAAGATATATTTGATTTAACCTCACATCATAAAAACACCGATTATTTATTTGAAAAATCTCATTATTTAAATTTTATTTTCTATGAAGAATTTTACAGTTATACCTTGTAGCAATAATTGTTGCTGATCAAAAAATTAAACAACTGAAATAGTTTGATTACAACAATTTTTTGCAAATCGGATATTTTTGATTATATCCAACTAGCAATAGAATACTATGAATAGCATAATTTTTATTTAACTAATACTGTATCATGTATGTTACTTCATTTATATCACATAGAGTTTAAAACAATGACACAAATAAAAATTATTATATCGAATTTAGCAACATGTAATGAACGGAATTTTTGGGAAAACAAAAACAAAAAGCACATCTTATTCATAATTCCTTGAAATATAATTCGCATATATCGAAATAATATCATCATCATCCTTACTATCTAAACTTCGTGAAAATGTTTGTGTTTGGAAGTTTTTCAAAAATAAATTATATATCACTTGGACAAATTCTAGACATGTTTTTACAAGTTATCAATAAAACATATTCCTGCGGCCAATGGAGACAGGCCAATAAAAATTATATACCCGTATCCAATGAAATTTTCCGTTCAGAATTAATAATAATAATGGATATTAAGCTAGACAGAATAAAAAAAAATACGGTTATTAGATTTTTTACTTATATCATTAGATCTATTGTTTGTTCAATTTCATATGAATATCATTGTTTTACTTAAAATTAAAGTTTTCATTGTCTGCGCTAAAAAATGTGGAACTATCAAATTTTCTAATTCAAATTTATCAAAAAAAATTGAAAAGAAATGTGAAATTACGTAACTATTCTACCAAAATTGCACTATTTTGATTTAACAATTTGTGAAAGGGTAATCAATAATTCGAAATCAAAATCATATATATATATATATATATATATATATATATATATATATATATATATATATATATATATATACAGGGTGATTCAAAAATCGATCACGAAACTTAAGGGGGTGATTCTACTTGACAAAATAAGGGTAGAGCTTCATATAATTTTTTTTCAAAATGTCATTCGTTTTCGAGTTACAAGCCGTCCAAGTTCAAGTTTTTATTTTTTGTTTTTTGAATTACTCGCTTACAGGAAAACCGATTTGACTAATATTTGCAAGATAGGCTAAGTCTTCTGCGCTTCATCATTTTAGTAACAATTCACATTGATTGTTTGCCGCTAGAGGGCACTTTACCTACATTGAAAATTGTTTTTTGTCATAATTTTTTAGTGTTGACAGCTACAGTAGTTTTTGGCATAATTTCTGAAAGACTGATGCCAGGCCTTTAAAAAAGGTGCTCTTTATTTACATCGCTAAACCCAACGGTTTAGACGTAAATCACCCTTAAAAATTAAGTGGTAAATTTACTTTTCTCATTTCATTACCACCAGCTACCAGGTAAATAGCTATCAAAGTATACTAGAGCTGTCAGTTTAACATCAAATAAATTCGCTTTTTAAACTATTTAATTTATAATCTTAAAATAACTAATAATGGCTAATCAGTAAATATTCATATTATGGATTATTGCGATATACATTTAATTGATAAAAATTAATGAAACAGTACTAAACAAACTAAAAAAGATTCTCAAAATGTCCCCCATTTTCTTCAATACATTTCCTAACACTCTTCAAAAAATGTCGCCTAACTCGATGAAAAATTTCTGGTGTTTCTTTAATAATTTGGCACTTTTCGATTATCCTGAAGCGAAGATCCTCGACGTTGATTACTGGAATATCGTACACCAATTGTTCAATTGTTTCAAATGACCCCAAAAGAAAAAATCCATAGGATTAAGGTCTGGTGACCTCGCTGCCCATGCCAATGGTCCACTTCGTCCTATCCATCGCTCAGGATACGTTGCATTCAAATACTGTCGGACACGTATACTAAAGTGGGGCGGAGCTCCGTCTTGGAGGATCCACATGTTGGCCCTTACTTCCAATGGCACATCTTCCAGATACAATGGGAGACGATTTTGGATAAAATCTAAGTATACGTCACCAGTTAATGGGCCATCAAAGAAATGAGGACCAATAAGGTAATCTCCTATTATCCCTGCCCACACATTTAGTGAAAATCTACGCTGATGTTTCGTTTCTACCACATTGTTTGGGTTCTCGTAAGCATATGTGTGGATGTTGTGTAGATTTGTTATGCCATCACGAGTGAAACCAGCTTCGTCAGTGAATAATATGACGCCAATTAATCGATTATCGTGTTCATACTTAGCTAGGATCTGATTGCACATTTCCAACCGTCTCGGCCGATCATCGTCATAAAGAGCCTGCACCTTTTTTGAATGAAACGGGTAGAGTTGTTCTTCTCTTAGTATCCTCCATGAACTAGCCTGACAGAGCCGCACTTCATTCCCAATTTTTCTAGTACTAATACCTGGATTATCTTCAATAATTTCAAGCACTCTTTCTTCTTGTTGCACGTTTCTAGCAGTTCTAGGTCTTCCCCTATTTCCATTATAACTTTTAAAGGAACCACATTCCGCAAGCCTCCTGTGCACACTGGAAAATGTTTGAGCATGAGGGATATTTCTTTCCGGATAACTCTCCATATAATATCTTCTTGCCAACTCTGCATTACCATTTGCTTTTCCATAACAAAAATGGATATCACAATATTCGATATTTGAATATTGGTGATTAGCCATTATTAGTTATTTTAAGATTATAAATTAAATAGTTTAAAAAGCGAATTTATTTGATGTTAAACTGACAGCTCTAGTATACTTTGATAGCTATTTACCTGGTAGCTGGTGGTAATGAAATGAGAAAAGTAAATTTACTACTTAATTTTTAAGGGTGATTTACGTCTAAACCGTTGGGTTTAGCGATGTAAATAAAGAGCACCTTTTTTAGAGGCCTGGCATCAGTCTTTCAGAAATTATGCCAAAAACTACTGTAGCTGTCAACACTAAAAAATTATGACAAAAAAACAATTTTCAATGTAGGTAAAGTGCCCTCTAGCGGCAAACAATCAATGTGAATTGTTACTAAAATGATGAAGCGCAGAAGACTTAGCCTATCTTTCAAATATTAGTCAAATCGGTTTTCCTGTAAGCGAGTAATTCAAAAAACAAAAAATAAAAACTTGAACTTGGACGGCTTGTAACTCGAAAACGAATGACATTTTGAAAAAAAATTATATGAAGCTCTACCCTTATTTTGTCAAGTAAAATCACCCCCTTAAGTTTCGTGATCGATTTTTGAATCACCCTGTATATATATATTCACGCTTGCTATTAATTTAATACAGCGGCAGCGGTTGGAATTTATTGTGCGATTTTTTAACAAGTATCTAAGTGCTAATAATAATTGTAAAGGTATGATGGTGTAATAGTTTCGATAACATTGTAATAACAACCAATATATCCAGGATTTGATAAGGTAAACAAGACATTTACCTTTTTCTACAAAACAACAGATATTTAGTTACATGAGGCTAATTGAAAAAGTCGAAATTAAGTAATTATAAGATTGACAAATCATGTATGTAGGAGTTTTGCTGTCAGCCTGCTATTGTACAAGGTAATAGTGTATATATGGTTGCCGTTGGGTTAATTTCGTTTTCGAGAGCCGCTAGTGGTTTGATATTATACATCATACATTTCGTTGTGTAACTAAGCAGAAAAAATAAATAAACATTACCTGCTTAAATATGACATCAATATATATCTTGCTTTGAACAACATACAACTTCTATACTGAACATTTCGCTCCATCATACAAACTTTAGAAAATATTTGGAGGGGCTTTTAAATTAGAACACCTTGTATGAACGAAGATAACGCTCGTTTACTATGCACTATGTGATATAAACTGTTCACCACCTTTAGCGGTACGTAAGATATGCTGCGCGTTATATATCGAGATAACAAAAAGTCCATTTTTCGATTAAAACAATCTCAGATTTCGATTAAAAGCACTTTAAAAAATCTCGATCTTCGAGAAAAATGCATAATTTTTTTTTTAATTTCACCATGAATAGGAAAACTTACTGGAAAACTGAGGTGAAACATCACTGGAAAGCTGAGGTGAAAATCTATAAAATTCATGTATGCTAGGAATTATTTCCAATTGGTTTTTTAGCTTTTTACTTAGGGTCAAAAGTAGGTTATTTTTCGCCTAAATGTGAGATCAGAACAGTTGACGCAAAACCTGGATATGTAGGTACAAATATTAAAATTACGCCTGTTGCTATTTTCTATGAAAGATAGTAAAAATACTGTGGGTATGCTGAAAGTAGGTTTTATCTCACGAAATATTTCTTGGTTCCTTTTATGATTATTTCTTTTTGCAATTTTAAGACGGTCTACTATGATATTAGAGGATTTATGTAAACATGACTTAAATTTTCTGCATTCAACTATATTTCTCTTATTCACAAAGGATAATTGTGCGTTATATATAGGGAAATTCTTTTTTTATTAGCGATTTGGACGTCAAAGAATCTCAGCATTCGACTGAAAATATTAAAAATTTCTATCATGCAGAAATATGCAAATAAATCTTTTTTTTTTTTTAATTTTCACATAAAAATGAGAAAATTTTAGACATTGCGTAATTTGTGATAAATATTTTTATTTTACTTTATATATATATATATATATATATATATATATATATATATATATATATATATAAAACATTAAAAAATTTTACAACATTTATTCCAAAATTTGAAACTTGGCAATTAAAATTTTCTTTCTCTTTTTTTTTTTTTTCTTTGTTGGCGTTTAACCAATCTTTTGCTTTCTATCTCGTAGAGATGCACTCCCGAATGTGGATTCCAAATCTTGGTGAAGTTTAGAATTGACCTATCACTCCTTCTAAACATTTAAAATCAAGAAAAAAAACATGAAAGTTTGCTTTAAGAAGCAAACAAAATAAACTTATTATTCCATTGAACCGGACGATCACAGCCTTCCACAAAATTTTAGTTTGTTGCGATCATTAGTTTGTTCACTTTTCTTTTTCTTCTAAAGTTAAATAACAAAAAACCAAATGAACAGCCAACAAACCATAAGTAGTGGTAGTAATCTAGGTAAATATGAAAGAAATATTTAAAATTAGTTGATTTCTTTTTTGATGTTCAATCCGTAACAGTGTTGTCAAATTTAGTTTAAAATCAGACGCGCAAATTTAAAGCAATTGTTTTTATTTTTCTCTCTTTTCCAATTTGTTAATTTATTGATTTATGTTGCCAGACTCTTTCTCTAATTGCCTTAATAAATTTTAATATTTTTTATGGTTAAATAAAAAAAACTAAGAAGTTGAACGAAGGTTTACAATTGAAATATTGGTTTATACAAATGAAGTTTCTAAGGAACTATATTGTGCATCATTAATATATTTTATGTATATATATATATATATATATATATATCAGAATTTAATTGAATATTAAACAATATAATTTTACATTTACTTCCATATATATTTCAGACTAAAACTGACGAGGGTGTAATGAAATCATTTTTGAAACACAATAAATCTAAGGGTTGTCCTTTTCCTTTAATCATAATGACTTTAATTTTTAAGTTTTATTAAATATATTTATGAAAATATATAAGGATATTAATTATGTATATGGAGAATAATATTCTTAATTTTTGGGTTCAATTATCCAAACCAAGAGCCACTTCAATGATAAAGACGTCATGTAACATTAATTACTATCCTTATTGAAATAACTTCTTCTTAACTAGAAAAGTTGTTATAATGGCGGCGGATCATTGATTTTTGCTCTGAATTATTATAAATATTTTATGTTTCGTCAGAATAACATAAAATTGTAGTTAGAAAATGTTAATATTCACATGAAAAATATCTGCACATTAAAGTGAATGCTAAAACAAAACTTACTCTAGTAAAAAGATTCATGTTTGAGCGTTAAATTTTTTATTGGAAGAGCTAAAAGGTATAGAAAACCTATGGTGGTTAAAATAATATAGTAACTAAAATTACTCACAAAAGTCTTGATAAAATACATTGCTCTAATAAAAATTGTAAATATTTCTTTTTATATCAAATAAAAACAGAGTTTAATATCAATATATTAATTTTACTAATAAACGTATAAAAAAAACGAAAAATAACTTAAATTAAATGAAAAAGGTCAATAACATCATTTGTCTTTAATACGCTTCAACAGACGATTCCACATCGATTAGAGAAATATTTAAGTATTATTCCCAATTTTTTTTTCTCAAACCTTTCTATTAATATTTTATTGAATTAAAACAAGTCTTGGAAAGAGAAATTTTCAACAAGTTGAAATCCCTATTAAAATAGTATTTGTTATAAAGAAGAAAGATATTAAAATATCCAACTATGGATTAATTTTGACTATTTCGTGTGGTATATTTTAGGGATTTTAGTTTAAACTACTTAATGATTGATTTAAAATTCTCATTAAAAAGAGTTTCTTAAGACTTATCTCATTAAGATTGTGTGTGTACTTTCATACATTTTTGATAAAAGAGCTCTGACTACATAAATAACTTCTATTTTTCTCTGTTAATAAGAAGAGTGTTTTAATTTATTTGAACATATTTACGATAAATACATGATGCGTATTACAATTTTTGGAATCTTATTTCATACAAAAAAACAAAACATTGATATATTAGAATGTGGTGACGTTAGATGACCGAACACTGGCAACTGTAAAATTGAAGATTACTATAAAATATTACAAACTTAATTTTGATTATTATAACTCTTTTAAATTTAAAAATATAATTTTATTATTTATATATTTATAATTATAATATATTATATTATATAATAGAAAATATTTTAACACGTCGATTTTTTTTTCTTACTGAAAATATTCAAAATAATTTACATTTATATCTGTGTGTTTATTTATTGTTACAGTAAAACGTATATGAAATACAAAAGGATACGAAGAATATAGAAACTGAAGCCAAACGAAAGTGTTACTATAAAAACGCGGATAATGGTATTAACTTGCCCAGCGTTTAAACGAGGCTTATTCCCCATATAAACGTATATTCGAAAGATCCCAGTAGCCCTATTTCTTACCGTTCAATCAAGAAAGGCAAAGATGGAGCCGTCTCGTGTTACAAAATTAGGTTTTGCCACAGCGACGGCAGTCAAAATTGGCTCTGGCGATATTTCTTTAAGCCCATGAACAGGGACGAATTGAAACAAATAGCAGATAAAATATTTTTTTCTTATTAATATTTAACAAACTAAATTTATCCACAGTTGTATGATTAAAAAATTACTTGGCCAAATATATTATAAGGCAATAATAATATTTAGTTATAAATGTATCAAGCGAAATAATAGTTAAATACTCTTAAATTCAACAAATGATTTACTGTTAGAGAAAATTTCTCTACGCTACAAAAAATAAATATAGTATTGTATATTTAGAGATGCTATCGAAAATTATCAGATTAAAATATGGTATATATATATAAGCGCCAGAAGAGACGAACATATAAACATTGTCAAGCAAAAAACAACTTCTTCTGCTCTGGCTTAATACTGGTTAAAAACAGGACATAAGATAAATTTCTCAGGAACAAAAATGTTATCGGGATGTGATAACCTGTCCACAAGAGTTATAAGGGAAGCCATTGAAATTGCAAAGAGACTCAACAACTTAAATAGCAGAGATGATAGTCAGCGAGTGCCTAATACTTGGAAAAATCTGCTTACAAAACATCAATCAGTATCACTTGGTAACGAAACAGATTAGAACTCGGCAATGCAACACCACTGGCAACAGGACCGATGACGCGCAGTAGGTCTTGCAACCTGATTGGCCAGATCCATTCGGAAAACGAGCGCGTCCGACGTAAACACGGGACCGTCTGCATCCGAGTCGCAGGCGTCAGTTCGCTCGTAGACGCCATACAGTGAGCTTTGAAAATGGTGAATGAGATTTCACCGTAACGTCAGCTGTCTTACAGTCCTAAGAAGGACTTAGCACATACACGGGATGCCAGTTGAGACAGGTATTATTTTACATGTGATTTGAGTGAATGTAGTATTATTAATTCATGATTTCTTTGCCTTATATTGTTATTGTAATAATGATAGGAAAAGGCAATATTTAGAGTAAACATTATGTAGGATTTTAAGTCACTTTATTTAACGTAAAATTCATAATAATATCATATCGTTTTATTATGATGCGGAACTTAATATAAAAGGGGATTTCCATTTTTTGATTAAAAAAAATATTTTGATGAAAACTATTAAATCTAATTTACCTCTTTAAGATTTTACTGCAAAATTTCCTGAAACACCAGCTCTTTGATAAAGCGGAGGAATAAGATATGCAACAGGTAACAAGCTCTAACAGGTTTTTTTCTGAGCTCTTAGTATCATAGGATAACAGAAAAATTTATTTTTATGAGAATATGATTATATATGGTTCTGTAACAAGTTACTAGAAAGAAAGTAATATAAGTACTTAATATATTTCTAGTAACTGAACTAGCCAAAATATTTATAACTTATTCATTTCTTAGATAAAAAATTTTAGTTTTGACACCAGAAATTTAAAGTTTCGTCCACAAACTAGGTTATTACTGCATAGTCTAAATTTGAAATTGGTCTATGGAATAAGGTTGTTATAATTAGTAACAAAAGTTTAGTTCATAGAAAACTTTTCTTTGTAATGATCCATTTAATTTGAAAATTACTTCAAACTATAAGTATTCTTCTCCAACCAAATGGTGCATGGCATCTCGGATTTCGGGTTCTGAAATTTTTAAATATATCAAGATTCAGTTAATACAAAACCACTTTAAAAATATTTGTCATTTAAAGCGATGTTTATGAATCTGTGTAGATCTTATAACTGTCTGTTTTACTGACCCTACTATTATTCTGCGATTGACAAAAGTATATTGAGATATTAGTTGCCTAGTTTAGTAATTTTCTAGCAATGTTTTGCATATCCTTGGTAGTTTGTAGTTAGAATTATCTGAAGACCTAAGAAAAAAAAATGAAAATCGGAAAATAATAATTATTGTTTGTATTCGATTTTTACTAAATTAAAGTAAATTGTATAATTTCGACAGCCAAAATATGAGCATTTACCTGTTACTTATGTAAAAATTTAAACTTGGAAATCCATAAATCTAGTTTACAGATAATGATTATTCAACACAATTAATATTAATACAATTCGTTTTTATTTATTACGTAGTTTCTTGTAAAAAAAAATACGAGTGTTGCCGTTTATATTTCGTGAACTGGTAACAATGGCGTTGCTAGGTTGCAGGTTATACATATTCAAAACATTTTAATATACGGACGCTTTTTGTGTTGTTTACACTAACTTCAAAATGTCATCTGGGTTAAAAAATGGAATGTACTCGTAAATATGCAATTATTTTTCACAAAATTCAAGGTGATTTATCAGAACAAGAGTGTATTGAGGAAGTTAAATCTTTAAATAGCGATGAAGCACCTGCAAAAACCACTGTATATCGATGGTTTAGTGAATTCATTTGTGGCCATCGTTCATTCACAGATCAAGAGAAAGAAGGTTGTTCAAAATCAGTTGTAGTCCAAGAAACCATCGATGTTATAGGTGAACTAATAATGCAAGATCGCCATGTGACATATAAAGAAGTTGAGGCATCCCTGGGCATTAGCGGCCTTCGCGTATATAATATACTTTATGAATATTTAGCATTGCACAAAAAAAAAGCTCAAGTCGATTGGTCCGCAAAAGAACTATTATCATGTTACCACCGTGTATTTGAGGAGTCGTGAAACGATCATTTAAGAAATAATATGCAACCATTTGGTTGCCGAAAGTATTCGGTGCATTAAGGAATTCAAATCGGAGACTGACGGATCATTTTTCACCATAACAATGCGAGCCAAAATATGGAGTCGTCCGTGTACAACCCTGATTTGGCATCCATGAAGAAGAAACTGTGTGATTAACGATTCTTTACGCCAGAAGAGGTTGTTTATACTATCAAAAACCATATTTTAGGGGCATCATAATCACGTGACAAAATGCTTTTCGTATTGATTCATAATAAGTATTTGTTATTGTTTGTTATTCTCGAAATATAACAGGTTACCATACACCCTCGACAACTTGTGTTTTTTACTACCTAAGACTTAATCTGCACTTTTCCAAAATATGTTTAATTTTTTTTATTAGGCTCCGGTCCTGTATATTACAAGAGTAAGGAGTCTATAATGAATCCCTAACTTTGCGCGGTATTTGACTTTAAAATCTTCCACGGCTATTCTTCTTCCAATTTTCCACTTTCGCTCTTCATCTCTCGTGGCCCAATTAGTTGCTTATTTGGAGAAGGGCCTTAACAGAAAATTAAACGATCATTTATGAATTTGTGCGTAAAATAGAGTGTGTTAGGTTTGGTGAAATCAGTTATGAAAGAATTGTTTTTAATTATGAATCGGTATTTGTTAATATACGAACAGTTAATATAATTCTAAATTTAATTAATCGTATTTAAATAGCCCTTAAAAATTTCTTTTTCATAATATATATTGTTTCAAATTAATCGCATTTTATACCACTTAAGTCAGATCCATTAATAAAAACTACATATAACCAAAAATTTGAGCCATTTGCAAAATTACATATTTAACGATGTCAAGAGCAAGGCCGGTTCCCGAGATATAAAAGAGAAAAAGTGATACATGATTTAAATTCTTTTCAATAAGTTAACCAAAAGGAATACTTGAAACCACTTCATTAAAGTTAGGTTTTTGAGATGCTGTAAGACTGAAAACTATAAAATTCTAATGGAAGGCTGCTCTGGATTTTGGGCATGTAAAATAATTATAAAAATTCCGTGATTTTTGATCACACTCTAACATATTTCCATCATTCTAGAAACTTCAAACAAAAAACATTATCTTTTTATGATAATAGTGCTTTATTAACGTGAGATTTACATTTTTATATTCTAATAAATACTATCAGAAATCAGTTTTACTGAAAACTCGCCGAATTTAAAATTTTTAAGAGCATTATGTAAATTTATTTATGATGATTATCGTACGTTTCTGTTCTGCAGTTATTTTTTTAAGATTCTGGGAAATCTGTTAATTTAACAACTGACATTCAAGAGTAATTCTTGGCAGTTTTACTAAGAAAAATTTGAATGAAAATAGATAATTTTCCACTCCTAATTTTATACTGGTCATTTTCTTTAAGTTTTATTATATTTTAATGTTTCCGTTTTTTACCTACAGATTCTATATTATACAATATTTTTATATGTATTTTTAATTCTTAAAGTCGGCGCCAAATTAATAAATAAAAAGTCAGTTACTGAAAAGACAACCTACAGCTTAGTAAACTTGAATTATACAAAAGTATATAAGCCTATATAATAATCTTACAAGCGACATTATTTGTAAGAAAGTAACACTTAGAATAGATTTTTTAAAATTTTTCTTTGTTTTGTAAGATTGTATATGATGTTCAATTTTTACTGGTTTTACCGATTATCTCCGTTACTAGAAAAAATAGAAGAATATAGTTTTCGTGACACTGTGCAAATTTATTATTTGAAAAGTTTTAGTTTAAAAAAAAAATATCTAATTTAAAGACTGCTTTAAAAATACGTAATTTAAAGAGAAATATTAAAAATTGGTAATTATAAATATTTCCTTTTTAACCGGCTTCTAAAAGAAGGAGGTTCTCAATTCGTCGACTATGTGTTTTTTTTTTTCTGTATGTACACCGATTACTCCGGAACGGCTGCACCGATTTGAATGAAATTTTTTACGTTATGTAAAGGAAGTTGCTGCGGTGGTCCCATATTTTTTTAGATGAAATTGGTGCAGTAAAATCCAAGATGGCGCTTACAATATGGCGGCCAAAAAAAAAAAATTTGTCCGATTTTCTCCAAAATTGGTATAGAGGAATTTTCGGGGTTGTGCCCAACGAATTTGAAATTATTTTTCAAAAATTCAAAATGGCGGATCCAATATGGCGGACAAAAAAATTTAATTTAGTCCGATTTTCTCCAAAATTGGTATGGGGGAGTTTTCAAGGTGCCATATGACGAATCTAATATTATTTTAAAAAAATTCAATATGGCGGATCCAATATGGCGGACGAAAAAATCAAATTTGTCCGATTTTCTCCAAAATTGGTACAGGGGAGTTTTCGGGGTCGCACATGACGAATATAAAATAATTTTTAAAAAATTCAATATGGCGGATCCAATATGGCCGACAAAAAATTAATTTTGTCCGATTTTCTCCAAAATTAGTATGGGGAAGTTTTCGGGGCCTCACATAAAGAATCAGAAATTATTTTTAAAAAAATTCAATATGGCCGATTCAATATGGTGGACAAAAAATCAATTTTGTCCGATTTTCACCAAAATTGGTACGGGAGAGTTTTCGGGGTCACACATGACGAATCTAAAATTATTTTTAAAAAATTTAATATGGCGTATCTAATATGGTGGATAAAAAATTAATTTATTTTCTTTAAAGATCGATATTGGAAGGTTTTGGTGCCTATATTACCGATCTAAAATTAATTTGAAATTTAAGATAGTGGATTTTCTATGACAGACTAAATATTCGTTTAAGAAATAGACGGGTTTTGTATTTCAGTGTATGTTTTTATTAACATCGGCTCTTTTGGATTTTTATTAAAGAGGTTTATTGTTTTAACAATGTTAATGTACTAGTATGTTGAATGTTTTGGTTTTAATTTTAATTTGTGATAAAGTTTTTAAAAATTTTTTTAATTGTATACAATTTGTTCTGTGTGGAGGCTACGGCTGGCGACTGCTCTCAAACTGGCAGAGTTAAGGTGTGCCCTTTGACGAGGTTTGAGCCCTGAGGATGGTCTGTTAGACCGAAAGCGTTTAGCCGATATTAATAAAAACATACACTGAAATACAAAACCCGTCTATTTCTTGATTTCTTCGGTGTACAACCTGTTAATAACTTAAATATTCGTTTGACCCAATTTGATTGGTATTTGGAAAACTCTAAGAACTAAAGAATTTTTAGTGGTTCATTTTAGGGTGATTTACAACTTTGGATAAAATTTGTATTTTTTTGCCACTTTGGAGTCATTGCGAAGTACACTAATTTCGATTAGTTCTTAATTCAAATAATTTATGAATATCATAATGAATTCTACAACTAAAAATAGAAAAATAAAATTTTATAAAAAAATTGAACCGACTTCTAAAAGTGCGCTAAAAAGTGAAAAATAACCATAAATTTTTATATGAAATTGAACTTTTTGAAGTCGGCGCCAAATTATTTGTAAATGAAATAAATAACTACTAATATATACAAATTATGGGAAGAAATCAATTACAAAAAAGTATTTTAAATCTGTTTATGCAAATCACATTTTGTCAAGTATTAGTTTGGCGCCGACTTCAAAAAGTTCAATTTCATATAAAAATTTATGGTTATTTTTCACTTTTTAGCGCACTTTTAGAAGTCGGTTCAATTTTTTTATAAAAATGTTATTGTTTATTTATAATCAAATGGTGCCACTGGTCAGGTAACTAGCTGTATTTCTATTTTCTACTACTTGATAATTTTTTTTTGATAACTTTCGGAATAACGATCGGTTACTCAGTGCCGCTGTGTATGCTCTTCAATAATATTGTAAAATTAAAGGATTGACAATAGAAACCTTACTAAAAGTAACTACCACCTTCATTTACCATTTTCCTGTCTCTATTTTCGAACTTGCTGCCGGTTGTTAACCTTAAAAAAACGAATCGAATTTTATGTTAAAGGCGCTTATAAGGCTATCCAACTTTATAACGTAAATCTTTCCTGTGAAATCCGATGGACAGTTTTTTAGCGGGTTAATATTATTTAGATTTATAGTTCAGGAAAGAATGAAAAACTGAAAAAAATAAATTTATGATTTTAAGTCTCCCCATAACGAAAAATTTAACACTATTTTTATTTAACGACATCTATAAGAAATGAAAAAAAAAACAATTTGGTTATAACTTAGTTTGTAAAAAAGTAATACAAGTATTTTTTTACCGACTTCTAAAAAGAGGAGGGTCTCAATTCGTCGACTATGTATTTTTTTCTACGTTATGTTCAGGAAGTTGTTGCGGTGGTCCTCTATTTTTTGGACGAAATTGGTACAGTAAAATCCAAGATGGCAATGATAATATGGCAGCCAAAAAAATTAATTTTGTCAGATTTCTCTAAAATTGATATAGGGGAATTCTCGAGGTCGTACACAACGAATCTGAAATTATTTTAAAAAAATTCCATAGGCGGATCGAATTTGGTGGACAAAAAAAAATTGTTTTTGCCCGATTTTCTCCACAATTGGTGTGGGGGAGTTTTCGGGGTCGCAATACAAAATATTTGTAAAAAATTCAATATGGCTGATCCAATATGGCGGATGAAAAAATCAATTTTGTCTAAAATTGGTATGGGGGAGTCTTCGGGGCACACATAACGAAGCTATAATTATTTTTAAAAAAATCAATATGGCGTATCCAATATGACGGATAAAAAATTAATTTTGTCGATTTATTTCAAAATTGATATGGGGGAGTTTTTGGGATCGTACATTCCGAAGCTGGAATTATTTTTAAAAAATTTAATATGGCGGATCCAAGATGGCGGATTAAACATTCGACATATCTCGATTTTCTCTAAAATTATTATTAGGGGATTTTTATTAGTGTTAATTACAGATTTAAAATATATTTTGAAAAACTCGATCTGGCTGATTCAATAGGGCGTGCTAAAAATTTTATATTCTTCGATCGAACTAATATAGAGGATTCTTGAGGGTGTAAATTATGAATTTAAAAATATTTTTTCAGGATTTAATATGGCGAGTTCAATATAGTGGACTAAAAATTTTACATTTTTCGATTGTGTTCAAAAGTGGGACTAAATCATTTTTGAGGATGTAAGTAGCGAATATAAAATTATTTTAAGGAAATCTAATATGTCAGATGCAATATGACGGTCTAAAAATTTTAAAATTCCGGATTTTATCCAAAATTGGTATTGGAGGGCTTTGAAAGTTTTAAATTAGGTTAAGACGCTAAAATAATCTTTTTAAATTTTAATATGACCGGTTGAAAATTTACCTTATTCACATTTTTTCAGATTTGGTATTAGGGGGTTTTCGGGGTCGTGCATTACGAATATGAGGTTTTTTACAGGTTCATAAGATAGAATATGGGAGACTGAAAATTCTACATTCTGCAATTTTGTCTAAAATTGATATTGCCGGGTTCTTGGGATGTACACAAAGAAATTTACGTCTCAAGTTTTTTAAATATCGATACTGGAAGGTTTTGGGGCCTATATTACCATTCTAAAATTAATTTGAAATTTAAGATAATGTATTTATTATGACAGACTAAATATTTGTTTGACACAATTTCACTGGTATTTCGAGAACTCTAAGAATCAAAGAATTCTTAGTGGTTCATTTTGGGGTGATTTACAACATTGGATAAAACTTTTTTACCACCTTGGATTCATTGCGAAGTATACTAACCTCAATTAGTACTTAATTCAAATAATTTATGGATATCATAATGAATTCAAAACTAAAAATCTAGAAATAAAATTTTTATAGAAAAAATTGAACCGAGTTCTAAAAGTACGCTGAAAAGTGAAAAATAACTATAAAGTTTCATACGAAATTGAAATTTTTGAAGGCGGCGCCAAAATATTTTTAAATGAAATAAAGAACTACTAATATATACAAATTATGGCAAGGAAGCAATTACAAATAAAGTATTTTTAATCTGTTTATGCGAATCCCATTTTGTCAGGGATTAGTTTGGCGCCGACTTCAGAAAATTCAATTTCATATAGAAATTTGTAGTTATTTTTTACTTTTTAGCATATTTTTAGTAGTCAGTTCAATTTTTTCATAAAAATTTTATTAATTATGTGTTTATTCGTAAAGATTCATTTTGCAATTTTGATAAATGTTAGATTTGGAAATTGTGAATATGTAAGTTTAGAAGCCTATAAAATTTTCAATTTAAAATTGTTTTTTGTATGTGCTTGTGATTTCTTTCTTCGAATTATATTAAATATTAGACTTAATGTAAATAATCTGAAGTAAATATACCAAGGTAATAAAATGATGTCGCCAATGTCCTGTACCTTATTTATAATTTCCCAGTAATCTCCACTTTTTCGTTTAAATTTAATAATAATAAGTAGCCACTCACATTCTTCTTGGAAAGTAATAAAACAAAAAATTGAAAATAGAAAGTTTATAAAAAGTAAAAATAATACTTTTTTACAATTTTCACTTTCATCACTTTCAGCTTTTTAATAATCTTGCTTATACAGCTTTTCCGCGATTTAAGTTCCACAACACAAAATTATAAAATTATATACAGGGTGAGCAGAAATAAGAGATAAATAAAAATGCAAGGAACCAAGAATATTTGTTGTTAAAGCTACCAAAAAATTGTAACTGGCAAGAATTTCCATTGAATTTCTTATAACGTAGAAGCAAGGGACATATTCTTACAAATAATAATATTGAGCAATAAACATTTTTTTCTGTGGATAAGTATTTAGTAGTTTACTAAACGCAATATAAGATAAAGAAATGATGAAAATTCAAAGGTAATAAGTATTTTTTTTTAAACTGATAAAAAAATTTTCTCTTCAAGTCATAGACACACTATAGTTTCATGTTTTCAAAATCAAAAATCCGAACTCCGAAAGATCGGCTATCCATCTCGATACTCATATTCCCTGGCGAGCGAGTGATAAATATTTGGGACTAGTCTTCGATAGAAGACTGAATTGGGCACTTAACACTGACTACATTCTAGTGAAGGCCAAATCGGCTGTGTTATTTCTCTATTCATTGCTTAATACGAATAGTAAATTAAATTTAAATAACGAACTTCTTATTTACAATTTTTATTCCAGATCTCTTCTGTCCTTTGGTGCTCCAACTTGAATCACCAAAGGCAAATTTAAACGGGTAGAGAGACTTCAAAACAAGGTGCTTCGAATGATATGCGGAGCCCCACACTTTGTAAGAAACACAATCATACACAGGGACCTAAGGTATAATACCTTTGACACCTTCATTAAAAACACCATTACACCCTATATGGGTAGAGCCACTAATTCTACATGTTAAAACAGCAATCCCATAGTCTCACCAGAACACCACGACAACACTATAGATTTCTCCGAGACTGGCTACTGGACCAAAAACTGCGGTCATTTTCTTCCTTAAATTGATGGCGTAAAAGCCAAATAGAATCTTTTCATTTTCAAGCCTGATAAAAGTCCGTCCTCAGAGCAAACAAGTCTAGAATGTTCCAAAGAAGATCTCATACTACTATAGTTTAGAAAATGGCGAAAAAAAGAAATTATAATTTGCGATTTGAATATTGCCTTTAACCTTTTTAAATCACTACGTTAATGGCTGGTAATTTAATATTATTTATATGTGATTAAAAATTACTTGCGAGGCATTAAATTTCAAAATTTCCCTTACCAGCGATCTTGAAAAATCAATTAAAATTAAACACATATAAAAGAAATATTTATTTTATTTTATGGACAAATGATATAAGTTTCAAAAAATGTTATATTTCAGGATGTTGCCTATATGTGTTCGCCTTTCAAGCAGTTAATTTCCTGCAAATACAATTCTGGTCCTCACTCCGTAAGCGTTTTGACCACCTTATGGTTTCATCAGTAGAGCTGTATTGAACCGAGAGCAACATTCGCAGGAGACAACTGCTACAGGATATTAAAAACCTGCCAACTTCGATGTCAGACTGAAAAACAAAGAAGTTTGTTTTGGCTTAAACAAAATTTATTAAATGATGTTGTTGATCAAAGGAATTTAAACATAAAAATACAATCATTTCGATTTTGTCTTCTTTGAAAACTTAATCATTGTTTTACTAATAACATTACTTATCAAAATAATGAAGGGCCATTCTGTGCCACCTTGGCGGAATAATAATTTTATTATTAAAAAATTCAAATTTTAAAGTTAACAAAAAGTAATATACCCCTTTATTTGCAGTTTTTTTATCAGTCACTTTCAACTTTTTATCGAACTTGCTTGCTTCTTGCTAGCCTTAAAAAATCTAATCAAATTTTACGTAAAAGGCGCCTACAAGGCTATCTAACTTTATAACTTAAATCTCTCCTGTTAAACACCCCATAGGCCCTTTTTATAGCGGGTTAATTTTGTTAAGCTCTCTCAATTTTGAACGCCTAAACCCCTGTTGAGTATCTAAATGTACTACGAGCATACTTTGGGTAGATATTTTAAAGTGTTTAATGTCTTTTAATTACTTTTTAGAACGTAAGTATTGTTTCCGGTTTATTTAAGATATTTTGTTGGTTTTGTTAGTTAGAATGAATGTTAAAACGTATTTTATGTGTATGTGCAAGGAGCTCCGAAAGACTGGCAATATTTTAAACTTTGCAGTAGAATAATTTGAAGAACTTCGTCTATTTTTTTGTTAAAATCCTGCCGAAAATTTATATATATTTTTTAAATATCCACATAGTAAAAAAAAGTCTCAGATGGTGTCTGTCAGTACGTGTGGATTATTTCCAAAACTAGTGAATACATTTTATCCATTACATACTTTCACGAAACATCTTATTTCATAGCTCGAAGCTGTCACATTATGAATAATTAATTTACAAGCATTACAACCTGCAATGTTACAAATTCATATCATTTAGAAAATAAACAAACCAATGGCACTGTTCTACAAGAATATCCTTTAAAACTAATGGGTATTTTGTATAAATTTGACTCTAGTTTGTAAAAAAAAAATTGAAATGAGTTTATCAGGCGCCAATTTTGTAGCAGGGATAATGGAATACAATTCCCGCCTGGGAATGTCTGACATTAACCCTATGTAAAAGATCTCAACTATTAAATGCTTCAAATATTAGACGCTATTTTAACTATCTATAAACACTGGGTATTATTCATGATGTTTTTGGGTGGACTAGGCATAAGTTGCCATATAAACTTTTTTACTGGAATCTTTTTAGTAACTCTTGTAAACAAAAAATTTAAAAGTTGTTTTTCTTTGCAACGGAATTGAGCTACCATATGTTCCTTTAGCTTTCGCAATAAATATAAAAGAAATTTACAAAAAAAATTGAGTTTTACTTCGAAGTATAAAACACCACTGAAAAATACATTAATTATTGCTTTACTGTTTAAAGTAGTAATAATACTTCTTAATATTTACGTGTATATTTAACGAAAAAAACTTTTTCATGAACTGAAATGATTTATGTATATATATATATATATATATATATATATATATATATATATATATATATATATATATACATATATATATATATATATATATATATATATATATATATATATATATATATATATATATATTCGAAGACCTCGAAAAAACAAAAGAAATAGCACCAGTACAGAACTATAAGGTACGCGTCATAAGAGAGGCCCTAGAAATCGAAAAAGCGGGACAGCTAAATAAACGAGACGATGCTATAAATTTTTCAACTACATGAGAAACATTAATAAAAAATCAAGAAAGAAAACAACAAACATCAACTAGTACACGAGAGACCTGCATACAAGAACAAAATATATCGCACTCGGCAGAGGGGAGGAGCCTGCGAAGCCGCTCATCCAATCAGGCAGCGAGCCAGCTAAACAAAACTCGAAATTCTTATTGTACATATCTGTTTGCGATTTTTGAAAACAGATACTTATCTGATCACTATGGATCATCCTTCAAATGGAAAACACCATTTCATAAACTTTCAAGCATGATTTCCTTTGAAATTTCACTGTTCAAAAAGCATTAGTGCTTATGGGACAAAATACAGCGTTGTCATTCGTTTGTTTCGACTTTAAAGGCGTGGCCTAAAAAAGTTAACAAAACTCGTCGATCACAAGCATCGTTCTTCTTGATCCGGCAACCATCAGAAGCATGAAAGCAGCGGCCGTGGCGCTTACCAGTTCCAGTACCTCCATACAACAACCACGACGATCTTTCTGAAGGCATCGAAGTCTTCAAAGAACGTCCAGTCATCGCTAAATTAAACTTAAAATCATATCACGGGATCTTTGGGCGTTTAGTAGCTATCACTTGCACAAAGATAGTGAAAAACCAAAGATTCAAGAAGATTTTAAAGCGAAATGCAAATTAATCGGTTTAAATACGGTGTCTGGGAATTCCCCTTGTATAAAAAATACAGTGTTGGACTTTAGGTAGTATCTGCTTACGAACGCCTAGGTAAGTTTTCTCAACTACAGGGCTCTCAGACACTATAGTTCGAAAGTCGGGTGTTATTCGTAATTGTATACACGAACTGGGGTTGCAATTACGGATCACCGACATAAACTTCGCGATTCAATTCGAAATAAACATGAGTTTCCATATACTCAACCATAACATAACCTCAAAATCAAAATATGATATGATTTCCCATATCATATTTTTTCCAGAAAAATTCATTAAAATTTTTCCAAAACAAATTCATATTCAGTCGTTTTGACACTCCAATATTATTATTTTATAATAATATTTTCAATTTTCACTTAGATAAAATTTTCATATTTTTCTAAGTCACAGTTACTAGTACTGTTTTTGGCAACTTGGTTAACCATACTTTTTCTCATAGCGTTTTATTACCCATACTTTTTTCGAACTTTATACAAGTTAGTTACCCTTACTTGTTTTGCGGACATAAACACAAAACTTCTTATGATCTGTTCCTTGTTACCCCTACATTTTTTAATCACTTTTGCGAAAAGCAACTTCAGTTTCTACGATATATTTCAGAACATGAAAACGCCTTTATTTCGGGATTCTTGTGCGGGAATACCTGGAAAAAGGTCGGTTCTTGAAATATTATCTTGGATTTTATTTTATCCCCCTTCAGCAAATTTAACTGCGGGAATTAAAGGCAACTTATTACCAGTTTCGTTATAAGATGTATCCCATGCGAGAGTTGAATGGACTGATATATTTTACGACGTTTAGGAATGGATTATAAGAAAAGAATGTACAGTTAGTTATAGTTACACGCATTACACGGTAATTAAACACATGGGTATAAACAACGCTAAACATTTCAATTGCGGAATAATCTTCATTTTCAATTTTCGAAATGCGCATTACCTTATATCCCCGTAGCGGATTTTATATTCAGATTTATGCATAATTTTCATGCGGAAAGTTGTACAACGAATCTCTTTGCGGAAATTTTTTATTAAATAAAAAATTTTCTAAATTTCTTTTGCGGAAATTTCAAACAAAATTCTTTTTCAAAATTTTCTTTGCGGAAAATATGAAACAAAAACAAAAGGCCCTCATACACTTGCAAGTATCCCCTGGCTAAGTGTTATTCACCGTAATGCTTAGCTTACCCAATTCTTGATTTTCTCTCAGAATCTCAACCTTGGAGCATTCCACGCTCAAACATTCATCATGCTTTATGCATAGCCGACAAATGCTTATTTTTGGAAGCAAACTTTACTTCAATTTCCTGAAGTAACAAGAAGAAAACAAAAGCCCCTTTTATCATTCACTCCCCTTTTGCCCCGGTGAGCGAGAAGAAAGGTGAGGCGGCCAGAATTCCTATCTGGTCGGGTGGTTTAGGAGGGACTCTCACCGCACCCCCCTGCGTTGCGGTTCAATAAGGTAGAAAAAACTTAGAAACGATTTTTCACTTTCTAATTCTACCTTATAACAACGAAAAATAGCGACCTGGTGGAGATGAACCACGATAGCGCTCGTTACAGGACCAAACACGCATCACGTTACGGTCTAGCGATATAATTTTATACTTGGAAACGCTTCGCCTAAGATTGTTATAGTCCCTGCTTTATGAAGATATCGCACACTATAGCCGTTTTAGGAACACCATCAGAAAAGTCTGGCGCTTTCGAAGACTGTCTGAAATCCGGAAAGCTCGATTCAACAAGCGTTCAGTAACAAAACCACACCCAAATTTAAAAAAAAGGAGGCGTTCCTTAGTGCGATATTCTTCAGAGGTCACCATCAGTTCTCAGCGAGTAACGAGACGAACCGCACTTGAAAATGCCAAATGAGATTTTGGCGAAACGTCGTGAAAACGATTTTTTGAACGAACGGATTGAAACCCGGAATAACCAAACTATTCATATATATATAATTTTTGATTCTACTATTTGAACTTAAACTGTGGCGGGAATTATCGGTGAGATGTAGTTTACACAATAATATATGTATATATATATATATATATATATATATATATATATATATATATATATATATCTATATATATATATATATCTATATATATATATATGTTTATGCGGCTTTCACGGATTCCTCCGTGTGAGATGCAATAGCAGTGGTCATATCCACATTATGCCGTTGTAGTGCTGAAATCACATTCAGCAAACATACAACTAAATGCATCTCCGCATGTAGATGAAGTAAAATGCGAACAGTGATTGCAAACTTCGCTCCATCATATCCTTTCAGTGTTAGAGGTTGCACAGTTTGGATGAATTGCTACAAAACACAATTCACCCTATTACACCACCATCGAGATGGTGGCCTACCTGTACCACCACACCGAGAAGAAAGTAAAAACTTACCTCCTCTGTTACAGTGATACGGCAGAGGTACATGTTTCGTCTCTTACTAGACTCATCAGGGCACCGACATGCACCTGTCTGTGCAAAGGACAGATCGGAAGGAAGCATGCAACACTGAACGCGGCTTCGCCGACCTCCCGCCGGATGGCGTATATACACCGGGACGAAACACCCCAAATTTTTACTTTACAGTTTATTCGTATTTCTCGCTGGGTACAGGGACCTTAGCAGAATACAACAATATATATATATATATATATATATATATATATATATATATATATATATATATATATTGTTGTAATATCACGCGGAAAAACCCCTTAAACCCGGCGATAAACAATCTAATTAAATATTGACCCAAAAGTTACAGCGGTGTTTTGTCCATGATGTCGACGGTTGGACTCATCAGTGGGTCCGTCGACGCCTTTACCAAGACACCCTGTGTTGACGTACTTATTATATATTAGATGTTGTATTTGTACTTATTTTGAAGCGGAGCGTGTCGGTAGGATATTAATTTTAAGTGGTACTGTTTAATGCCCAGACGTCGTGATTTTTAGTTTCGATCCGTAGTACTACTACAATATATATATATATATATATATATATATATATATATATATATATATATATATATATATATATATAATTTTTCGACAACTGAGGATTTTTAAAAAAATTCCATGCTTCAAAATTTTCTATGAGGTTATGTGATGATAAAAAGTGGCTAAAAATTTTTTTGTGTGGGTACTTTTTGGTGTAGGACAACCGGGTGTCTTTTATTTTTTTATTACCGATGGGGTAATTTCTACCTTCTTAATCGGCTAGCCCCTTTTAAGTGTTCCTAAACCGAAAAATAATTTAAACTTTTATGGGATCTTAATATATTAGAATTAATTGATGAATCTTTCTCCTCGCGTTCTCAGAAACTCTTTACTAGACGTGTAATCTCTCTAATTTTTATACTTCTTCCCAGTGTAATAGCCGGTCACAAGGTTAATAAGGCCACGAAAACAGGACCCTTTAACTTTATAGGCACTGCCAATCTCTGCTTTTAAAAACTTTTATACGATATATTATACTTATTGGAGGCAACTTTAATATAAATATCAAATCTAGCAGATGTTTGTCAAAAGAAAAGAAAAAAATGTAACTAATTCTTTCTTAAGGGAATTATTAATAAGTTAAAGTTGGTCTGATATCTGCTAAATAAAAACATTAAAGTTAAAACATCAAATGCCGCTTCTTTTAACAGCTCGCTGGTCTTGCTTTAATAATTGAAAATGTGCAGGCATGCGAGATTAAAATAAAAACTCAAACATTTTTAATTTTAAGTACAAAAACAGTCAGAAGAATTCACTTGTAAATAATTTAAGTAGATTTTCTATATTGCACTGCCTTGATATAAGATTCTTTTATTCTTAGAAAGTATGCAAATATTTAGATTTACTTGTAAGATATAGTCAGAAAATATTTTATCTTTTGTTTAATATTTATAACTATACTCATGAGTAACTGAATAAAACCACACATCAAACTATTTGCAGTATATCCTGATGCTATTGATATAAAATGGATAAAACGGGTCCACTACAAAAAATATTTTGTAGATACTGTCGTATATGCACGTTTGTCGTTTTGGGAAAATTAATAGTGGAGATCGGATTTTCCGCGAGAACGCCACGAGCTACGTTTCGATCGAACGCAAACGACGTATACGAGCTGTGAATGACTTGCGTATCAGGATCATTTATGATATGCGTTTGTTCCTGCATTAAGTGGTCCCTACCTTGAAGTGAAGTTTGGATGTCATTTAAAAATTGTTCCATTGGAGAAATTGAAGTGTTGGGATATAATTGAGCATTTTGATTTATTTGGGTCATGTCAGATTCATTATAAGTATGGAATTCTGTTAGGTCTGGTGCGACCCTACGAGGGGCCGCGGAGGTCCCACCAAAACCATCCGGACAGCCTGAAAGGCCATCCGCATCATCAGACCAGAAGGAACTGTGAGAGAAAGGATTGGACATTTTTTAAATAAATTATTTTTCCTCTTAAATTGGAATATTTTGTATAAAAATACAAAAATTACGGAGGGCTGGGCTTTAATATACTTAATATATGAGAAAAATTAAGTATATGGAATTTGGGTTGAATGAGAACTTGGCCAATATTTACTTTAATTTGTTTTTTTTTATTAGACGTGAGCTCTTATAGGATTTTTTGCAGTAGAAGTTTTTTTGACTGGGACTCTTAAGTTTTGGGTCGAAATTAAATGTAGTGTTGGGACTCTTAATAAAATTTCTGAAATTCAATTTTCTCAAAAATTTTTGTTTTGGTGTTAAGCGCAAACTAAGGTACGTTTAGTGTTCTTAGATCCGTTAACGATGTCACTATCAGGTTTTCACTAATTTTCTCTTAATAGAAAATTATTTAAGTCGCAATCGGGAATGTCTACATCGGGTATGTCACTATCAGGTTTCTTTTACGCAATTTTATTATAGTCGTAAAAGTAAGCGCGTGAATACTCTGTATATTAATTTCAGTTTCCGCAAGAATTTAAAATCGGCGTGGAAATGTTTTTAGAGAAGCTTATTTTTTTTCCGACGGCGCTGGAATTTTACTAAAATTTGAGTGTCACGGTTTTTTATTTAACTAAGCCAGAGTAAAGGCTTCAAAAGACTTAGATACTCGTGTGCGCGTGTGTAAAAATTTGAGAGATCTGCGCTTTTTAATAGACAATCAGATTCTGCTAACGAATCACGACATCGGGTGCTCGGCACTCCGTCGGGTCTTCCGCAAGGAACCGATCAGCGCTTAGCGCGGTCCGCCAAAGCTTTATGTCTGCGTCGGTGTCTATGCGCCGTTACCACCGACAACGTGCAGTTTATTTCTCGGAATTTCAACCGTCTTTAGATGTTTATTTTATTTTTATGATTTTTTTTAGCTTCTTGTAGACAGAATTCTACAACAATACTTCTTACAAGGCTAACATAAATTTTAACACACTATATCTTCTCTGATATCTCTTCAGTTCTGCTATAAAACTAATTTAATGTAAAAGGAAAAAACGATTATAAATCAATTTAAGATATATTTAATTGTCATAAAACATGGTATTCATTAGCACAATTAAAATATAAGCGATTTTGTGTAAATTTATTAGCATAATATCTCTTGTTCACACACTCATAATTTACCGTAAACAAAATTTGTCAACGAACGAAATTTTATTGCAGAAATTTGGGCATGATATGACAAAAAAATAAGCGCGTCCCAATAAAAAAGTGTATTTAAATAACGGGAAGAAAACTTTTAAGAAGTTAAAGTCGTTGTGTTGCGAACAAATGTATTGGTTAACATTGCGTGATAGATAGTTTTTTGTGAATTTTCATAAATATTTTGCTTAAACAGTAGACATAAACATTGGAGAAAATGTTCGTTTCCTGATTGCTTCTATGGAGTGTTAAAGCTTTTAAAAACATATTTTTTCTTGAAAAATTTGACAGCAAACACCTTTTTTATAAAAAAAAATTACCTCATTTTTTTTCGCGACATTTTTCGAATAATTTTGTGCGTTTTTTTTCGCCTTGCTAGAAAGAATTATTTATTCTAATGGAAATATTTAACTTTTGTTACTAGGTTATCTAAACTGAACTTTAAAAAGTTAATATAAACTAGAACTACACTTAATAACTGCTTTTATTATAACCCTTGCAATTAAATTTTCAGTTTGCAGTGTTTTATTGAAAATTTCTTTATGCATATTCGATTTCAAGAATAAAACGTTTTAACTTCGGTCTTCAAGTATATTTCGAAACCACTTCTTTATAAACCTAACGGAAAAGTTACAATTAACTATTCTTAATTACAATTGTTTTCAAAAGTAAAATGAATTCCATTCTTATATCCGATAAATGTATACAACTATAATGTAGTTTTAAAAATTTTTAATAATACTAAAGATTATTCAGGAATGTTTAAAAGCATCAACAAAGCAGGTAAAATTTAAAGTTTCCCCTTAAAAAAATAGTATATATTGAACCAAAATTTTTTAATTATCTTATATTACCTGTATTACCTATAATGGTAATATTATCTTTGAAGCAAGCTATCTGGTAAAATTATTCCGGTCGTGTCTAAGCTTGGGGTACGTGCTGATAACGTAGAAGGAGACAAAATTAGTCTTTATTCCCAAGAGAGGAAGAACAGATTACACAAATCTTAAGTCTTTCCATCCCATTACCCTGGCCAGTTTCTTATAAATGACATTGAAAAGGCTGGTGAACCAATCCATTAATCACACCTTAGGTACCTTCATCGAAATCGAAGGCGCATTTGACAACAAATCTCGGGATTTGATACGTAATGCTCTACAATAACGAGGCTCTGAACCGACAGAAGTAGGATTGATCAGAACAATGTTAATTCACAGACTAACTTATGCTGAGCTTCACAATATACTTGTTAAAGCACTGTCATCCACAGGGAGGAGTCCTTGAAGTGGAAAATTTGCCCAGTTATATAAACAGGCCAACGCTGACGGCCCAGTTATTCTGTATCCCGGTCGCAACATCCAGAATCTACTGAAGCTAATGACGTGAGCTCACCAGATAGCATAACATTGGTGTCATAAGGAAAGACGACATGCAATAAGTGTTATAAGTAAGTATACTGTTAATAAAATAGCCATGTAATTATATGGACTATAATACAGTGTCAGCACTGGTTCACATAGTCTAAGACGCCATATGTTTTTTTTCTTGATATTCTTGGGGTTAGATTCATACGTGGATGTTAAAAAAAGTGTTTTGACGTTTTTTTTTTATATTTTCATTGAAAATCTAAATTTAGACTCTATTTTCTTTAAACATTATTTAGATTCTACAACAATTTAATAATTTATGACTGTAGTGCGCAAAAATGACAAAGTTGGCAAACTTGGTCGGGAAGATAATTTAATTACTCTTTAAATCATTTAAAAACCAAAGAATAAATGCGATCATTAGCTGGGTTGACAGAGCCATTTTATGAACGTTTTCTACCTTCAGACCTTTGACTCTAAGGAAAGTTAAAAAAAAACTGGATTCAAAACAATTTTAATAATAAAGATATCAAAGAAATTAAACAAAAGTATAAACACTATAACAACCTAAGAACCAAGAACAACAAAAAATACAAAAATGATACATAGCATTACCTTATACAACAGCACTTTTTGAAAAGTTAAAATACGTTTTAAAAAACACTATTGTGTTGTCTACCAAAAGATTTACAACCAACTATATTCAATCTTTACAAATCTAAAAGGCAAAACACCAACTATGGAAATCTCCAGAATCATAAAATTAGTTCCGTGTGCAAACTGTCCAAAAAAAAAATATATAGGAATGTCAAGCCAATAAAAAATCGGTTCAATGGACATAAATATACCAAAAATGTTGCTACAGCATTCACAAAGCATGAAATGAATGAAAAGCACTGGTTTAACTTTGAAGATACCAAACCAGTTAACAATGACAGAAATTATCCGAAATTAAAAATAAAAGAAACAATAGCTATTGAAAAGATTGAACCTTCATCGATAGCAACTCCGCCGTGCTTTCACTGAATATAAGCGATGTATCATCAGCATATAGTACAGTCTGCTCGCTAGAGATTTCGGGTAAATCATTTGTGTAAAGAATATAAAAGAATATACAAAAGAGGTCCAAGTATTGATCCTTGAGGGACGCCCCTCTTCATTTTAATCCTCTGAGACACTATAGCCCTACCATGGAGATCAGACTCAACACACTGAGTCCTGTCCGTCAAATACGATCTTATTAATTGCAGCGCGTATATATATATATATATATATATATATATATATATATATATATATATATATATATATATATATATATATACTTAAGAGCAAAAACAAAGTCTTTACTTTTTTTGTGACGATTTGAAATTTGTTAGTTTTTTTTTCTTTGAAATAATGGAGCCTTATGGTTGATCCAAAATTAAATTTTCCATAGTAAAGTTTTACGAAAAAATATTTTTTCTCTTCAACATTTTAAAATTGTAAATATTGGACAATAATTCTAAGTCGTTCTAATTAAGCAGTCTTACCATATGTTCTACTCAATTGTTTTATCCAGAATGGTTGCTTACCTAGAACAAAATAGGAAAGTAAGTGATTTAAAAATTTAATATTTTTCTTACGTATTTATCTTTTAGGAAATGGTTATAATTAAACGAGTAATATGAGTACGGTGATTAGAATACTATAAATAATACTATTCTGTATCAAAATGCTATTTTCGAAAATAATGGGTATTTTGTTTAATTGCGATCTCTGTTATTTCAAAACTAAATATACAATTTAATGAAGTAGTAGTATAGTAACATTCTAACGAAGGTCAACGTTACCATTTTATTCAAAAATACGTTTGTCTTTTTTTTTAAGGTATAATAAGGATATTGTTGTCTTGGCAAGAAAAAGAATCGCACGTGAAAATCTATCTAATTATTTCGGTGCCTCTAACGATACGCAGGTATATTTTAAAATGTGTTACTTCCTAGATGTAAAAATAGTTCAACAAACTTGTTAATACATATTCAAAGGTACAAAGATGAGTCATTAAAAATGAAAATACCGTGCCAAACATTACAAAAACAGTCTGCCAGCTGATCAAATAATATGACTAACTTACGTATGTACTCATACAGACCAGTTAACGGAGATGCTGTCACGACATATTAATAATAATTATTGTATAAAATAAATATAGAAATATTTTTAATTGTCCAACATTATTTCACAGCATATATATATATATATATATATATATATATATATATATATATATATATATATATATATATATATATATATAACGAATTTTAATGAAATTTTACAGACATGGAGAGGAGGTTATCAGAAGTGCTTTCTTTAATTGTTTTACTGTATTTAATATAAAAAATGAAAAGTCGTTTCTACCGATAAGCTGTTCCAAAAGTTTTGCAAGATTTCTTGTTTCGACAACAGTAATCAACCAGAAGTGAGTGTTGAAATCTTCTAAGGTAAATGTCACATAAAAATATGGTGTTTCCGTTTGACTCATAATAGATTTCTTGCTAAAAAAATGTCCCTATTGTTTTTTACCTACACTAAATAAAATCATACAGTCCATAAGCATTTAAATCCACATATATCCAATACTTTATATTCCAGCGACACATTCCCAATTGCGGAAGTGGAGCGAGAAGTCGATGTTACTCTTGCGGAAACCGATTTAGGACGCGGATTTAGAAGATTTGTCTTGTTAGGAGCACGAAATTGCCCCAAAGTGTGTCAGATTGTCAGATTTATGAGGATTTAATAAAGGAATTACTCAAAATTGGGTATAACAAAACTCAATTATGTTTAAATAAATTTACTAGAAATATTGGCAAATGGGTAAAATGGTACTTTTTTTCCTTCTTTATGTGTCGATACAAGATAAACATTTAATCCGTATGTTGGTTAGTATTTATCTTTATTTAGCTTTAAATTTATTTTAGCTTAACAGTGTTCTCTAATTTCAACGTTGTGTCAATAAGCTGCTCTTAACACATGTTGTCAGTTTGAATTAAATTGGCCAACTTTCGCTAAGTTATTTTTAAATTTTGAAGTTTGAATATAACATAATTATATGTTTTGCAGATGTTTATCCCCTAGTTTAAATATGAGGGTGTGTTGAAGACGTAAGCATCGGTATATATCTATGGTTAGAGAGAATTAATGTAAGTCCAATGTATAATTGTTAAATAATACGACGTATTATAATTTCCACTATATTACATTAACCATAAAAATTGTTACAACGCGCAGTGTCTTCTTCAGATGGTAGATCTTATCTACCATCTGAAGAAGACACTGTGTGTTGAAACAATTATTATGGTTAATGTAATAGAGTGAAAATTATAATACGTTGTATTATTTAACAATTCCACAGTAAGTTTTTAAGTGAGAATAGTAAAGTAGGATAGTCAGTAATATTATATAAAAAAATCAGCCTAGCAGATACAAGCTAGAATGAGGAATCTTAAAAAACATAAAAAAATGTTCAACAGTTCCCCCGATTTACAGTATCTCTTTGGTCCGTAACTTGACATTTAAAATTTTTTCGGTAATTAATGTATGAACATATTTTAGGACTTAACGTAATGGTGAACTATTTAAACTCTTGAAATTTTCTATTCTAATAATCAACCATTTTAAAGGTAAATAATTTCTTTAAATTATTCCTTTCGTTGAATCTTTATCAATTTCTTTCTAAAAATGGTAACGCAACAAAACTCATTTAAAGCTTCTAGCCTTATCTGAAAAGGCATGCAGTAATCATGAATCCCCGAAGGCCCATTTTTCCTAAATTATAACTTTAAGCAAATGCTTTTTCGCCCAGGTCGTAAGACTTCCGTAACTTCCTAATATATTACCTATATTAAAGTTTGAATTTTCCTTAGTTTGCACATTTTTATTACATCGTAAAATGTTTCATGTTAAGAAACCCTTTTAACTTAAAAAAAAAATAAAATTTTATTTTATTTACTTTTTAATGAAATTTTGTGATAGTTGGCTTTAAAATTTCAAATTTTTTACTTATAAATAAGTTTTAAAATTGTGTTTTAAATAAAGTGAGTAGAAAAGTAAATTTTACCTGCTAATTCGCTAACATGGTCCAACTCTAAAGGTTATCGGAACCTTAAAAATACAAAAAAAATATTTCCTTTTATTACCAGAACCAGAGAAAATTTTATTTATTTTTAGGTGCTAATTCATTGTACCGATTCCAAGGCTGGTTTCTATCCTTAATTTTCCGAGGGTTTGTTGGTTGGCATCCATTATATTGCTTAATGACAATATTATTAGCAAAACCAATCTGGTCAACTAGAAGATCTTACTTCCATGGCCACTAAATCGGGTTAAAAACTTAAAATACTTTCGCAGATCTGGCTATGTTTTATGACGAAACGACCTAATTTAAGGTACTGTGTTAAATATTGGTTTAAGTCCACAATAGAGTCTATAGTATATACCCCTATTATCGATATTAGTTCTGTTTTAAAATATACAGATATCATCGAAAGCGTAGCATTAGGGATAAGTGGTAGGAAATGGTTTTAAATTAGTAAACATCTTTGTGTAAATACAAATTAAACAGCCAATATATTGATTCTAGTTAAAAAAAAAGTCTTGTGTGAAAGTTCAACTAAAATGGCATTAAATTATTTTGTTTAATTAATTCTTTATTTCTAAAAAAAATAGATTTCCTTACTATAGATATTTTAAATGTAAGATTTTTATATTTTGTTGATATTCTATGTATTATGTTAACGTAAAATTTGATGTCCTAAAATAAATTGAGCAATAGGCTTTCATTTATCTCCAAGCACTTTCCTTGTGTAACAAATATTGACATTTACTCTATCGTATGTAAAAAATGTACCATTTCTGATTCAGAAACAAAAAATGGGGTTTACAATTAAAAAAATTGAAAACGTGGCAATTCTGCATATCACTTCTTACCGACTAAGAGGGGTAAGCTCCACCTTTTTATCGATTTAAATGTAAGGTTGCCGCAGCCTAGCGAAGTAGTTTAGATCAACTATCAACTACGGCAACACTGCATAAACATCATTCCTTGTCGTTTTACTACTTATAGTAAAAACTACCTTTTCCAATCCGCCCATAAGAATGAGCTGTCTTAGTATAATTCGTCAATGCTTAAACAGATTAAGACGCCGTATTGAATCCGCCAGATTGAGTTTTTCAAAAAATATTTTAAATTGGTAATTAACACTAACAAAAATCCCTGAATACTGATTTTAGACAAAATCGAGAGATATGGAATTTTTAATCCGCGATCTTGAATCCGCCTTATTTAATTTTTTAAAATAACTTTAGATTTTTATAAATATCAACTTTAAAAAAACATGAGACAAAATTGATTTTTTTATAATGGATATACCATATAGAATTTTTTAAAAATAATTTCAGAATCGTTATGTGCGATCTCGAGAACTCCCGCGTACCAATTTTGTAGAAAATCGGACAAAACTGATTTTTTCGTCCGCCATATTGACCGTCATATTGAATTTTTAAAAAATAATTTTAGATTTGTTATGTGCGACCCCCCAAAACTTCCCCATATCAATTTTGGAGAAAATCGAACAAAATTGATTTTTTGTCCACCATATTGGATCCGCCATATTGGATTGTTTAAAAATATTTTGGATTCGTTATGTACGATCCCAAAAACTTCCCCACACCAATTTTGGAGAAAATCCGACAAAATTAAATTTTTTTTCCGCCATATTAAATTTTTTAAAAATAATTTCAGATTCGTTGAGTACGACCCCGAAAATTCCTCCATACCAATTTTGGAGAAAATCGGACAAAATTAATTTTTTTTAGCCGCCATATTGTCAGCGGCATCTTGGATTTTACTGCACCAAATATGGGACCACCGCAGCAACTTCCTGAACATAACGTAAAACGGTTCATTGAAATCGGTGCCTTCGTTCCGGAGTAATCGGTGTACATACATACAATAAAATTTTTATAAAAAAATTGAACCGACGTCTAAAAGTGCGCTAAAAGTGAAAAATAACTATAAATTTTTATATGAAATTGAACTTTTTGAAGTCGGCGCCAAACTAATACCTGACAAAATGTGATTTTCATAAACAGATTAAAAATACTTTATTTGTAATTGTTTTCTTACCTTAATTTGTATATATTAGTAGTTATTTATTTCGTGTACAAATAATTTGGCGCCGACTTCAAAAAGTTCAATTTCATATAAAAATTTATAGTTATTTTTCACTTTTAGCGCACTTTTAGAAGTCGGTTCAATTTTTTTATAAAAATTTTATTTTTCTATTTTTAGTTTTAGAATTCATTATAATATTCATAAATTATTTGAACTAAGTACTAATCGAGATTAGTGTACCTCGCAATGACTCCAAACTGGCAAAAAAACACCCATTTTATCCAAAGTTGTAAATCATCCTAAAATGAACCACTAAAAATTCTTTTGTACTTAGAGTTTTCCAAATACCAATCAAATTGAGTAAAACGAATATTTAGTCTGTCATAGAAAATCCACTAACTTAAATTTCAAATTAATTTTAGATTGGTAATATAGGCCCCAAAACCTTCCAATATCGATACTGAAAGAAAATAAATTAATTTTTTATCCACCATATTGGATACGCCATATTGATTTTTTTAAAAATAATTCGTCATGTGTGACTCCAAAAACTCTCCCGTACCAATTTTGGTGAAAATCGGACAAAATTGATTTTTTTGTTCGCCATATTGAATCCGCCATATTAAGTTTTTAAAAATAATTTTAGATTCTTTATGTGAGGCCCCGAAAACTTCCCCATACCAATTTTGGAGAAAATAGGACAAAATTGATATTTTCGTCCGCCATACTGGATCCGCCATATTGAATTTTTTAAAAATTATTTTAGATTCGTCATATGCGACTCCGAAAACTCCCGCGTACCAATTTTGGAGAAAATCGGACAAAAACGATTTTTTTGTCGGCCATATTGGATCCGCTAAATTGAATTTTTTAAAAATTATTTTAGATTCGTCATATGCGACCCCGAAAACTCCCCCGTACCAATTTTGGAGAAAATCGGACAAAATTAATTTTTTTGTCGGCCATATTGGATCCGCCATATTGAATTTTTTTAAAAATTATTTTAGATTCGTTATATGCGACTCCAAAAATTCCCCTGTACCAATTTTGGAGAAATTCGAACAAAATTGATTTTTTTGTCGGCCATATTGGATCCGCCATATTGAATTTTTTTAAAAATTATTTTAGATTCGTTATATGCGACTCCAAAAACTCTCCCGTACTAATTTTGGAGAAAATCGAACAAAATTTATTTTTTCGTCCGCCATATTGGATCCGCCATATTGAATTTAAAAAAAATTATTTTAGATTCGTCATATGCGACCCTGTAAACTCCCCCTTACCAATTTTGGTGAAAATCGGACAAAATTGATTTTTTCGTCGGCCATATTGGATCCGCCATATTGAATTTTTCAAAAATAATATCAGATTCGTTATGTGCAACCTCGAAAACTCCCCCATACTAATTTCTGAGAAAATCGGACTAAATTAATTTTTTCTGTCCGCTATATTGGATCCGCCATTTTGAATTTTTTAAAAATAATTTCAGATTCGTTGGGTACAACTTCGAAAATTCCTCCATACCAATTTTGGAGAAAATCGGACAAAATTAATTTTTTTAGAAGCCATATTGTAAGCGCCATCTTGGATTCTACTGCACCAATATCATCTAAAAAAATATGGGACCACCGCAGCAACTTTCTTTACATAACGTAAAAAATTTCATTCAAATCGGTGCAGCCGTTCCGGAGTAATCGGTGTACATACATAAAAAAAAAATACATAGTCGACGAATTGAGAACCTCCTTCTTTTAGAAGTCGGTTAAAAATATAATTTGTAACTTCGCAACATTCATCATTTTATTAAAAGAAATGTAATTTATTTTTAACTGAGTACCTTAATTTCTAAACTATTTATGATAATGGATACCCATAGTGTATCCTACCCAACCAGAGCGACCCTGTTAAGTAAGAAACTATATTTTCTAATAAAGCACTAAAAGTATGCAAACAAAATTATGCATGGCTTGATTTATTTAAATTTATTAAACGTGTCCGCTAAGTAATATTAAAGCCCGTAATGGCCGTGGCTGCTTTATAAAAGTAAAGCCGATATCGTTCAATCTGATTTGGTTCAAAGCAACACAAAAGAAAATTGCTCAATAAAAAGCGGGCTTTTAACTGGCCGTCTGTTTACAATTATAGGATTTCCGATTGGTAATAAATTTCCTTGTTTGCCAATTAATTTGGGTAAAAGAACTGGTTAACTTTTTTTTTGCTTTCCATTGCTTCTAAGTATAATTTCATTGAAATGGGCTTTATTCTATACTTTGGGTTCAAAAGTATATGATGCAAATATTTGAGCTATAAAATTTAAAACTTGTATAGAAATATTAAGGCATAAATTTGTCTTTGAAATATGTTTTTGAAGCGGGAATCTTAACTATATATTATTACTGAATTTTAATTTAACTGTTTGGCAAGGCTGCTGTACGATTGGATATCATCGCCTGGATCATCCAGGTTTTAAGATTATATCCGAGTTTTCAAATTTACGAAAGTAGCAATCATCGTTTTTTTTTAACTGATGTTGAATTTGTTCATCGATACTTATCCACACTTTACTTTGTGATTTCTTAGGAACAATATAGAAATAAAGCTAGGCTTCGTCAGATACAATGGTTGGCAGTATTTAATTTTTTTAGCTTTCTTTTGCACCATTTCATTTTTTATGGAATGTGGTATCCAAAATGAACGAACTTGGAGTATTTATCAATGCTCACGAATAATGTGGTTATTTTTTTTCCTAACAATTCAATACAAGCTGGTTGCGGAAGACATGCGCTTCAAATTCTATAAAATTCCATTTGTTTACACAACGCAAATATTTTTAAATATAATTGTGAGTTTCCCCAAACATTTTTATTTAAATTACCGCTTAGTCTCGTATTCAGGAAAATATATATTATTTTTATGTTTTATTAAATAAATTAAAAGACTCTGAAAGTTTATCTCAGAATGAAATCCCGAAATTGTTAAACTGACAGTCAGGTAAAAGTTTGTTCTTTATTGGGCCATGTTTTTTTTAGGACTGCTTTGGGTCAGATCAAATGATATCAAAATGACTTTTATAAAGTTACGATATTTCGATGAACCATTTTCTTTTCTTTTATAACAAAGGAAACTGTTTTTTTTTATGGTATAAAGATTTAAAACTTTTTTAATAACAAATTTAGTATAGCAAACTGGCAAATAAATCATTATACTATCACTAATTTCCCCATAAGAGGTGAATAATAGTCTAAGGATCGCTACTTTTTCTGAGAGTATATGGAAATTAAGACAAATAAGGTCGTTGATCTATGCATACAATAATTTTACCTAAAATCTTTCAATCTTCAATTACAGATTTACGACACTTCCAAACTCTGTCTACCATTCCAAACTTCATTGGACACCTGAATGCTAGAATACACCCGTCGCACTAACGAGCATTTGGTCTCAAAAACCGGACAAAATTAATAACGTCGTTGTTTTTGACTCTAGACATATCAAAATCGGTATCCGGAGATTTTTGAGGGCGCTAAGTTGATTTCTTTGATTATTTTACTAATCGGGTGAAGGGGGGCTGACTTATGGTAGGGAGGGGGAGGGGAGTAATATTAAAAAAACGTAATAGTTATCGTTTTATATATTTTTAGGTGCTCCGATTTCATTTTTGGCATTACTTTACCAATCGGGTGAAGGGTCGCTAACTTAGGGTGGAGAAGGGGAGGGGAGTAATATTAAAAAACGTAATGGGTTTCGTTTTATATGTTTTTAGGTGCTGCGATTTTATTTCTGGCATTATTTTACCAATCGGGTGAAGGAGCGCTGACTTAAGGTTGGGAGGGGAGGGGAGTAATGTTAAAAAAACGTAATATGTTGACTTAGGGTAATTGTACGTTTTCCCATAAAAAATCTATCTAAAGATAAAAACAAAGTCTCTTTACTGTGTGATCAAGTAGGTCCTGAAGCACAACTTCAACACACGTCTCCATAACTCGGATCGACTCTGGTTTTGGATATCAGAGTTTCTTTGCTTCTCTAATTAGAGCATAACAAGGAAATATACCCTTATTGGAATCGTGTAACAATTCCCACTACCTCCTTGTAAAGTCACCTTTAACAAAGATTTGCAAAGCTTGCTCAGATGTGTAATTTTTTACTTTCGGTTTCTGAGCAGGATTTATTATCTTCCTGTAAAGTTAGGCTCTTGTTGGTGTTGAAGTTGCATCAATTGTAAGCTTAGAGGCCGCGGCATTTCCAGACATTCGTTGACGTAGGCTGGCTGCATAGGTAAGCTCCTCAACAGGTACCTGTTCGCGGAGTTCTTTTGTATTTCGTCGTTTACTATGATCATGTAATTCTTGGAAATGTTTCCTTGGGCCTCCCGTAGAATTTGTGGCCCAGTTATGTACTGGTATTGATGTATTAAGTCATTTCTCGTTTTTTTTTTTTCAAAAATCTTTCTTCAATATAGTTAGATGATATTCATCTTTTCTTCAAATCACTATTAAAATGTTTTAAATCGTGACTTAAGGTATGGTACTCGTTTTGGAGACATTTCATCATTTCGTAAAGCTTATGTTCCATAAATTATACCATATTTTCAAGTGTTCTGGATGTGCTTTGTTTAAAAAGCATATATAGCGTTTTCCGATATACCTCAATAACATTTGATGTCAAATTTGTACCTATAGGAAAAAAAATATGTATGTCAGTAAAAAATAACCAAAATTATTGCAAAAAAAAATCATGGAACTCAAAGCGATTTTTTTTAAGAGGTGGAAACATGTGGAAAATGTTTTGACTGTTATGATATGGCTAATGTCTATAGTTTGTTATAAAAAAAGAATTGTAGCTCGACCTAGCTCGGAACATTATCAAAAACACTAATTAGTTAAAAAGAAAAACAAAAAAATAGAAAATTTTCTTGCATATTGTTTTAGGTCCATAAGAATACTGAACAGTCATTATATTTTTAAATAACATATATTAAAATTAAATACATACCTTGTTCTTCAGATTCCATACCAAAAAATTTTTTTTAATATTCACTTTACAAAATACCAAACACAAGTCTAAAAAAAATCTATCAAGGAAGAATGCGTGCATATTGAACGAAGCTTAGATTGCAATTAACTGTGCGGAGCGTAGCGGCGGGGAGGGGCCACTTTATCATAATTTTATGAGAGTACGGTATACAAAAAAAATTATTTCGATGATTACTTGTATAGAGTGCATTTCTCCTTTTTGTCCGGTTTTTGAGGCCAAATGCTCGTTAGTGCGTCGGCAAGAAGACTCAGATACCTCTAAATTTATTCAATAAGCAACTTACTAGAAGTTTAACTTTTCTCTCAATCAGTAATACTAATTCTTAAGTTGCCTCTTTATAAAGAGGTAAAAGAAAGTCTTAATATACGCAATTACATATAAAAGAAGAATAAGTTCAGGATACCAAACTTGCAGTTTCCTTTAAAAGTTAATAATAAGGAAAAAGTTAATTTAGCATCATAAAAAAAATTTATTCTCCAGATTATTCTGGCTTAGTTACCTTTTTTTACTAACGAAAATTTACTGACTTGTTTTAAATTACTAATATTTATTAAAACTATATGAGAGCATTATAATTAACTAGCGACCCGCCCCGGCTTCGCACGGGTGCAATGCTGATACTAAATACACTACAGAAAAACTGTGACTATTTATTTTATTTTTACAACAATTATTACATCGGCCTCCGACGCGCTATTTATAGGCACGCTGCCGCCGCCCCGGTCGGCCAGTACCGCCGCAAGCGCTACTTCCCGCAATTTTAAATCTGTAATATCTTCGAAAATATTCATTTAAATCTTGTGCTGTAAAGGACCATATAGATCTATATTAAATCAACAATGTATTTAAGCTATTTAATTGGATAAGGATTAATGCTGTATTGGTTAAAATCGCTTCAAAATTTGCCATTATTTGTCGTAAAAAGTAAATGACAAAAAAATGTTATTGTGGGATATCCATGAGAGATAGACATACCATCGCGGAGTTTTCTGTAGACCTTTTCAATGTGTACAAATAATTAGTACATTATTTTGATAAATCTCGTAGGGTTCAGCCTGCGTTTGCAATGTAAGCGGAAAAAAATATGTTAATTAACGACATCACATTAGAAACCTCAAAAATAACAGTATTTCTCCACAATTTAATGGATGTTATTATACATATAAACCTTCCTCTTGAATCACTCTATCTATTGAAAAAAACCGCATCAAAATCCGGTGCGTAGTTTTAAAGATTTAAGCATACAAAGGGACATAGGGACAGAGAAAGCAACTTTGTTTTATACTATGTAGTGATAATCCCAATTAACATTAAAATTTATTTCAACAACCGACGTCAAAAACGAAGGAACAGTTCAATCCATCTCACTGACATTTTTTACATGATATTTAAGTAGATACTGCGATAATTATATAATAGTCAATTCCAGCAGTGATCATATATTATTATGAGCCAAAGTGGAAATAAACAAAATAATAAAATAACAAAACTTTCTCAACATGGAAATATTGAGCGACAACCAAGAACAATATCACATGGAACTCAACAAGTTAAATTGGAAAAAGGATCCAAAAAGGATGAATATCAATGATTTGGAAAGGAACATACGAAATGACATTAAATTAACCACTAAAAAAATATATAACAGAAGCAACATTTATAGCAAGAAAATTACCGCAAGCGAACCAATGAAAAAATACAGAAATATGACTAAAGGATCACCAGATTATGATAATCACAAAAAAAAACTATCAGAAAGAAAGTAAGAGAAGCCCTTAGAAGTTTGGACGCGAAATTAGTAAAGGATGCGATTAAAAAAATATAAATATGAATGTCTTGAAAACATCAAATAACAACCAATTAAAAGATCAAAACAAGATTCAAATAAAATAGCTAAAATTGGTTCAGATTTTTACACTTCATTCTGCTGCCAAAAAAAACTAGCACATTCTAAAAACAACATCTTGAAAATTATAAACGTTGGTTCTGAATAACTTTAAGACATTACCACCGACAAAATATTGTTGCACAGCGAGAAATACAATATTTTGTAAATCTGGGTTTCCAAAATAAATTAATCTGTCATTTTAAATTAAATAAAAACAAACCATGTTGCTTTTAATTATTTTATAACCTTCCAACTATGAAATATTATGTTTATTTACTGGTGGTCGATCGCGGAAATTCACTTAGTCAGCAAGGTCTCTTACCCAGTCATGATGAACGAAGTGTCGTCGAAACTTGTATAATCACCCTATAAATATATCTTTGATAAGATGCTAAGAGATGGCGCCACCAGCATTCTCGGAAAAGAACAAGAGGTGATTTGGGAGAACGGCGCATCGAATAATAAAAAACGTTAGTTTTAAACTTTTATTTTGAAGAAGTTTTGAATAATTATTGTTTAAAAGTGAATAAATAAAAAGTTACAACTGTGTGGGAGTGTTTAACTTTACTAATATTCATATAAGTGAGTCTAATTGTTAGCTTGAGTTAGCTGGCGTCCAAGAACAAGAAATTAAAGAAAAATCGTAGACAGAAGGTTTGCTAAAGGATGCGAATTGTAGACTTCATGGGAAAACAAGTGAATGATAAAAGGACGGACAATCAGTAATCCGTCGCAGGCAAGTCGCCAGTTAAGGAACTGGTTGACAACCAAGTGTAATGTTTTAATTATGAATCTATAATTAATATTTCAAATTAAAAGTGGCGGACTAAAAATTATGAATTTCCCTAATTTCATCCAAAGTTAGTATTTTGAATTTTAGGGACAATTACGAATTAAATTTTTTCTAAATTAATATTTGAGGGCAAAATTGTTGATGAGTTAAAAATTAATGGACACATTTATATATGTTATTTTAAATAAGTTAATAAAAATACAAAATACAATAAGTGACTGCCATTTCTTTATAAACGTAATGCCGATATCGTTCAGTCTGGCAGGAAATAACTTAAGAGAACATTTTCCAATAAAAAGTTTACTTTTAGCTGGCCGTCTGCTTTAGAATTGTAGGATTTTTGATAGGTATTACATTCCGCTACATTGAAGGGCAGAAAAGTCAGGATATGGTGCTATTTTTATTTTTCTTTATTTTATCGAATATGTTATTTTAGAGTGAATTTAATTAAAAATTAAATTTGTAAACGTTGAACAAGCATGATCTTAAGGTAAATAATAAGTTAACTGGTGAAAATTAACCGCCTAACTAATCCTAGAACATTCAAATTAAATTTTCAGTATTTTCCTTATTTTATAACTTTTATGTACTTGATATAATATGAAATTTATGCCTTCTGTAATGAATGAATGTAAGAAAGTCGTTAGCATTATCCAAGGAAGTCTGATATATTTCTTTTTACCTTTGTAGAAGAAGTACAACACAGAAGATTTATTTTAATAAATTCATTCTAAATGTTTACACCTTTAAAGGAATTATATCGTTACCATAGATATTTAGTAAGAAATACAATTTCTTTGTTACTTCCTTCAGTACAAATTGTTACTTTATATAGAATAATTTTATTTGTAAAGTTATAACATAAAGGAGTTTGATATTGTTTTATACGTTGTAACCCAAATTTAATTTAATGCCATAAGTTATTTTTAGGCAACAAATAGAAATTAAAAAATAATTAAAGATAACGTAGTAAAACTCAAATTTTACTTAAAAATTCCACTTTAATTGAAACTTGAACAAAAGATATTCGACATGTTTCGCTACACAGTAGCTTTATCAAGAATTCTTGATTTTTTAACTTACCTTGATGATTTACCCCTAATCTATAGAGGGTAAAGTTGAAAGCTAATTCCTAACGACATTGTGGACGACTCCTGCATTCAGCCTAGCTTTTGATGCAGTGGCGCCCTGAATAACCCAACCCTACTCTAGCTATCAGCTGTATTCTGGTAATTTATAAGCATGACGTGTTGTGCCCTAAAATACCAGTGTAGCAATAGTTACCAGTTTTCTTCGAAGAACTTGAAATAGTGTACAAAAAATCATCTTTGGCATATACTACTATATATACTTCCTTCAATGGTTATTTTCTGTTATTTAAAACCAAATTTTATAAGAGAAAAACTCAGGTTTTAGAAATTTGTTATACATATTTATAAAGTATTTTGATGCTCCCAAAAATTTTTTGTGTGAACAGAAATAACTCAGAATTCAATGCTTTTTTAGTAAAAGGTTAAAAATATTAATACATTTAACGTTTAAACAAACATCACTTTCTGCTTTCGTATAAAATTTGTTCTTCGATTTAAATTCGAAAAATATATTTTTCCTTAATTTTTATTAAAAATATATTTTTATTGTGGAAATTTTATATCTTTCGATAAGCTTGCCTCTCTATAAATATTTTATTATCATATAACCGTTAAATAATAAAAACAATGCTCTAAGTGCAAATATTTTGAAGTCAACAAAAAGCATGGCATTCTTTTACAAACAAATACGAGAAAATAAAGGAAAACTCTGCGAAAAATACTGACAGACCTTTTTTGCCTAAATAAATTGGCACGAAACGGAATTTAATACCGATCGGAAATCCTATAATTGTAAAGCAGACGGCCAGCAAAAGGCCCAATTTTTATTAGTCAATGTTCTTTTGTGCAGCTTTAGGTTAGATCGGACGATATCGGCAGTTCTTTTATAAAGCCACGACAGCCATTTGAGGCTTTTTATTCGGTTTTATATTGTATATGCAGTTTGGAAATAAAATAAATAATATTTACTTTATTGCCATTAATTTATATTTATTAAAAAAATGGATGAACATACACTTTCAGTTTTTGGTACAATTTATTTTTGTTTTATTCTGTTTAATAGTAAGTGATATTAACATTTAAGAAATTTCCAAAATAAGAAATCTGTATTTTGGCTAATTTAGACCCTCGTAGCTTCAAAACCTCAATGAATTTCGAGTAGCAAACATGCTGGAAATCTTTATAACCCCCCCTTTAATGTAAAACAGGTCCTATCCAGTTCTTAATTTTATCTTCATTTGCTCCTTTTCTTGGGCTATTGCTGATTGTAAATGCCTCGCAAAAGTTTTTTTAATATACCACTATCAGGTCACAATTGCAGCTCCAACGTAAGACACATCGAAACATTAATGATGTCTGCGGAAAAAACTTTTATAATTTTCAGTCCCAGTTAATACAGAATAAAAGGAACTTGGAAACCTATTTTCTCAACTTTTTTTTGCATATGAAACTTTTTGGTTCGGACCCTTCAATTATGATAATTTTTCCTACCCAAATTTAAAAGTTTGCTGAACAATATATGTAATTCTAAAATGAAATATAAAACAAATGATCTAAAGGTCTTCTTTTTTGTTAGTTAATATAATTTTGTTTCAACTTCAAGTCAGATCAAATGATATCGATTGCCCTTTTGTAAAGGCATATGAGGTTCTCAGTATTATTACCTTCAAAGCAATACATTGTTTTAAATAAATTATTGTGTGCTGTTCGAATACTGTCGCATGCCAGATGCCTGTTTCAGTAGAATTTGTGCTTTGTGTATTATGCTGTTCTTAGATATAAATTTTCAAACCATTGAAAATAATTTTTAATTAATGATACCATTAGTAGAATTTAACTTCCTGTATCACAGCCTACTTTTTATGTTTTTTAAGTAAATATTGGACCCTAATGTCATATTTCATAGTAAAAGAGGAAGAACTTTAAGATGATCTATTGTAACAGTCGTTATTTGTATGCCTGTTTTATTATATTAATTATATGTGAATTATTTGATTTCAGTTAGTATATTATATATATGTAAATCATGATTTTGACTGTGTTAAATTGGAATTGTTTTCCGACGTTTCGCCTACGATTGCACAAGTCATCTTCAGGGATCTTTACTCCTCGAGATTAGAACACATATCTGGTTAATTTCCCCTTCGACTGGTCGAGTGAAAAGTGTGGTAAAATTGAAACAAAAAAAAGCTTAAAATATCACTGATGTGTGTCAATATTGTCAACCATTCTACTTCAAATTTAGTTAAAAATCATTGAATTTTGTTAATTTGAATAGCAAATAAATATTATCCTAATTTTTTTTAGTATTAAAATTGGAGATTTTTTATTTTCGTTTTTTTCTATTTTAGGGGTCAATATTAAAATTTAAGAATCGGTCTTCAAGTTTCAAAAGTCAGATATTAATATTAAAGGTTTAATTTTTAATTTAAAAATTCAGTAATACATCTCAGATTCACGTTTTTAATTTCAAGATTTTAAAGGCAGTTTCAAGATTGTAAGTTCCAATAGAGGTTTCTAAATTCCAAGTTACAAATTGCAGATTACAAGTTCAATATACCTTAGTTTTACTATTACTTTGAAATTTGCACGTTTCCACTTTTGTGGTTTTTGTGTACGAGTATTGCTTGTTAGGGTAGAGTTGAAATAACTCTAACCAACTTAAACAATGATACAGCAGAAACTATCCGCCAAGAAATTTCAGCCATTATACACAAGGCAAAACCTCCAAAAAACATTTCTCTGCAGAACAACAACAAGACCTGCGCAAAGATACCTCTATCGTAATACGTCCAGGTGACAAAGGAAATTGGACAGTGGTCCTAAACAAAACAGACTATCATGAAAAGATTATCACCATTCTAAACGATCTTATCTATAAGCCAATAAACAAAGACCATACTCCTTATCTAAGAAAGACCAACAAAGAATTGATTAAATCATGTCCACTTAACGAAGAAAAAAAAGAAGATCACATCAAGAGAAAAGTCATCGATATGTCCTAAAATTTATGGGTTATCCAAAACACACAAGCCCCAAACCCTTTTAAGACCAATAGTAAGCTCTGTTGACTCTCCATCTCAGGCCCTAGCAAAACATCTAGCCACCATTCTCCAACACTTTATCAAAAAACAGCCTCCTACGTTCAAAACTCGCAACATTTCTGCGAAATAACCAAAACGATACGTTTACAAGAAAAAGGCTTTCCAGATAGTTTCGACGTAACATCGTTTTTCAAACAAATATTAGTTAATGAAGCTCCTTCTGTAATAGAGAACAAATAGAATCTGCCAAAATATATCGTTGACTTAGCTAAACACTGTTTCGATAACACTTATTGTATTTATAAAGGCCAGCGATACAAACAAGTCTTGAGAGCCCCTGTGAGATCGCCGCAATCTCCTGCACTCGCTAATTTACTTATGGAAGATGTCGAATCAAAAGATTTAGAGGCTTCCTCACATAAGCCACGACTATGACTGCGTTACGTGGATGACACATTGCTTATCTGGCAACTCGGTAAAGAAAATTTGAAAAATTTCCTAAACCACATTAAAAATATACGCCCAAAACTCAAATTCACTATGAAAATAGAACAGGAAAGAAAACTACTTTTTCTAGATATCCTACTGAAAAGAAAAGAGAATGGCTTTCTTTCACTCACAGTCTACAGAAAATCCACTCATACCAACAGATACCCCAACACCGATTCACATCACCACCCTGTCCAATTATTTGCCGTGGTGGAATCACCTGTGTTTCGATAACAGTCCCTTACAGATCAAGAAAATTACCACAAAGAAATGAACATAGAGACAAGACTCTAAAAAATATAAGCTTGACCTCGAAAAATCTCGAAAACCAAGAGAATAGCTCCAAAGTTTTTGTTTCCTATGTCAGACATCACAGATAAAATCGCAAAAATTCTCAAAAGATTGAGACATTGAAACCATTTTCACCACAGACCGTAAAGGATCTTCTACCAACACCTAAAGAAAAAATTCCTCTAGAAAACCAAGGAGTATACGAAATTCTATACCGAAAATGCAGCTCATCTTATGTAGGCCAAATCAACCGTAAAATAAGAACCAGAAGAGACGAACATATAAACTTGAAAATGTCAGCTGAGATGTTGGCAAAACGTCGTAAAGATTATATATGGCACCAAACACTTTTTATGTGAAACTTATCTGTTTTTTTTCTTTGTTAAGATCATACTATACTTCGGATAACTTACTACAACTAATCCAGTTCGATTATCTTAAATGTGGCTGCCTGAAGCGACACCTTCTGGGTATAGTTTTTTTGGAAAAAAGATTTCAAGGAATAATAATTTTTAAGTAAAAATTTAATATACTGATTCAGAAAGAAGTTTTAGGTATGAGCAAAATGCTGCTAGTAGGGCCCTCTACAATGCACATCAAAATTATAGTTAAATCTTGAGTTTTCATGCTAAAAAACTCAAATGTACCAAGTTTAATGCAAATCAAGCTATTAATAAGATAAATATTTACAAAAAAATTTTAAAAATATACAACTTTCACACCCTGTATTTCAGAAACTTATGGTAAGTAAAGTGGGCTAGATTCTTACATTTTAGACTCAAGAATTTGCGCTCGCGTTTTCTACATACCTGTGTATAGCTTAATTTCTCATTGACTTAGTAACGTGTATTGGTAATTTAATGGTATTTAACTTATTTAAGATACAGGTTATCGGTCGGACGGTATCTATTTTAACTAAATGCACTCACACATATCCCTCACACTTGTCAGTCATCAGCGTGTAATGTAATTAGATAGCAATCAATCATCGGTTAGCGACGGCAGCTGCGGCGATCCCATCGACGTGATGTTATTAGGGACCGATCAATTACCGCTACTGGCGGTCGTCGTTTTAAAAATAAACATTCCACTTACAACTTGTATACACAATTTGCCGATAGGTGTTCAGGGAATTCATATTATAAGCGAAAATGGTATTGTTCTTGTTAAACAGAGTTACTTTTCAATCAGACGGATATACATAACGCAGAAACAGTTTTTGTATTATATACCACAATTTCTTACTTTGGTATATCTATACATAAAATTTGTTTATTAGTAGAATTTAGGATCATTTCAAAATTAGAAGGGATTATTACATGCATCACGTAATTTAAAATGGATAGTCCAGAAAGCTCCGTATCTTTTAAACATCTTGCTGGTATTTTAGCATTACTTATAAATCTTTAAGAGTTAAAATTTATCTGTTTTCAGAACTACTGCAGTGGGCTAAAATAAGAATTGGAACTCTTCTACCTGTAAGATAATGTCTAATTTTAGGCAGGTAGCAGCACACATAAAATGTGTTTGGTGCTCATAAATATACAGACAGGCAAAAATCCTTGAAAATATTTCGTAAAAAATAAATCATAGTTTTGTCAGATTTCAAGACCGCGGGACTGTACTTAACAAGATTCAACAAAATATTTAAAGCAGACTCCAACCATAGATAAAATATTTATAGATCAGCAAAGTTTAATCCCAAAAACGGCAAATTTACGACAATAAAATATAAACATCGTAGATCAGATGTCGGCATGCGCACTACAAAATGATCAGGTGACCATCGACAGGACCGAACTTCGAAAATCTATTTAGTTAGTTCAATTAGTCATAAATGGTGTCTAAATCAAGCAAGTTATCAAAGTTGCAACCATGGTTGCAATCTTTAGTAAAAAAGTCGGTGTCATGTAACTTTCTTGTTCTGGGAGTCACATCATATGGTCATAAATAATATCTGAAGCAGAAGGGATTAATCCGGTCTGTGTCTATCGATGGGAGTTAGTTTAGTCATTTTTTACACTGTGAAAGTAAAATTGTGAAGAAAATGTATCTTACTATTTCTCTAATCTATTGTTTCCGTCTGTGTACGTTAACTTTCTTGTTGTAGGGTGGGAGTGAATAATTAACATTTTTAAGGTCCGGCAATTTATTCTCTAATTATTAAAAAATAATGGCCATCTTTTCCTTCTCTTTTTTTTTATTTTTTAAGAAAATATTGATACGAAATGGGTTTGTCAACGGATATGCAGCATTTAAAAATAATTTTATATAATAACATTTTTCTGCCGTAATGGTGAACGGAGCATATATTTTCTTGTCGTATTAATTTTTTCGACAAAAAGATGTAAATGTTATTTCAAATAAAATAAGTGAACAAGGTCATTGCTGGAGGTGAATAAAAAAAATATACCAACAAAAGAAATTCAGATTTGTCTAACTTATTTCGTAATATTTTGCTTTTGTTAACATATTAAAGAATTTTTAATTTGACGATTTCAAAGTGCGGATTGCCATGACCACATGAATCATGACAATTTCATAAAATGAGTATGGACATAACTAATCTGACTTTACTTCCAAAACTAGTATTAATAATGAACAACGCTTTTTAACGTCATGTCTTTAATCTTCAGACATACAAAATAATAAATCATAGAATTAGCAACTGGAAAAAGTCGTTGACAATTTGAAAAAATAATTCAAACAGAGCTTAGAAATTATAGAGCCAATAGCTGATTCTGGCTAAAATATAAACCTTGTACTGAAATATTTTATGTATATAACTAAATAATAATGCATTTTAATTATTGTAAGTTATATATGTATGTTTTAAAATATTCCAATTTTATTTTGAGGATGTATGTTTTTATTTATGTAAGTAATGTAATAGATGGAGAAATTGTACCATTTCTTGACATATTGATGAATGTACTTTTCTCATATGATAGAATAAACTATTCTATGGTTTGGTGCGAATTTACAGATTTTTTTTTAAGAACTGATTGCTTAAAAGTTCAGTTTATCTTTTGGTAATCATTTGGAAAGTGCTCAAAATATATCATACTACATGTTTTGGAAATTTAATGTTATACGAAAACACTATAAATCCAGAAACGTTGTAAAGCAACACTATTTTTTACCCTATAGAGAAAAAGGAAAATAAAACAAATAAAATATGTACACATTCCATTATATTAAATAAAAACAAAAAACACAAAAACAAATAAAATAAATCAGTTAAAACGCTATAAATCCGTTTAAATCGCACGCAACTCACAAAGCAAAAATAAAGACAAAAATGGCATTGAGCCGATACTATGCTGTTTACGGATGGCGCTACGAAACAACCGATCGATAATAGGAAGTCGCTTATGTGCATGCCCTTATCTGATCAACGTCCAAAAATATGACTGGCGCCTGATGTGCAGAAACGCATTTTTTCGCCCATGGTTTGCCATTTTGTGGCTTTAGCAGCTGACAAGAGTAGGGGGTGCATAGTAGAGGTCAGTGACTCCAACATATTTAAAAATGAAGCGGTTATATATACTTTTTTTTTTCTTAAAATCACTCTCCGATTCGCACCTTCAGTATTAGGATGTAATTATGACATACTATATATGTGTATGTAATTTAGGACAATTTAAATTTATTAGGGTACAAAATAAAGAGACTTGTATTATAAAAATATATAGATATATTAATAACTCTTTAAAACAAACGCAAAAGGTATGATTTTATAACAGTTATTCGAATTAGAAAGCTGAACCATCATCTTCCCCAATAAAATACATTTGACATAAAAGGAGACTAAAATTTAGAAAGCAAAATGTTAAAAATACAAGTACTGGCAAGTTTTAGTAAAAAGGCAAGTAGCAAAGAAAAAGATACTTTCATTAAAAAAGTAGATAATTAAGGATACTATTACAATCGCTAAAAGCGTCTTCTGGGAACTTTTAATTAAAAAATTAATTATATATTGATGATAAAGGCTGTCTTTTAGACAGGAGTATTATTTTTTAATTTTGTTTTGATTTTAATGAAAATAAGAAGTAAATTAGTAGCTTGTTGAGATTAAAATTGTATTTACTCAGGTATGTTAAAGTTCAAATTAAATTCGAATTTAATGATGAAACTTTTGATTTTTATTAGAATTTTTGTGACAAAAAAAACTGTATTACATTCTAATTACAGAAAATTATATTTTACTATGAACCTTGTTAAACCGTTGCAAAACTGCTGTTATTTTCTTCAATTTAAAATGTAGAGTCGTATTTAAAACTTAAGCAAACGCGATTAAAAAGATAGTTTTGTCATATATGTCATAATGAATTATTTGAATTCAAGATAAATTTAATAAGTGTTGTGAATATATAATATGGATACTATGGAACATTTTAAGAGTTAGAATAAATCCTAAGTCACTAACAAAATCGCATGGAACCTCAAAATAATTAAAAACCTTAAGTTTATATTTAAATTATTTTTCTGCAAAGTTTTTTCGAAAATCTATATTTAGTTTTAAATACTATAACATATTCTTTTTGATGCTAAACCTTTATTGTAGTATTTATTTGAATTACCAAGAATTGATTATTTATTCAAATAAAATTTTCAAGCCAAACGGCTTCGCACTCCCTCCAGGGACTATTATCTCATACCAGGCATACAAAGACACCAAAAGTATGAAGCTCTGTGGGAACCTTTTCCATATTATCGGGTCCTAGGTGACGTTGTCTGCTGTATTTCCTACGAACTTTCGGACGGTTCGCGCGGTTGCTAGAAGAATTGCTTTCTGCATCGGCTTATACAGATGCTTACTAAGGCCCAGTCCCTTGATATTCTGTAGGAGGTTCTTTGGTATCACTCCAGTTGTTGACAGTATTATGGGAATCGTTTGGACGCTGTTCATTGTCCATTGTCTTCGGATTTGGACCTCCAGATCTCTGTATTTGGCGATCTTCTCGTTGTATTTTGGCCTTAGGTTATTGTTGTTAGGTACAGCAATATCGATTAGTGTAGTTCGCCTAGAAATTTTATCTATTAGTATAATGTCTGGTCTATTATGAGCTACTGTCTGATCCGTCAGAACCGTTCGTTCCCAATATAACTTGAACTGGCTGTTCTCAAGAATAGGCTCCGGATTGTACTTGTAATAAGGTACTTTTCCTATCTGTAATAGGTTTAACTTTTCTGCTAACTCTTGGTGGAGTATCTTTGCGGCTGAGTCGTGTCTTTCCTTATACTCGGTTGCGGCAAACGCTTGGCATCCTTCAGTTATGTGCAGAATTGTCTCCGATGTTCGACAGCCATATCTGCATTGGTCACTTTCTATTGAGGGATCTCTAATGATGAACTTCCGATAGTTCTTCGTCGGAATAAAAGGCTAAGCAAAAGGTAGTGGTATTTGGAATGGCTCGAGCTGTCCAGAAGTTCATGAAAAATGCTTCATGTAAGGCTCGATATTATGGAAAGAGCCCACACATATTTTTAATATCTGAGTATATCTGGGATGAGTGAGTATTCTCCTGGAGGGAGTACAAAAGCCGTTTGGCTAAGTTTATGGTATCCAGTGTAATAAAAGTAAAATGATTATTTGACATTACATGTGTGAATTTATCTTTGGTAAATAAAGAATAAGGTAATAATATCGTAATTCTTTATTAATGCTTATAATTAATTGCTTTAAATTTATAATTTACACGTAGATCCTAATGGGAATTCAAGTCCACAAGGATAACGTTATTGTACATAACATGTAACTACAAGTAGCAAATTAATATCAACAGATGTTAACGTGGCAATTAGGAATTATTTCTCTTAAAATATTTTTAATTAGATCATTTCTAAATTTTTAAACGGCCCAATACTGTTTCTACCCAAAGACACTTAAACATTTCAAATCACGCACTGCCCTATATATTTCACACAAAAATTCAATTCAACGAGAAAGTATAGATCCTTAACAGGTGAAGTATGTTCTTCCCTAAAAGTTTCAGAAAAATTTAAGTGATCATTGAGAAAAATTAACTTGATCTTAAAATATATCCAAAGGTCACTCTCAAAGCCAAAATTAATGTCACTATGGAAATACTCTGGTTAAATGCTTACAACTTTAGCTCTTAACATATTTTTTTTTCGGCTGATTTGACACTGATTCATGGTAAAAAAATATTCTGTATTTTTCATTTCTCAAATATAAAATGAACGCTACATTTAAAAAAAAACTTTACCTTGGCTAGCCATGAAAGTCAGGTCGCCATTGAATATCTCCCTTCGAAACTCATAACTCAAAATAGGTATTTGTGTGTATTGATTAAAATGAGTCACCTTGTATATACGCTTTTTCTTTTTTTACTTTCAGTTGGCAAAAATTATCAAATTGTGTTTTTAATGTTTTTTCGTATGTATCTTCAATTTACACTTATTTCGTAATAAACATTATGGTTTTAGTTTCATTCGGACTATTCTGTAAATATGAAAGACTTATTTTAAAGGAAATCAATTATTCTAAAATTCTAATAATATTTAAAATCTAATACCACTTTTAACGTCTTATAAGGCAATTTGAAAGCGAACTAGGCAGCTCAGTTTTTCCGCTCAATTTGCTCCAAAAAAACACGGCCAGCAGTTTCAGTTTATGAGATCACATAATCATTTTAACATAGACTGAGCTATCAAATTTTAAATAAATACAGACGAAAACATTTACATAATACGACTTTTTTAATAAGACAAACATACAACAGAGTTTTATGTACGTGTGGCCTTTTTACACAAAAGAAAATAACACATCTAGCAATATATTTTTTCTTAAAGAAGGGCAAAACATGAAATTTTTGTTTCTGTATTTTATTACTCTATTTACAAACTGATTTGGAATATGCAATTAAAAAAATTCACGAAATTACCACCAGGTGGCACTCTGCGTCAGCTGATTTGAGTTCTGTTATATTGTTACTTCTGTCACTAACGTTCTCACCAAATTTTATCGTCGTAGCTTGACATTTGTAAAAGTTACGCCCTCTTGAGTACATTTATCTCTGTACGTGTTTTTCATTTTTTAGTTTCAAAAATGGACTTGAATTTGCAACACCAAGTTTTGCGTTTAAAATGGATTCAATGGTGCAAAATCCTTGGATATGTTGGGAAATTGTTTCAGTAATGATACTCTAAAAAGAACAGTAGTGTATCACTGTCATGAATGCTTCAGAAGTGGTCGTGGCTCACCTGTCGAAAATTTAAAGCCCTGGTGGCTACTAGAAAGATTATGGATGTCTTTTTTTAGGTGACTCAAAGGGTCAGTTTTGTTGACTATTTCAACAAAACGCACACTTAATTATGACCAACTTATGTCGAAATTGAAGAAAGTAATCACAGAAAAACGAATAGGAATAATAATTATATTCTTCCATCACGATAATGGGTATAGCCAGAGAAACTATTTTAATTCTCAAAATGTTAAAGTAAAAAGGTAGACATACTCTGTTCTAACACTATCTCAGAAGTAACAGGAAAGGGTGGAAACTTTTAGTGGTATCAGAAAATTAATAAAATGAATTATTGTGTTTCAAAATAAATAGACGTCCATTTTACGAGTATATATAATGTTTAAAGATGTAGAAGTGTTCATTAAAATCTGTAAGTCACGCAATATATTACAGTATTTAGAATTGAAAAATACTTCCAACTTTTTAATCTACACAAATCTTTTCTTGGCAGGAATCGATATTGCTTGATAGTTTTCGATTAAATTTCATTCTGCAACTAGATTTGTTGAGTAATTAGCTAATTTTAAATTATGACTGTTTATCAGGACAGTTATGCAACCGATATCGATTTGATGAATCGTTAAATTTATTACGCGGTTTGTCAAACCGCCCTACATTCCAATAAAACAGCTAGTTTCAATTTAATATACTGAGTTAAAGTTAAATTAAATAAGTGTGGAATGGGTAAGTTTTCATGTAAGGATCAGTAATAGTGTGTAAGAAAAAGAATACATGACATTTTTTTTACGCAGAGAAGTAACATTAAAGCGTCCTTCCTTCATGCTACTCAAATATTCTTGTGACAATCCATTACTAAGATAAATTTAGCTCCTTTTCAATTTTTTGAATCAGTTATGGTGCATTAGTTCTTGACTTATTTGTATCTATTTAAATAGTTTGTTGACCGTTGTCTCTCTTTGCTTCTGGTAACAATAGGAACTTTTGCTCTTAATAATCTGTGATTACTGCTTACACTGAATAAGTTTAAGGCTGTTATATCTTTTACTTTATGTTTTTGTTTGTTAGAATATATTCTATTTCTTGCGTTGTTCTGTTATCTGAACTAACCCAGATTCACTCTCTAGCCTCCCATGCTAACACTAAAGAGAAATCACAAAAATTTGAAAACCACCCAGCATAAAACTGAAAATGAAATAAATCTTAGCTAAAATAATTTTATATAAACAACCTATTAGTTTTGACCTAACAGATATAAAATTAAATTTTCTTCTACTGCATACTCATTCATGCTAAGTATATCAACCTGAAAGTGGCTTTTATAATAGTGTTCGGTCTACCCAATTCTGGGCCGAAAAAGGACGTGAGGGGCATATGTATTGTATTCGATAGTTGCATTTTGAATACGAAATCGTGGGGCGCCCCTTTATTGATGAATAGTCTGATTTTAGCATTACCTAGTAGGATTTTTTACTTACTGATAACATCAGATTTAGTAAAATAGCGTCGCATAATTTTATACTTAAAATGAAAGGATTAAATAGGTTTATATGATTTAAAAAGTTTTTTTTAAAAGCATTTAGTTAAAAAGTAACATTACATGAAAATTATACAATTAAATGCTTCTTACAGAAAAGTGTAAGATAGTAAAAGCTTTTTCACAAATATAAAATAAAATGCTCAGTTTGCAACTGGTTTCTGAATAATCAATTATCGAAAAGTAATATGAAATTAGCATCGATACCATGAATTTCTTAAATAACACTTTAAAATCACGCAAATAAAATAACATTTTAAAAGAATATTTGTAAACAAAATTAAAGGGTCACTCTGTAATTGAAAAAAAAACTATTCTTTCCTTTTATGGTCATCAAAGAAATGCACCAATAAATAATTTAGCAAATCTGAAAGTTATCGTGTATTAGATAATAAAATTTTCTGTCATTCATATAATCAGGCCTATATTAAAGGCTTATATAATTATGTTTTCCTTCGGGTCTCCAACTTTAGTATAGGTTCGATATAGCTCTGTGTGTTCTGTTCTAAATCTTAACTGAGACTTTCACTATTTGAAACATATGGTTTAGTTTATCTTTTCCCTTCGTTCTCTTTACCATTTATCATTTTATATGTTCTTTCCTCAAAGTATTAAAAATAGTCCTAGGAACCTGTCTTCCCACGTAATTTTCAGCATGTTAATGGAGCACCATATCTCGAATGCCCTAAACGACGAATATCTTCCTCCTCCAGAGCAGTTTATGATTGACACACATAGAGAGGGACTAACGTTCATAGCAAATCTATTTTTCTCTTTGGATGGTAGCTACTGTCTCCTTTTTAAGAAACCTTTTTATCATGCGCACGGCGAAATAAGAAATCAAATTTTGATACTTTAATATATTATACTTCTCCAACACAGGGGCGGATCTAGCCTCTCTCTTTGGAGGGGGGGGGCGGTGATATCATAAAAGTACAGTATGACAAGCGAAAGCAAGTTGTCGACGGGGGGGGGGGGGGAGACACCAGCAACATTCCCATTTCTAGTGTAAAAAGCAGGGTCGGGTCTATTTTTCTGAATTTGAAGCTCTTGGAGAGGTGGGGGGCGATCACAAGAAAAAACAAGTTGCCGGTGAGGGAAGGATGCGAGCAGCATACACATTCCTAGTATAAGAGGCAGAATCGGGTCTATTTTCCTGAACTCAAAGCTCTTGGGGGGGGGGCTATTGCAATAAAAATAAATTGTCAACGAGGGGAATGCCAGCAGCATACACATTCCTAATATAAAAGGCAGAATCAGTTCTATTTTCCTGAACTCAAAGCTCTTGAGAACGGGAGGGGGATTACAAGCATATACATTTCTATACTCTATTCATGAGTAATAATACTGCTACCGAAACCTCCAACGTACCTGCTCCAGTGCCGCAGATAACTGAGGACCGTCGTAAATCTAATTAAATTTAAGTATTATAAGCTTTTATAAATTCACTGCAACAATAAAATTTCTGATAGTTCAATTTAATTTCTGTCAGTGACCATAGTACACCTTACAGTGTGTCCTTAGTGATTTATCTTGTTTGTGCTTGTTTTTATATATTATTTGATATTAGTGAGATACCCAAAAGATATGGCTTACACATCTATATTTATTCCAAAATTGTTAAACCAGGACATTTTTTCCTGAACGAAAAACTTATTACGATGAATATTTATGATGCGTTAAGATAACAATATCTATATAATAATGTTAAAAGTTCTGTTGAGATGTGTTCCAACATGACAGGAGTTGAAAAATCTACTATCTACCGAATATTGAAGGAAAAAAACGACTGGAAGTGTTAGTACTCCCAAGCCAGATTCGATCACAGGCAGACGAAAAACTTCGTTGGAAGAAGAGATGCAAACTGCAATAAAAGGAGTTGTACATACATTTTATTATGAGAAGCAGATCCCAACCGTCGACAAGATTCTAACTAAAATCAATGAAGATCGAGATTTACCTGAAATTAAAAGAACTGAGCTCTGGAAATTGCTCAGAGAACTTACTTTTTGCTAGAAAAAATCAGATCGGAAACTTGTTCTTATAGATCTTCGAAAAATGTCCGTTGGAAAAGAAAATATCTCTCTCAAGTAAATGGTAGAGTTACTAGAAATAACACAACTTACAAAATTAGTAATTTGTGAACTTTTGAAAGATTTTTTTGAATAAAGTTACTGCAAAAAATTGGGCAAGATCCATATAATAAAAGTATAAAAGAAAATGTGGAAACTCGATCTCATGATCGGTGAGATCGAGGAACAAATTATAATTATTTTGAGCGTAGATAGCTTCACTGACTTTGATTATGAATTAGATACGTAATGTTTACTAGCGTAAACACAATTGATTATTTAAATTTTCTGTAACATATAAAAATTAATTACACTTGAAGCCCCTTTTAGTGTTTAGTTGTAATTCTGCAGATGGTTTAAAAAATAAACAAACTGAAACGTCAGGTGTCCTAAAAATGTTTTTAATTAATAATAAAATGACCGATAGCCCCAAAAAAATTTTAATATTATATGGACAAATTTATTTTTTAATATATATTTAACTTCTTGTATTTTTGACAATTGGTATTTTGTAAGTATTTAAATTAAACCTTCGTATTTTTTGAGAGAAAAAGACTACATTTTAGTCTGAATGTGCCAAAAACGGTTTCTATGCCAAAATTAAAAATAATAAAAATACAGTTGTGATTTGTGTTAAATATGTCAAAATTATCTATATTTTTTAATGTATGTGAATTATTAAGAAATAATAAGAAACAAAATAATATTATAAAAACTTTTTATTTTAAGTTTATTACCTAAATAATATTCTGTGCCATAAATACTTGGTGATAATAAACCTCCTTCCGACGCCTATGACAAGGATTAAAATCCTTTTTAACACTTCACACATCCAAATATCTATTATCCAACCCAAATAGTCCATTATTATTGACCGGTATTTTTGATTATTAAATTTCTAGCCCATTCCTATGAAAAATATATGTGTCCAACAGATTTTGCCAAAGACACTGGACTAAAGAACACAGATAGTTTGCGCACAAAAAAAAAAAAGATAAAAAATGATTTATTACTCTCTCTAGTTCTTGAATAAACTATAGTATAAGAGACAAAATCAGGTCTATTTTCTTGAACTCAAAGCTCTTGGGGGAGGCGATCGCCCCCACCGCCCCCCCCCCCTTAGATCCGCGCCTGCTCCAACAGCAAAGGATTCGTAGTTTTTGATTATGTTTACCAATATAATAACTGTACGTAAATTACCTAAATCGCACATATTTAATTAAGCATTGTGTCTAAATGAAATGTTTGATTTAGGAGAGAATGATGTTTCTTCGCCATAAGGGAAAATTTCATTTTATTTTCCTTGATTTGAGGGTACATAAATGGATCTTGAGAGTATAAAGCGAGAATGATTAGAATAATTGAAAGTTCTGACTGTTTTGGCTCTTTATTAAAGACTTCGCCAAAAAATTAAAACTATCAGGTTTAAGGCAGTGAGCATTTCTTTCATGACATATTTTCCATGAAGATATTGCGAAAGAAAAAGCAAACATTTGTTACATGTGATGCCAATATTTGTTAAAAAAAAAGAATAAATATAAATTTATTTAAAAAAATAATATTCGTTACGTGCCGAGTAACGTAAAAGTTATTTAATAAAAAAAACATATTTTCTTACTAAAATTCCAATAATTGTAATGTAGGAACAATTCGATTTACACCAGACCCTTATTATTATATCCAGGAATATCGAATACTTCAACCTTTGTCTCGCAACCTTGAATTTCTGAGTTCCAAATAAATTCAATTATTATTAATCTAGTTCAATTTACTTCCTTCTATCAGTGTAATGTGAAATACGTCAAGATAAATATTGATTAATTTACTAGCTAGAGTTAATAAAATCAATAAACCATTTAATTTTAATTGACTCTTAATTGAAAAGTTCCTGTTAGCTTGTTCTTCTACTGATAAAACATTATAAACACTAATTTTTTGTTTTAAAGTTATCAAATAAAGTAACGAAAATATTTTATAATAGCTTACCGGTTGTGGTTTCGCATAATGTTGTTTTCATGGCTCTTCTGTTTTTAACCGACTTCTAAAAGAAGGTTCTCAATTCGTCGCGTATATATATATATATTTTTTTTATGTATGTACACCGATTATTCCGGAACGGCTGCATCGATTTGAATGAAATTTTTTATATTATGTAAAGGAAGAAATTGGTATGGGGAAGTTTTCGAGGATGCACATAACGAATCTGATATTATTTTAAAAAAATTCAATATGGCGGATCCAATATGGCGGACGAAAAAATTAATTTTGTCCGATTTTCTCCAAAATTGGTACGGAGGAGTTTTTGGGGTCGCATATGACGAATCTAAAATAATTTTTAAAAAATTCAATATGGCGGATCCAATATGGCCGACAAAAAAAATCCATTTTGTCCGATTTTCTCCAAAATTGGTACAGGGGAGTTTTCGGGGTGGCATATGAAGAATTTAAAATAATTTTAAAAAAATTCAATATGGCGGATCCAATATGGCGGACGAAAAAATATCAATTTTGTCCGATTTTCTCCAAAACTGGTACGGGGGAGTTTTTGGGGTCGCATATGACGAATCTAGAATAATTTATAAAAAATTCAATATGGCGGATCCAATATGGCCGACAAAAAAAATCAATTTTGTCCGATTTTCTGCAAAATTGGTATGGGGAAGTTTTCGGGGCCTCACATAAAGAATCTAAAATTATTTTAAAAAAATTCAATATGGCGGATCCAATCTGGCGGACAAAAAAATCAATTTTGTCCGATTTTCGCCAAAATTGGTAGGGGAGAGTTTTCGGAGTCACACATGACGAATCTAAAATTATTTTTAAAAAATTCAATATGGCGTATTCAATATGGCGGATAAAATATTAATTTATTTTCTTTAAATATCGATATTGGAAGGTTTTGGGGCCTATTATACCAATCTAAAATTAATTTGAAATTTAAGATAGTGGATTTTCTATGACAGACTAAATATTCGTTTGACCCAATTTGATTGGTATTTGGAAAACTCAAAGAACTAAAGAATTTTTAGTGGTTCATTTTAGGGTGATTTACAACTTTGGATAAAATGGGTACTTTTTGCCCCTTTGGAGTCATTGCGAGGTACACTAATCTCGATTAGTACTTAGTTCAAATAATTTATGAATATCATAATGAATTCTAAAACTAAAAATAGAAAAATAAAATTTTTATAAAAAAATTGAACCGACTTCTAAAAGTGCGCTAAAAAGTGAAAAATAACCATAAATTTTTCTATGAAATTGAACTTTTTGAAGTCGGCGCCAAATTATTTGTAAATGAAATAAATAACTATTAATATATACAAATTATGGTAAGAAAGCAATTACAAATAAATTATTTTTAATCTGTTTGTCAGGTATTAGTTTGGCGCCGACTTCAAAAAGTTCAATTTCATATAAAAATTTATGGTTATGGTTATTTTTCACTTTTTAGCGCACTTTTAGAAGTCGGTTCAATTTTTTTATAAAAATTTTATTGTTTCTTTAAATTACTGTTTCTTTTAGAAAGAAACTTATCCTTGACCAATTTGTCCTGTTCATGTAGACGCCCTACAGTGAGCTTTGAAAATGGTGAATGAGATTTCACCGACACGTCAACTGCCTTACAGTTCGGAGAGGGCTCAGCACATATACGTATATATATATATATATATATATGTATATATATATATATATATATATATATATATATATACGTATATGAGATTTCACCGAAACGTCAGCTGCCCTGCAGTTCTGAGAAGAACTTATCACACCCACAGAACACCCGAAAAATTTCGATTATATATATATATATATATAAATATATATATATATATATATATATATATATATATATATATATATATATATATATATATATATATATATATATATATATATATATATATATATGATTTAGTATATGCTATTGAAAAAATATAACAACTCCACTTTGTTATTTAATTCAGACCTTATACAAAAAAGGATATTTAATATCATTTTGGTTATCTTTCTTTTACTAACATCTAAATACTTATTTTATGGAAATCATATTAGAAACTTTTTATATTTTGTAAACTTTTTGACCACTTTTGCATGACAAGCAAAACGAAATAAATCTTTTTAAAAGTTTTACGTATTGAATTTTTCTTTTGTCCCAATTTTGGGAATATGTATTTCGTTGTAAAAAAATTTACATATTTCATTTATATTCTACATATTTTTTTTATTTGTCTCAAAAAATATATATACTAAATTTAAGGCTAAACAAATACCACAATGTACTGATATGAAGATATCATTTTGTTGATTTTTTAGATAAAATTTTTTTAAGGAAATATAAGAAAAAAAAAGCGAGTAGAAGGTACTAGATAAATATGAAGTACGCCTTATACTTTTTCTACTAGCCTCTTTGATTAAGAAAAAAGAAAATTAATAAGCAATGAATATAACTTAGCATTAATTTTCAAATTTTATTTTATCACCACATGTTGCCAAATAATGGCAAATTTTATGAGTAATATTTTAACGCTTCATAATTAGACACCATCTATTTGAAAAAAAGGTCAAAATACCCAAATTGCAACATCTGATAATGTAAGATTCATGCTTCTTTTTTGAGGTATCGAGTAAATAAAAATGAATTCCTCAATGTCCTTATTAACATAAAGATTTGTGCCTAATTCAAATAGGAGTCAAGAAGAATTGAGTTATGTTCCCAAGGAATTTAGCAGGGAGTCGAAAAAAAGAATTAAATTGAAAAAATAAATATGTTATAATGCTAAACTGGTCTTCCTAGTTAGGTATATGTTTCGTTCCTTTTTATACTGAAAATCCACCAAACGCTACCAGTCAAAAAAATTATAAGTATTTTTAACCGACTTCTAAAAGAAGGAGGTTCTCAATTCGTCGACTATGTATTTTTTTTTTTATGTATGTACACCGATTACTCCGGAACGGCTGCACCGATTTGAATGAAATTTTTTACGTTATATAAAGGAAGTTGCTGCGGTGGTCCCATATTTTTTTTAGATGAAATTGGTGCAGTAAAATCCAAGATGGCGCTTACAATATAGCGGCCAAAAAAATTAATTTTGTCCGATTTTCTCCAAAATTGGTATGGAGGAATTTTCAGGGTTGTACCCAACGAATCTGAAATTATTTTTAAAAAATTTAAAATGGCGGATTCAATATGGCGGACAAAAGATTTAATTTAGTCCGATTTTCTCCGAAATTGGTATAGGGGAGTTTTCGAGGTTGCACATAACGAATCTGATATTATTTTTAAAAAATTCAATATGACTGATCCAATATGGCGGACGAAAAAATCAATTTTGTCCGATTTTCACCAAAATTGGTAAGAGGGAGTTTACGGGGTCGCATATGACGAATCTAAAATAATTTTTAAAAAATTAAATATGGCGGATCCAATATGGCCGACAGAAAAATTAATTTTGTCAGATTTTCTCCAAAATTGGTACGGGGGAGTTTTCGGGGTCAGATATGACGAATCTAAAATAATTTTTAAAAAATTCAATATGGCGGATCCAATATGGCCGACAAAAAAATTAATTTTGTCCGATTTTCTCCAAAATTGGTACGGGGGAGTTTTCGGGGTCACATATGACGAATTTAAAATAATTTTAAAAAAAATCAATTTGGCGGATCCAATATGGTCGACAAAAAAATCGTTTTTGTTCGATTTTCTCCAAAACTGGTACGGGGAAGTTTTCGGAGTCGCATATGACGAATCTAAAATAATTTTTAAAAAATTCAATATGGCGGATCCAATATGGCGGACGAAAAAATCAATTTTGTCCTATTTTCTTCAAAATTGGTATAAGGAAGTTTTAGGGGCCTCACATTAAAGAATATGAAATTATTTTTTAAAAACTCAATATGGCGAATTCAATATGGCGGACAAAAAAAATCAATTTTGTCCGATTTTCACCAAAATTGGTACGGGAGAGTGTTCGGGGTCACACATGACGAATCTAAAATTATTTTTAAAAAATTCAATATGGCGTATCCAATAAGGTGGATAAAAATTCATTTATTTTCTTTAAATATCGATATTGGAAGGTTCTGGGGCCTATATTAACAATCTAAAATTAATTTGAAATTTCAGATAGTGAATTTACTATGACAGACTAAATATTCGTTTGACTCAATTTGATTGGTATTTGGAAAACTCTAAGAACTAAAGAATTTTTAGTGGTTTATAACTTTGGATAAAATGGGTACTTTTGTACCACTTTGGAGTCATTGGAAGGTACACTAATCTCGATTAGTACTTAGTTCAAATAATTTATGAATATCATAATGAATTCTAAAACTAAAAATAGAAAAATAAAATTTTTATAAAAAAAATTGAACCGACTTCTAAAAGTGCGCTAAAAAGTGAAAAATAACCATAAATTTTTATATGAAATTGAACTTTTTGAAGTCGGCGCCAAATTATTTGTACACGAAATACATAACCACTAATATATACAAATTATGGCAATAACGCAATTACAAATAAAGTATTTTTAATCTGTTTATGCAAATCACATTTTGTCAGGTATTAGTTTGACGCCGGCTTCAAAAAGTTCAATTTAATATAAAAATGTATGGTTATTTTTCACTTTTTAGCGCACTTTTAGAAGTCGGTTCAATTTTTTTTTTAAATTTTATTAATGTTTATAAATTGAAAATATTAACCCTAATCTACTATTTTGTATTCCAATTCCTTTTCCTCATTTATAGAAAACGACTAGAGACCTTTGGGGGCCTCTAACAATAGTTTTGGGATACCGTACCGTATATTTTTCAATAAAACACATTTATAAATTTTTTATATATTTTATTTAAAAATATTTAGATGTATAGAAACGCTATTTTGTTTTATTAAATTCTAACGTAAACAACTTTTTATTAGAAAATATTATCCATAAGTTTATTTGCTGCCTTCAAAGCAAAACATGATAATTTACAGTGTTTTCATTCGCAGGGCGGCATGCTTACATAAACCTGTCTTTCATTTAGTAGTTAATTATCTTCATTAAACGGCGATCGCGATGAAACGTAATTATAATGGTTTATTGATTTTATTAACCGTAGTCAGAAGCTAGCAAAGTTACCGGCGTTTGTTTCACGTGAAATAACTAGTAAGAATACATAAACTATTTTTTTTTTACCTTCACACTTTTATTTTTTTTAAGATTAAATTCAAAATGAGTCTATTTTCATATAAACAAAAATTTATTCAAATCTAGTTATGTTAGGAAGTGTCATAATTCGGGAAATTTTTCTATATAATTTGTTCCAATATTTAAAATATAGTCCATCTACGAATTTAAAAACTTTTAAACAAGAAAAATCTGTGGAAGCAGACGAGGATTCTAGGCGGGGCGATTAACCCCCCCCCCCCAAAAAAAAACCTCAAATTCAGAAAAATAGACTCGTCCTAGCCTGATGACTGCATTAGGAACGTGAATGTCGCTGGTACATCATTCTCCCGTCGACAACTCAGTTTCGCTTGTCATATGTATTTTTGTGGTACGCCCCCTTATTACATCATGGCAACAAGTTAATTAAAAACGATAGCGAGATATAAAAGAGAAAAATGGTCAAAGAAACCCTTTGCACCTTCTAAATCACCCTGCAAGGATGACATATTCCCCGCCTTACTCCAAATTATATAAAAAACAAAGAAAAGTAGTCTTTATTCTCAAAGTAGGAAGGCTAGACCACACAAACACCTTTCGGCCCTATCAGTCTGATCAATTTCTTATTAAAAACACTGAAAAAGTTGGACGATCTAAACTTCAAGGAGTTATGGTGCAGTGTCTCTTACATCCTTTACAATCTGCCTATCAGGCAGGAAAATCCATATACATTCTGCATCGACTAGTCGCAATAGATATATTACATCAAAAACACACAATATCAACCGGAAACCGAATAAGATGAGCAACTGGAGCCAATAACTGGACCACCACACCATCGAGATAGTCCAACGTAGAGTCGATTAGTGTAGAAGTAAGTTTATCCTTAAGTAAAATTAAAGCAAAAAATTAGTTTTATGACAAAACAAATTTTAAATTCGAGATTTTGAATTTCCTTTTTAGGAACTATGAGAAAATTATTATTGATTTTACGATGAAAAATTATTGCTTATAAAAAAAATCCAACAATTAATAAAATGGAAAAAATTTCATTAAACCACTATTATTATTCTAAATTTAAATATAAGATTTTATATTTCAAGGTTTGTGTTTGTGTCTTTATTTTTGATTATAAACATACTGTTACATAAAAATTTTGCACAAAATATTAAATAAAGGTACATTTCTCTTAAAGAATGTTCATGTTTTCCTATTTTATTATTATCTTGAATATCTTATATAAAATTTTTATATGGTAAACTAATTTTTTTGACAAGCAGAACTTTTTATAAAAAATGATCTCTTTTCATAACAAAAATATTAAAGTATTTATATATACCTTTGGGAAATTGGAACTGAATTTTTTAGAATAAAAATTCTCTTTTTAAAGCTACAAATTACCAAAGAAAAAAATTGTCCCCATTCAATAAAAAGGGAACACTCATTGTTAAAAGACTGAACAAATTTCCTTAAAAGGGCGAATTCAGAAAAAGTAATGAAATACTCCTATTTATAGCAACAATTTTTAAAGGCATCCATACTTTTAATTAAACTCTTCAACTGATTTAGAGGACCTTCTTTTGGATAAAACTTTATCACCATCAACCGTGGAAATATAAGATAACCTAACCTAAAAACCCCTTATTAACTCAATTCATTATGGGTTTTGAAAATAGTCTTTTGGAAATATCTGTGAAAATAAACTAACCCTAAAAAAAGCGCTTGTAGGTATAAAAATATAAAAATCTTGTTTTCTGTTTTGATAAAACTTTTCTAGAATACTCGTATACATTCATATTCAAAACAAAATTTATCAACATTTTAGTTTCACATTGGAACTTGTCAAATTTTACAGCACAGTCTGGAAAAATCCAAATTATGGAGATTCTAATCAACTTTCTTCATTTTCATCTTCTTTAGTGCAAACAGAAAACAAATTTTACCCTTTTCTTTTAGTAGAGTCGATTGCAACAGATCTTTCACTAATAGTCCATTGAGCAATCTTCAAAGAACATCTTTGAAAAAAAATCTTAAATTATGTAATGTAATGTTACAAAAATTTTGATGACATATATGTATCTTCACTTACCAAATATATATATATATATATATATATATATATATATATATATATATATATATAAACGTTGAAAAGCGTTGAAAATAAATTTTGCAGATTTCATCTTCGTAAAATTATATCTAAAAAATTTGTGAAATCGTGATAACTAACGCTTTCAAACGATACCCCAAGTAATGAACTGAAAAAAATATTTTTAAGATGTAGCTATAGAGATATGTGGTTTAATAAGCATTGCTTGCACGCTGAATTTCAACTTTCAATATCAAACGGTCCCCAAAAAATAGCAATGTGAGAAACAGACAGATAGACGCGTATTTTATCCTATAAGAGCTCCTATTTTTTGAGGTATGAAATATAAGGATGCTTCTTCTAACCTGCTTCCTTATTTGTTTGTGTAATTTAAGATTTTTAATTGGTCTTTACCAGAATTAATTAATTTAATAAACTATTTTAAGCGAATCCCGTCGCGGTTTATTAAAAGTAATTAACAAATTGATGAAAGACAGGTTAATAGGCTTGATGCAATTGAATGAAATGTATCATAAGAGTTACGGAGAGTATTAAAAAGTAACGTTTATAAGTACATATTAACCAACTTCAAATTTAAAATGTAGTATCGCAACATTCCTATACTAGAAGAAAAATAAATATAAGTTATATTGTCTAAAATTATAACCAACCGTGGTAAAGACATCTACTTTCTCAGATTTTGCCAAAGCATAATTTTATAAAACAGTCGAAATAGCTTCAAAAAATCTCTCTAACATAAATTAATAAATCCGTTTCAAGTCAAACGTGAAATAATTTTTTTTTTGGTCAAAGTTCCATTCAAATTTTATATTACAGCTTGTTTTTAAAAATTAATATAAATACGTTATGTCAACCTTTTCATTATTTTTAAGTTAGCCTGGCGTTATTTTTTCAGATACACTTAAAAAAGTCACAAATTCTCTTTAATCGAAAAGAGAGAAAATCGATTCTAAAAGTGAATTCTAAAGCTATATCTGATAAATAAATTGTAAAAGCGCTCACTTTTTCTCTTTTGCTACAAAACCTCTTTCTGGTGATTTTCCAGCTCTATAAATATAGACTTGAAACAAATTCAATCGAGTGCAATCGTTAATAGCAATGAATATGAATTTTACGGAGGGAGAGGTAATATAGGAAATTATATTGCATTAAGCTTCTCACCTGACTCTGCACCAAAATTTTAATTGAACTTTTGACTAAGAAATAAGTGAAATTATGTTCAAGAGTCAGATCCGTAAACAATGGAGAGGAATCCTTCAAAATTCTAGGCGTCTTGAGATTTCTGGTCGTCAAATAAAAATATGGAGACTGTTTTTTTCGATCGACTTATAACCGAAAATTTTATAATTTTGAGTTTTAATATTCCAAAGTTGCAAAAAGTCTTGAAAACTTTTAGTAGCTCAACTAAGATTTAACTAAAGATTGATTATGAAATTTCAATGTGTAGTTAAAATGTTGGATTTTAGTATGGTTATATTAAATATCCACTTTATTTGTTGAATGAAGCAGCATTAATAAAATAAAATAAAATGATGTAAAGCAGATAAATGTTTATGGTAATTATTTTTTTTTATTTTTTATACAAGCTTTTGTTTCTTAAGTTTTTGTAAAGTAGTAGAAGCTCTGCTAGTTGTCTTACGTAATATATTTTACTTTGAGCCAATTTGCGTAACAGATTTTACAGAAATAAGTACATCTAAAAAAGGCAACGGAGTAATTGCATAAAGATAGTAGACCATCTTGAAAATTATATGGTTATTAACGATAGTATATTGAAGTTAAAGACTCAATTTAGATATTGGCAAATTGCTTGGCGACTTTAAAGAAATACTTTGATAAATTCACAGTAAAGTTACTGGTAAATTGTATTTTATTAATAGAAAAGTACATTTAAAAAGGTGTTTTCCAACTCTTAAATATTTATAATTAAATAGTATAATTAACATGTGGCAATAAAAAGACAGTTTTCCAGAACAAACAGCTATTTGAAGGTTTTCGGATGAATAGCTCTAGGCAAATTAAAATTCAATATTCCCTAATTAAAACATACTGTTTCCAAATCAATATTTTCTTCCAAATGTTGCTTTTAGTTTACGTCATTCCAGGTATTATGGACTGTGCAAGAACTTTCAAAACCTATATAGCAATATTACTTTTTCAATATAAATTTTATAATTTAAAAGTTGTTTGTATTCAACCAACTCACTTATTAGTGAGTTAGAAAATTTCCATAAGGCGTCATATACCGATTTCTGTTTATTACCATTTACCTGTTTTGTCTGAAGAATTGAATTTTCTTAAGATTCTACAATGGCTCGCTAAATTTATTATTTGTTAAATGAACCTTTTCATTTGTTGAAGTATATAATATTCTATGAAGATTTAAATAAAATATTAATTTATAAAAATGTAATCAATTGTAATAGAAGAAATCTGTTTTGATACATAAAAAGCTAATACAGTCATACCATTTTTGAAGGGTTACACTTCAATAAACCTTAAATTAATTTAGTACTTAATCATCTTTACTGAACGGTAATGGCAATTATAATGCTATATCGGTCTAATTTACCTAAGTCCGGAGATTAATCAACGCACATCTCATTAGATATAAATAAATAACATAGGTTTCTACCAATAGTGTCGAATTAACATGATTGTTACGTACATGTATGAGTTCAGAAATTGATTACATTGGAATATTTAACATTTATGTGAATCCCGAAGTTGATTAACAGTCACTTACTTGTAACTTATTTTTAATGAGTTATCTTCGATACACGAAAAGGGTTTTTAGAACACTATTTCAACAAAAATTTAAGTTTTACGTATACAACCTAACATATATCTTTATCATTTATGACACTTCCCAGAATAATTTAATTTTTTTTTTTTGAAAAATTCTATTTTATATATACATATACCGGATATCACAGAATTTACTTTCCGGTGGCTATTTTTTGGTCAACTAAGGATAATTAGATTTGGCATAAATTAAAGACTATCAAAATGACACTATGTTTAACAGGAAACGATCCATTTTTTTTAATGAACCCTGTATGTTTTTATTTTTTTTTTAACTTAGGCAGTATTCTTCTTATGAATGTATTATTTTTTAAACCTATTGTTTAAATTTATAATTATATTTTAAAATGAAATACTCCAAGTGTTACGTCATTGTTAGAGTTATCAAAAAAGACATAAACTAAAGAACGAAAGCTTTCAGGGCTATGGTCAAGATGAAATTTCTTTTTTTAACGTCAGTGGATGTACATCCTTAAATTAAATTGTTAGCGTTATAATTGTTGATCTATGAATTTTTTGCAGATACCTAAAACTTTTCTAAAGCTTCTCTTAAAATCCCTGAGTGCTGCGGGGCCTCAAAAATGCATAGTGAATTTTTAAAATAACAAGAAAATTTCTTTTTTAACGTCAGTGGATGTACATCCTTAAATTAAATTGTTAGCGTTATAATTGTTGATTTATGAATTTTTGCAGATGCCTAAAACTCTTTTAAAGCTTCTCTTAAAATCCTTGAGTGCTGGGTGGCCTTAAAAATGCATAGTGAATTTTTAAAATAACAAGAAAATTTCTTTTTTAACGTCAGTGGATGTACATCCTTAAATTAAATTGTTAGCGTTATAATTGTTGATCTATGAATTTTTTACAGATACCTAAAACCCTTTTAAATCTCTTCTTAAAATCCTTGAGTGATGGGTGGCCTTAAAAATGCATAGTGAATTTTTAAAATAACAAGAAAATTTCTTTTTTTAACGTCAGTGGATGTACATCCTTAAATTAAATTGTTAGCGTTATAATTGTTGATTTATGAATTTTTGCAGATGCCTAAAACTCTTTTAAAGCTTCTCTTAAAATCCTTGAGTGCTGGGTGGCCTTAAAAATGCATAGTGAATTTTTAAAATAACAAGAAAATTTCTTTTTTAACGTCAGTGGATGTACATCCTTAAATTAAATTGTTAGCGTTATAATTGTTGATCTATGAATTTTTTACAGATACCTAAAACCCTTTTAAATCTCTTCTTAAAATCCTTGAGTGATGGGTGGCCTTAAAAATGCATAGTGAATTTTTAAAATAACAAGAAAATTTCTTTTTTTAACGTCAGTGGATGTACATCCTTAAATTAAATTGTTAGCGTTATAATTGTTGATCTGTGAATTTTTTACAGATACCTAAAACTCTTCTAAAGCTTCTATTAAAATCCCTGAGTGCTGGGTGGCCTTAAAAATGCATAGTGAATTTTTAAAATAACACGAAAATTTCTTTTTTAACGTCAGTGGATGTACATCCTTAAATTAAATTGTTAGCGTTATAATTGTTGATCTATGAATTTTTGCAGATGCCTAAAACTCTTTTAAAGCTTCTCTTAAAATTCCTGAGTGCTGGGTGGCCTTAAAAATGCATAGTAAATTTTTAAAATAACAAGAAAATTTCTTTTTTAACGTCAGTGGATGTACATCTTTAAATTAAATTGTTAGCGTTATAATTGTTGATCTATGAATTTTTTGCAGATGCCTAAAACTCTTTTAAAGCTTCTCTTAAAATTCCTGAGTGCTGGGTGGCCTTAAAAATGCATAGTGAATTTTTAAAATAACAAGAAAATTTCTTTTTTAACGTCAGTGGATGTATATCCTTAAATTAAATTGTTAGCGTTATAATTGTTGATCTGTGAATTTTTTACAGATACCTAAATCTCTTTTAAAGATTCTCTTAAAATCCCTGAGTGCTGGGTGGCCTTAAAAATGCATAGTGAATTTTTAAAATAACAAGAAAATTTCTTTTTTAACGTCAGTGGATGTACATCCTTAAATTAAATTGTTAGCGTTATAATTGTTGATCTATGAATTTTTTGCAGATGCCTAAAACTCTTTTAAAGCTTCTCTTAAAATTCCTGAGTGCTGGGTGGCCTTAAAAATGCATAGCGAATTTTTAAAATAACAAGAAAATTTCTTTTTTAACGTCAGTGGATGTACATCCTTAAATTAAATTGTTAGCGTTATAATTGTTGATCTGTGAATTTTTTACAGATACCTAAATCTCTTTTAAAGATTCTCTTAAAATCCCTGAGTGCTGGGTGGCCTTAAAAATGCATAGTGAATTTTTAAAATAACAAGAAAATTTCTTTTTTAACGTCAGTGGATGTACATCCTTAAATTAAATTGTTAGCGTTATAATTGTTGATCTATGAATTTTTTGAAGATGCCTAAAACTCTTTTAAGGCTTCTCTTAAAATCCCTGAGTGCTGGGTGGCCTTAAAAATGCATATTGAATTTTTAAAATAACAAGAAAATTTCTTTTTTTAACGTCAGTGGATGTACATCCTTAAATTAAATTGTTAGCGTTATAATTGGTGATTTATGAATTTTTACAGATACCTAAAACTCTTTTGAAGCTTCTCTTAAAATCCCTAAGTGCTGGGTAGCCTTAAAAATGAATATTGAATTTTTAAAATAACAAGAAAATTTCTTTTTTTAACGTCAGTGGATGTACATCCTTAAATTAAATTGTTAGCGTTATAATTGTTGATCTGTGAATTTTTTACAGATACCTAAAACCCTTTTAAATCTCTTCTTAAAATCCTTGAGTGATGGGTGGCCTTAAAAATGCATAGTGAATTTTTAAAATAACAAGAAAATTTCTTTTTTTAACGTCAGTGGATGTACATCCTTAAATTAAATTGTTAGCGTTATAATTGTTGATCTATGAATTTTTGCAGATGCCTAAAACTCTTTTAAAGCTTCTCTTAAAATTCCTGAGTGCTGGGTGGCCTTAAAAATGCATAGTGAATTTTTAAAATAACAAGAAAATTTCTTTTTTAATGTCAGTGGATGTACATCCTTAAATTAAATTGTTAGCGTTATAATTGTTGATCTATGAATTTTTGCAGATGCCTAAAACTCTTTTAAAGCTTCTCTTAAAATTCCTGAGTGCTGGGTGGCCTTAAAAATGCATAGTGAATTTTTAAAATAACAAGAAAATTTCTTTTTTAACGTCAGTGGATGTACATCCTTAAATTAAATTGTTAGCGTTATAATTGTTGATCTATGAATTTTTTGCAGATGCCTAAAACTCTTTTAAAGCTTCTCTTAAAATTCCTGAGTGCTGGGTGGCCTAAAAAATGCATAGCGAATTTTTAAAATAACAAGAAAGTTTCTTTTTTAACGTCAGTGGATGTACATCCTTAAATTAAATTGTTAGCGTTATAATTGTTGATCTGTGAATTTTCTACAGATACCTAAATCTCTTTTAAAGATTCTCTTAAAATCCCTGAGTGCTGGGTGGCCTTAAAAATGCATAGTGAATTTTTAAAATAACAAGAAAATTTCTTTTTTAACGTCAGTGGATGTACATCCTTAAATTAAATTGTTAGCGTTATAATTGTTGATCTATGAATTTTTTGAAGATGCCTAAAACTCTTTTAAGGCTTCTCTTAAAATCCCTGAGTGCTGGGTGGCCTTAAAAATGCATATTAAATTTTTAAAATAACAAGAAAATTTCTTTTTTTAACGTCAGTGGATGTACATCCTTAAATTAAATTGTTAGCGTTATAATTGGTGATTTATGAATTTTTACAGATACCTAAAACTATTTTGAAGCTTCTCTTAAAATCCCTAAGTGCTGACTGGCCTTAAAAATGAATATTGAATTTTTAAAATAACAAGAAAATTTCTTTTTTTAACGTCAGTGGATGTACATCCTTAAATTAAATTGTTAGCGTTATAATTGTTGATCTGTGAATTTTTTACAGATACCTAAAACTCTTCTAAAGTTTCTATTAAAATTCCTGAGTGCTGGGTGGCCTTAAAAATGCATAGTGAATTTTTAAAATAACAAGAAAATTTCTTTTTTAACGTCAGTGGATGTACATCCTTAAATTAAATTGTTAGCGTTATAATTGTTGATCTATGAATTTTTTGCAGATGCCTAAAACTCTTTTAAAGCTTCTCTTAAAATTCCTGAGTGCTGGGTGGCCTTAAAAATTCATAGTGAATTTTTAAAATAACAAGAAATTTTCTTTTTTAACGTCAGTGGATGTACATCCTTAAATTAAATTGTTAGCGTTATAATTGTTGATCTGTGAATTTTTTACAGATACCTAAATCTCTTTTAAAGATTCTCTTAAAATCCCTGAGTGCTGGGTGGCCTTAAAAATGCATAGTGAATTTTTAAAATAACAAGAAAATTTCTTTTTTAACGTCAGTGGATGTACATCCTTAAATTAAATTGTTAGCGTTATAATTGTTGATCTATGAATTTTTTGCAGATGACTAAAATTCTTTTAAAGCTTCTCTTAAAATTCCTGAGTGCTGGGTGGCCTTAAAAATGCATAGTGAATTTTTAAAATAACAAGAAAATTTCTTTTTTAACGTCAGTGGATGTACATCCTTAAATTAAATTGTTAGCGTTATAATTGTTGATCTATGAATTTTTTGCAGATGCCTAAAACTCTTTTAAAGCTTCTCTTAAAATTCCTGAGTGCTGGGTGGCCTTAAAAATGCATAGTGAATTTTTAAAATAACAAGAAAATTTCTTTTTTAACGTCAGTGGATGTACATCCTTAAATTAAATTGTTAGCGTTATAATTGTTGATCTATGAATTTTTTACAGATACCTAAATCTCTTTTAAAGATTCTCTTAAAATCCCTGAGTGCTGAGTGGCCTTAAAAATGCATAGTGAATTTTTAAAATAACAAGAAAATTTCTTTTTTTAACGTCAGTGGATGTACATTCTTAAATTAAATTGTTAGCGTTATAATTGGTGATTTATGAATTTTTTACAGATACCTAAAACTCTTTTGAAGCTTCTCTTAAAATCCCTGAGTGCTGGGTGGCCTTAAAAATGAATATTGAATTTTTAAAATAACAAGAAAATTTCTTTTTTTAACGTCAGTGGATGTACATCCTTAAATTAAATTGTTAGCGTTATAATTGTTGATCTGTGAATTTTTTACAGATACCTAAATCTCTTTTAAAGATTCTCTTAAAATCCCTGAGTGCTGGGTGGCCTTAAAAATGCATAGTGAATTTTTAAAATAACAAGAAAATTTCTTTTTTAACGTCAGTGGATGTACATCCTTAAATTAAATTGTTAGCGTTATAGTTGTTGATCTATGAATTTTTTGAAGACGCCTAAAACTCTTTTAAGGCTTCTCTTAAAATCCATGAGTGCTGGGTGGCCTTAAAAATGCATATTGAATTTTTAAAATAACAAGAAAATTTCTTTTTTTAACGTCAGTGGATGTACATCCTTAAATTAAATTGTTAGCGTTATAATTGGTGATTTATGAATTTTTACAGATATCTAAAACTCTTTTGAAGCTTGTCTTAAAATCCCTAAGTGCTGGGTGGCCTTGAAAATAAATATTGAATTTTTAAAATAACAAGAAAATTTCTTTTTTTAACGTCAGTGGATGTACATCCTTAAATTAAATTGTTAGCGTTATAATTGTTGATCTGTGAATTTTTTACAGATACCTAAAACTCTTCTAAAGTTTCTATTAAAATCCCTGAGTGCTGGGTGGCCTTAAAAATGCATAGTGAATTTTTAAAATAACAAGAAAATTTCTTTTTTAACGTCAGTGGATGCACATCCTTAAATTAAATTGTTAGCGTTATAATTGTTGATCTATGAATTTTTTACAGATACCTAAAACCCTTTTAAATCTCTTCTTAAAATCCTTGAGTGATGGGTGGCCTTAAAAATGCATAGTGAATTTTTAAAATAACAAGAAAATTTCTTTTTTTAACGTCAGTGGATGTACATCCTTAAATTAAATTGTTAGCGTTATAATTGTTGATCTGTGAATTTTTTACAGATACCTAAAACTCTTCTAAAGCTTCTATTAAAATCCCTGAGTGCTGGGTGGCCTTAAAAATGCATAGTGAATTTTTAAAATAACAAGAAAATTTCTTTTTTAACGTCAGTGGATGTACATCCTTAAATTAAATTGTTAGCGTTATAATTGTTGATCTATGAATTTTTGCAGATGCCTAAAACTCTTTTAAAGCTTCTCTTAAAATTCCTGAGTGCTGGGTGGCCTTAAAAATGCATAGTGAATTTTTAAAATAACAAGAAAATTTCTTTTTTAACGTCAGTGGATGTACATCCTTAAATTAAATTGTTAGCGTTATAATTGTTGATCTATGAATTTTTTGCAGATGCCTAAAACTCTTTTAAAGCTTCTCTTAAAATTCCTGAGTGCTGGGTGGCCTTGAAAATGCATAGTGAATTTTTAAAATAACAAGAAAATTTCTTTTTTAACGTCAGTGGATGTACATCCTTAAATTAAATTGTTAGCGTTATAATTGTTGATCTGTGAATTTTTTACAGATACCTAAATCTCTTTTAAAGATTCTCTTAAAATCCCTGAGTGCTGGGTGGCCTTAAAAATGCATAGTGAATTTTTAAAATAACAAGAAAATTTCTTTTTTAACGTCAGTGGATGTACATCCTTAAATTAAATTGTTAGCGTTATAATTGTTGATCTATGAATTTTTTGAAGATGCCTAAAACCCTTTTAAGGCTTCTCTTAAAATCCCTGAGTGCTGGGTGGCCTTAAAAATGCATAGTGAATTTTTAAAATAACAAGAAAATTTCTTTTATTAACGTCAGTGGATGTACATCCTTAAATTAAATTGTTAGCGTTATAATTGGTGATTTATGAATTTTTTACAGATACCTAAAACTCTTTTGAAGCTTCTCTCAAAACCCCTGAGTGCGGGGTGGCCTTAAAAATGCATATTGAATTTTTAAAATAACAAGAAAAAATTTTTTTTTAACGTCAGTGGATGTACATTCTTAAATTAAATTGTTAGCGTTATAATTGGTGATTTGTGAATTTTTTACAGATACCTAAAACTCTTCTGAAGCTTCTCTTAAAATTCCTGAGTGCTGGGTGGCCTTAAAAATGCATATTGAATTTTTAAAATAACAAGAAAATTTCTTTTTTTAACGTCAGTAGATGTACACCCTTAACATAAATTGTTAGCGTTATAATTGTTGATCCATGAATTTTTTACAGATACCTAAAACTCTTTTAAGGCTTCTCTTAAAATCCCTCAGTGCTGGGTGGCCTTAAAAATGCATAGTGAATTTTTAAAATAACATGAAAATTTCTTTTTTAACGTCAGTGGATGTACATTCTTAAATTAAATTGTTAGCGTTATAATTGGTGATTTATAAATTTTTTACAGATACCTAAAACTCTTTTGAAGCTTGTCTTAAAATTCCTGAGTGCTGGGTGGCCTTAAAAATGCATATTGAATTTTTAAAATAACAAGAAAATTTCTTTTTTTAACGTCAGGGGATGTACATCCTTAAATTAAATTGTTAGCGTTATAATTGTTGATCCATGAATTTTTTACAGATATCTAAAACTCTTTTAAGGCTTCTCTTAAAATCCCTCAGTACTGGGTGGCCTCAAAAATGCATATTGAATTTTTAAAATAACTAGAAAATTTCTTTTTTTAACGTCAGTGGATGTACACCCTTAAATTAAATTGTTAGCGTTATAAATTGTTGATCTATGAATTTTTTACAGATACCCAAAACCCTTTTACAGCTTCTCTTAAAATCCCTCAGTGCTGGGTGGCCTTAAAAATGCATAGTGAATTTTTAAAATAACAAGAAAATTTCTTTTTTTAACGTCAGTGGATGTACATCCTTAAATTAAATTGTTAGCGTTATAATTGTTGATCTATGAATTTTTGCAGATGCCTAAAACTCTTTTAAAGCTTCTCTTAAAATTCCTGAGTGCTGGGTGGCCTTAAAAATGCATAGTGAATTTTTAAAATAACAAGAAAATTTCTTTTTTAACGTCAGTGGATGTACATCCTTAAATTAAATTGTTAGCGTTATAATTGTTGATCTATGAATTTTTTCAAGATGCCTAAAACTCTTTTAAGGCTTCTCTTAAAATCCCTGAGTGCTGGTGGCCTTAAAAATGCATATTGAATTTTTAAAATAACAAGAAAATTTCTTTTTTTAACGTCAGTAGATGTACATCCTTAAATTAAATTGTTAGCGTTATAATTGGTGATTTATGAATTTTTTACAGATACCTAAAACTCTTTTGAAGCTTCTCTTAAAATCCCTGAGTGCTGGGTGGCCTTAAAAATGAATATTGAATTTTTAAAATAACAAGAAAATTTCTTTTTTTAACGTCAGTGGATGTACATCCTTAAATTAAATTGTTAGCGTTATAATTGGTGATTTATGAATTTTTTACATATACCTAAAACTCTTTTGAAGCTTCTCTCAAAACCCCAGAGTGCGGGGTGGCCTTAAAAATGCATATTGAATTTTTAAAATAACAAGAAAAAATTTTTTTTTAACGTCAGTGGATGTACATTCTTAAATTAAATTGTTAGCGTTATAATTGGTGATTTATGAATTTTTTACAGATACCTAAAACTCTTTTGAAGCTTCTCTTAAAATTCCTGAGTGCTGGGTGGCCTTAAAAATGCATATTGAATTTTTAAAATAACAAGAAAGTTTCTTTTTTTAACGTCAGGGGACGTACATCCTTAAATTAAATTGTTAGCGTTATAATTGTTGATCCATGAATTTTTTACAGATACCTAAAACTCTTTTGAAGATTCTCTCAAAACCCCTGAGTGCGGGGTGGCCTTAAAAATGCATATTGAATTTTTAAAATAACAAGAAAAAATTTTTTTTTAACGTCAGTGGATGTACATTCTTAAATTAAATTGTTAGCGTTATAATTGGTGATTTATGAATTTTTTACAGATACCTAAAACTCTTTTGAAGCTTCTCTTAAAATCCCTAAGTGCTGGGTAGCCTTAAAAATGAATATTGAATTTTTAAAATAACAAGAAAATTTCTTTTTTTAACGTCAGTGGATGTACATCCTTAAATTAAATTGTTAGCGTTATAATTGTTGATCTGTGAATTTTTTACAGATACCTAAAACCCTTTTAAATCTCTTCTTAAAATCCTTGAGTGATGGGTGGCCTTAAAAATGCATAGTGAATTTTTAAAATAACAAGAAAATTTCTTTTTTTAACGTCAGTGGATGTACATCCTTAAATTAAATTGTTAGCGTTATAATTGTTGATCTATGAATTTTTGCAGATGCCTAAAACTCTTTTAAAGCTTCTCTTAAAATTCCTGAGTGCTGGGTGGCCTTAAAAATGCATAGTGAATTTTTAAAATAACAAGACAATTTCTTTTTTAATGTCAGTGGATGTACATCCTTAAATTAAATTGTTAGCGTTATAATTGTTGATCTATGAATTTTTGCAGATGCCTAAAACTCTTTTAAAGCTTCTCTTAAAATTCCTGAGTGCTGGGTGGCCTTAAAAATGCATAGTGAATTTTTAAAATAACAAGAAAATTTCTTTTTTAACGTCAGTGGATGTACATCCTTAAATTAAATTGTTAGCGTTATAATTGTTGATCTATGAATTTTTTGCAGATGCCTAAAACTCTTTTAAAGCTTCTCTTAAAATTCCTGAGTGCTGGGTGGCCTTAAAAATGCATAGTGAATTTTTAAAATAACAAGAAAATTTCTTTTTTAACGTCAGTGGATGTACATCCTTAAATTAAATTGTTAGCGTTATAATTGTTGATCTGTGAATTTTTTACAGATACCCAAATCTCTTTTAAAGATTCTCTTAAAATCCCTGAGTGCTGGGTGGCCTTAAAAATGCATAGTGAATTTTTAAAATAACAAGAAAATTTCTTTTTTAACGTCAGTGGATGTACATCCTTAAATTAAATTGTTAGCGTTATAATTGTTGATCTATGAATTTTTTGAAGATGCCTAAAACTCTTTTAAGGCCTCTCTTAAAATCCCTGAGTGCTGAGTGGCCTTAAAAATGCATAGTGAATTTTTAAAATAACAAGAAAATTTCTTTTTTTAACGTCAGTGGATGTACATCCTTAAATTAAATTGTTGGCGTTATAATTGGTGATTTATGAATTTTTTACAGATACCTAAAACTCTTTTGAAGCTTCTCTTAAAATCCCTGAGTGCTGGGTGGCCTTAAAAATGAATATTGAATTTTTAAAATAACAAGAAAATTTCTTTTTTTAACGTCAGTGGATGTACATCCTTAAATTAAATTGTTAGCGTTATAATTGTTGATCTGTGAATTTTTTACAGATACCTAAAACTCTTCTAAAGTTTCTATTAAAATCCCTGAGTGCTGAATGGCCTTAAAAATGCATAGTGAATTTTTAAAATAACAAGAAAATTTCTTTTTTAACGTCAGTGGATGTACATCCTTAAATTAAATTGTTAGCGTTATAATTGTTGATCTATGAATTTTTTGCAGATGCCTAAAACTCTTTTAAAGCTTCTCTTAAAATTCCTGAGTGCTGGGTGGCCTTGAAAATGCATAGCGAATTTTTAAAATAACAAGAAAATTTCTTTTTTTAACGTCAGTGGATGTACATCCTTAAATTAAATTGTTAGCGTTATAATTGTTGATCTATGAATTTTTGCAGATGCCTAAAACTCTTTTAAAGCTTCTCTTAAAATTCCTGAGTGCTGGGTGGCCTTAAAAATGCATAGCGAATTTTTAAAATAACAAGAAAATTTCTTTTTTTAACGTCAGTGGATGTACATCCTTAAATTAAATTGTTAGCGTTATAATTGGTGATTTATGAATTTTTACAGATACCTAAAACTATTTTGAAGCTTCTCTTAAAATCCCTAAGTGCTGGGTAGCCTTAAAAATGAATATTGAATTTTTAAAATAACAAGAAAATTTCTTTTTTTAACGTCAGTGGATGTACATCCTTAAATTAAATTGTTAGCGTTATAATTGTTGATCTGTGAATTTTTTACAGATACCTAAAACCCTTTTAAATCTCTTCTTAAAATCCTTGAGTGATGGGTGGCCTTAAAAATGCATAGTGAATTTTTAAAATAACAAGAAAATTTCTTTTTTTAACGTCAGTGGATGTACATCCTTAAATTAAATTGTTAGCGTTATAATTGTTGATCTATGAATTTTTGCAGATGCCTAAAACTCTTTTAAAGCTTCTCTTAAAATTCCTGAGTGCTGGGTGGCCTTAAAAATGCATAGTGAATTTTTAAAATAACAAGAAAATTTCTTTTTTAACGTCAGTGGATGTACATCCTTAAATTAAATTGTTAGCGTTATAATTGTTGATCTGTGAATTTTCTACAGATACCTAAATCTCTTTTAAAGATTCTCTTAAAATCCCTGAGTGCTGGGTGGCCTTAAAAATGCATAGTGAATTTTTAAAATAACAAGAAAATTTCTTTTTTAACGTCAGTGGATGTACATCCTTAAATTAAATTGTTAGCGTTATAATTGTTGATCTATGAATTTTTTGAAGATGCCTAAAACTCTTTTAAGGCTTCTCTTAAAATCCCTGAGTGCTGGGTGGCCTTAAAAATGCATATTGAATTTTTAAAATAACAAGAAAATTTCTTTTTTTAACGTCAGTGGATGTACATCCTTAAATTAAATTGTTAGCGTTATAATTGGTGATTTATGAATTTTTACAGATACCTAAAACTATTTTGAAGCTTCTCTTAAAATCCCTAAGTGCTGGGTGGCCTTAAAAATGAATATTGAATTTTTAAAATAACAAGAAAATTTCTTTTTTTAACGTCAGTGGATGTACATCCTTAAATTAAATTGTTAGCGTTATAATTGTTGATCTGTGAATTTTTTACAGATACCTAAAACTCTTCTAAAGTTTCTATTAAAATTCCTGAGTGCTGGGTGGCCTTAAAAATGCATAGTGAATTTTTAAAATAACAAGAAAATTTCTTTTTTAACGTCAGTGGATGTACATCCTTAAATTAAATTGTTAGCGTTATAATTGTTGATCTATGAATTTTTTGCAGATACCTAAATCTCTTTTAAAGATTCTCTTAAAATCCCTGAGTGCTGGGTGGCCTTAAAAATGCATAGTGAATTTTTAAAATAACAAGAAAATTTCTTTTTTTAACGTCAGTGGATGTACATCCTTAAATTAAATTGTTAGCGTTATAATTGTTGATCTATGAATTTTTGCAGATGCCTAAAACTCTTTTAAAGCTTCTCTTAAAATTCCTGAGTGCTGGGTGGCCTTAAAAATGCATAGTGAATTTTTAAAATAACAAGAAAATTTCTTTTTTAACGTCAGTGGATGTACATCCTTAAATTAAATTGTTAGCGTTATAATTGTTGATCTATGAATTTTTTGCAGATACCTAAATCTCTTTTAAAGATTCTCTTAAAATCCCTGAGTGCTGGGTGGCCTTAAAAATGCATAGTGAATTTTTAAAATAACAAGAAAATTTCTTTTTTAACGTCAGTGGATGTACATCCTTAAATTAAATTTTAGCGTTATAATTGGTGATTTATGAATTTTTACAGATACCTAAAACTATTTTGAAGCTTCTCTTAAAATCCCTAAGTGCTGGGTGGCCTTAAAAATGAATATTGAATTTTTAAAATAACAAGAAAATTTCTTTTTTTAACGTCAGTGGATGTACATCCTTAAATTAAATTGTTAGCGTTATAATTGTTGATCTATGAATTTTTGCAGATGCCTAAAACTCTTTTAAAGCTTCTCTTAAAATTCCTGAGTGCTGGGTGGCCTTAAAAATGCATAGTGAATTTTTAAAATAACAAGAAAATTTCTTTTTTAACGTCAGTGGATGTACATCCTTAAATTAAATTGTTAGCGTTATAATTGTTGATCTATGAATTTTTTGCAGATGCCTAAAACTCTTTTAAAGCTTCTCTTAAAATTCCTGAGTGCTGGGTGGCCTTAAAAATGCATAGTGAATTTTTAAAATAACAAGAAAATTTCTTTTTTAACATCAGTGGATGTACATCCTTAAATTAAATTGTTAGCGTTATAATTGGTGATTTATGAATTTTTTACAGATACCTAAAACTCTTTTGAAGCTTCTCTTAAAATCCCTGAGTGCTGGGTGGCCTTAAAAATGAATATTGAATTTTTAAAATAACAAGAAAATTTCTTTTTTTAACGTCAGTGGATGTACATTCTTAAATTAAATTGTTAGCGTTATAATTGTTGATCTGTGAATTTTTTACAGATACCTAAATCTCTTTTAAAGATTCTCTTAAAATCCCTGAGTGCTGGGTGGCCTTAAAAATGCATAGTGAATTTTTAAAATAACAAGAAAATTTCTTTTTTTAACGTCAGTGGATGTACATCCTTAAATTAAATTGTTAGCGTTATAATTGGTGATTTATGAATTTTTTACAGATACCTAAAACTCTTTTGAAGCTTCTCTCAAAACCCCTGAGTGCGGGGTGGCCTTAAAAATGCATATTGAATTTTTAAAATAACAAGAAAATTTCTTTTTTTAAAGTCAGTGGATGTACATCCTTAAATTAAATTGTTAGCGTTATAATTGGTGATTTATGAATTTTTACAGATACCTAAAACTCTTTTGAAGCTTCTCTTAAAATCCCTAAGTGCTGGGTGGCCTTGAAAATGAATATTGAATTTTTAAAATAACAAGAAAATTTCTTTTTTTAACGTCAGTGGATGTACATCCTTAAATTAAATTGTTAGCGTTATAATTGTTGATCTGTGAATTTTTTACAGATACCTAAAACTCTTCTGAAGTTTCTATTAAAATCCCTGAGTGCTGGGTGGCCTTAAAAATGCATAGTGAATTTTTAAAATAACAAGAAAATTTCTTTTTTAACGTCAGTGAATGCACATCCTTAAATTAAATTGTTAGCGTTATAATTGTTGATCCATGAATTTTTTACAGATACCTAAAACCCTTTTAAATCTCTTCTTAAAATCCTTGAGTGATGGGTAGCCTTAAAAATGCATAGTGAATTTTTAAAATAACAAGAAAATTTCTTTTTTTAACGTCAGTGGATGTACATCCTTAAATTAAATTGTTAGCGTTATAATTGTTGATCTGTGAATTTTTTACAGATACCTAAAACTCTTCTAAAGCTTCTATTAAAATTCCTGAGTGCTGGGTGGCCTTAAAAATGCATAGTGAATTTTTAAAATAACAAGAAAATTTCTTTTTTAACGTCAGTGGATGTACATCCTTAAATTAAATTGTTAGCGTTATAATTGTTGATCTATGAATTTTTGCAGATGCCTAAAACTCTTTTAAAGCTTCTCTTAAAATTCCTGAGTGCTGGGTGGCCTTAAAAATGCATAGTGAATTTTCAAAATAACAAGAAAATTTCTTTTTTAACGTCAGTGGATGTACATCCTTAAATTAAATTGTTAGCGTTATAATTGTTGATCTATGAATTTTTTGCAGATGCCTAAAACTCTTTTAAAGCTTCTCTTAAAATTCCTGAGTGCTGGGTGGCCTTGAAAATGCATAGTGAATTCTTAAAATAACAAGAAAATTTCTTTTTTAACGTCAGTGGATGTACATCCTTAAATTAAATTGTTAGCGTTATAATTGTTGATCTGTGAATTTTTTACAGATACCTAAATCTCTTTTAAAGATTCTCTTAAAATTCCTGAGTGCTGGGTGGCCTTAAAAATGCATAGTGAATTTTTAAAATAACAAGAAAATTTCTTTTTTAACGTCAGTGGATGTACATCCTTAAATTAAATTGTTAGCGTTATAATTGTTGATCTATGAATTTTTTGAAGATGCCTAAAACTCTTTTAAGGCTTCTCTTAAAATCCCTGAGTGCTGGGTGGCCTTAAAAATGCATAGTGAATTTTTAAAATAACAAGAAAATTTCTTTTTTTAACGTCAGTGGATGTACATCCTTAAATTAAATTGTTAGCGTTATAATTGGTGATTTATGAATTTTTTACAGATACCTAAAACTCTTTTGAAGCTTCTCTCAAAACCCCTGAGTGCGGGGTGGCCTTAAAAATGCATATTGAATTTTTAAAATAACAAGAAAAAATTTTTTTTTAACGTCAGTGGATGTACATTCTTAAATTAAATTGTTAGCGTTATAATTGGTGATTTGTGAATTTTTTACAGATACCTAAAACTCTTTTGAAGCTTCTCTTAAAATTCCTGAGTGCTGGGTGGCCTTAAAAATGCATATTGAATTTTTAAAATAACAAGAAAATTTCTTTTTTTAACGTCAGTAGATGTACACCCTTAACATAAATTGTTAGCGTTATAATTGTTGATCCATGAATTTTTTACAGATACCTAAAACTCTTTTAAGGCTTCTCTTAAAATCCCTCAGTGCTGGGTGGCCTTAAAAATGCATAGTGAATTTTTAAAATAACATGAAAATTTCTTTTTTAACGTCAGTGGATGTACATTCTTAAATTAAATTGTTAGCGTTATAATTGGTGATTTATAAATTTTTTACAGATACCTAAAACTCTTTTGAAGCTTCTCTTAAAATTCCTGAGTGCTGGGTGGCCTTAAAAATGCATATTGAATTTTTAAAATAACAAGAAAATTTCTTTTTTTAACGTCAGGGGATGTACATCCTTAAATTAAATTGTTAGCGTTATAATTGTTGATCCATGAATTTTTTACAGATATCTAAAACTCTTTTAAGGCTTCTCTTAAAATCCCTCAGTACTGGGTGGCCTCAAAAATGCATATTGAATTTTTAAAATAACTAGAAAATTTCTTTTTTTAACGTCAGTGGATGTACACCCTTAAATTAAATTGTTAGCGTTATAAATTGTTGATCTATGAATTTTTTGCAGATACCCAAAACCCTTTTACAGCTTCTCTTAAAATCCCTCAGTGCTGGGTGGCCTTAAAAATGCATAGTGAATTTTTAAAATAACAAGAAAATTTCTTTTTTTAACGTCAGTGGATGTACATCCTTAAATTAAATTGTTAGCGTTATAATTGTTGATCTATGAATTTTTGCAGATGCCTAAAACTCTTTTAAAGCTTCTCTTAAAATTCCTGAGTGCTGGGTGGCCTTAAAAATGCATAGTGAATTTTTAAAATAACAAGAAAATTTCTTTTTTAACGTCAGTGGATGTACATCCTTAAATTAAATTGTTAGCGTTATAATTGTTGATCTATGAATTTTTTGAAGATGCCTAAAACTCTTTTAAGGCTTCTCTTAAAATCCCTGAGTGCTGGTGGCCTTAAAAATGCATATTGAATTTTTAAAATAACAAGAAAATTTCTTTTTTTAACGTCAGTAGATGTACATCCTTAAATTAAATTGTTAGCGTTATAATTGGTGATTTATGAATTTTTTACAGATACCTAAAACTCTTTTGAAGCTTCTCTTAAAATCCCTGAGTGCTGGGTGGCCTTAAAAATGAATATTGAATTTTTAAAATAACAAGAAAATTTCTTTTTTTAACGTCAGTGGATGTACATCCTTAAATTAAATTGTTAGCGTTATAATTGGTGATTTATGAATTTTTTACAGATACCTAAAACTCTTTTGAAGCTTTTCTCAAAACCCCTGAGTGCGGGGTGGCCTTAAAAATGCATATTGAATTTTTAAAATAACAAGAAAAAATTTTTTTTTAACGTCAGTGGATGTACATTCTTAAATTAAATTGTTAGCGTTATAATTGGTGATTTATGAATTTTTTACAGATACCTAAAACTCTTTTGAAGCTTCTCTTAAAATTCCTGAGTGCTGGGTGGCCTTAAAAATGCATATTGAATTTTTAAAATAACAAGAAAATTTCTTTTTTTAACGTCAGGGGACGTACATCCTTAAATTAAATTGTTAGCGTTATAATTGTTGATCCATGAATTTTTTACAGATACCTAAAACTCTTTTAAGGCTTCTCTTAAAATCCCTCAGTGCTGGGTGGCCTTAAAAATGCATAGTGAATTTTTAAAATAACATGAAAATTTCTTTTTTAACGTCAGTGGATGTACATTCTTAAATTAAATTGTTAGCGTTATAATTGGTGATTTATAAATTTTTTACAGATACCTAAAACTCTTTTGAAGCTTCTCTTAAAATTCCTGAGTGCTGGGTGGCCTTAAAAATGCATATTGAATTTTTAAAATAACAAGAAAATTTCTTTTTTTAACGTCAGGGGATGTACATCCTTAAATTAAATTGTTAGCGTTATAATTGTTGATCCATGAATTTTTTACAGATATCTAAAACTCTTTTAAGGCTTCTCTTAAAATCCCTTAGTACTGGGTGGCCTCAAAAATGCATATTGAATTTTTAAAATAACTAGAAAATTTCTTTTTTTAACGTCAGTGAATGTACACCCTTAAATTAAATTGTTAGCGTTATAAATTGTTGATCTATGAATTTTTTACAGATACCCAAAACCCTTTTACAGCTTCTCTTAAAATCCCTCAGTGCTGGGTGGCCTTAAAAATGCATAGTGAATTTTTGAAATAACAAGAAAATTTCTTTTTTTAACGTCAGTGGATGTACATCCTTAAATTAAATTATTAGCGTTATAATTGTTGATCGATGAATTTTTTACAGATACCTAAAACTCTTTTAAAGCTTCTCTTAAAATCGCTGAGTGCTGGCCTTAAAAATGCATAGATATTTTTGGCATGGGTATGCTTACCAGGGTTTATCTTATTTAGTATACATCGAAAAAATGGAGTTCTTGCGGTGAAATAATATTTAAAGCATTGACATTACTGTCTATTAATTAGTTTAAACGTTCTATACCGGGAAGTAGGATTTCCGATGTGTTTTGTAGCATCCGCATATAATGTCGCAGTGATATATGAGTGAGTCTCAAAGCCATCGTAGTAGGGTCGCGAGACTGCCAATTTGAGGAGAATTGCACGTTCTTTACCCTGATGAACTGTCCAAATGGACTGCCCGGGGCACCTGCCAGACTGCGCTTTTCTAGTCGATTGGCATTGTACATGACTACAAGGCTTGTGTGTATAAGGTGTTTCACCACTCCACTGCTTTCCTTATATCCTACTGCAAGTAACCAACACTGTCGAGGACTCAATAAAATGGGCAATACTTCCCCATCCTACCGACACTGTCGAAAACTCTTAAAGAACAGATAGTGGCTCTCATATCCTTATATTCTACTTCCACCTATACATTCATGCATTGGATGTTGTCAGTTTTATTTAGTTCCGTAATGATCAGGAACGTGTTTACCTACAAGTGCTGACGTAACAACTATTGTCGCCCTTCAGGACCAGGTTACCGTCCCAATGTTCCCTCTGCCGTATATAAAGACGTCGTCTACCATCGATCGATGCCAGGTTACTGTCAAGATATAACGTACCACCGCCAGTAGAGTAATACGAGGCGCCGTGAATAGCGTCGCGAATTTTTAGTATGAGGCCCGGTGAATAGCGTCACGAAAGGTACCGCCGATTGACGCAGGGATGCCACCTATATTATAACCTACCGTCGTCAAGGCACTGTGAATGTCACCATATAAGCATAACTCTGCCCTCCATACCGTCAATTGTTTGGATTATTTTTTTTCTATCATAGATTGTTAAGTGAATTTTAAGCCATATTGTTAACTATGGAATACAGGATATCGGATGTGTTACAATAGTTTAATTTATTATTTAATCCCCATTTTTCTACATTTCAGGAGACACAACTGGCAGTCGGCAACCAGTCATTATCACGCTCAAATGACCCCAAACTTGCCGTTTCTCCACTATAACAAGCTGCTCGGTGCAACTGGGCCCTCTACCACGTGAATATCTTGACCGTGAATTTTGGTGTAATTTTAGGATATCTTTATAATAGGGACCGTTTGACCTCTGAATGTTTGACCGATGGCTGTCTGAAGGATGGATATATATCTACTGATGCTCGACTGTCTAAATAGCAGGATCTCTGCACCCCTCACGAATAAAAGTGCCCTTATAAAAGTTGCAATTTGTTTAATAAAAGATCTTACAGCTATAGTTACAATATCGTCTAGAATCAAAAAAATAAAAATAAAAATAAAACTATAATTTAAAACTTAAAAATTTGGGTTATTTCCTACGAAACCCTTAGTTTAAAACAAAATTAGAATTATTTTAAAAAATGTTTTTCTAGAAGTTTATAAATTAAATTAAATTTGGTTACCTTCGGCTAAAAACGTAAAAAGGCCATTGAAAATTAATTGCATTACCATCTGTTAAATTGATATTGTAAGATCATTATTTCGTTTGATATCGACTATCGTATCTCTTCATGTAACTAGAGTTTTTGTAATATATTTATTCTAATCAATGACGAGAGCTTTCCCAGCTTGTAAAAAATAAATTTAAGGATGGTACTACAAAAACATGTTTTATTTTAAACATAACATTGAGATGGAATGATGTATAAACATTTCTTTAGAACGATCTGGTAAATCCATGATAATATTTGTTAGGATAGCTAAAAACACATTTAATATTATATCTCTAATCCTACAAAGAATCTCAAACTTAGATGCAAGTGAAAGAAAATGAGTAATGTTTTGTAGGATGTCATAAGATGATATGTTTTTAAACCACTTAGTGTTGTCAAAGAAAAATCGGTTCTTGACTAAACTTGTCTATATTAACTTGCTATTCATTTTTAATTAAATGTTTACTTTCAACTACTCTCAAAGTTTATTATTGTAGGAGTAGAAAATTTATTACACAAATTCGATTTCATTTTATGAATTTCAGTCCTCTTTAAGTGTTATTTTAATTTCTGGAGAGAATATTTTTTCCCTTAACTTGACGATAAAATTATCCGGTCTGTTTGTTATATTCATATCATTAAAAGTAAAAGTCAATTGTAAATGTTTTTTCTATCGTCATGAATTTCTTCTCATTATAATATTTTTTTTTTAAATATTCGTAAAAAAACGAAATCAAAACATAATACGGTGAACAGGACATTTAAAATATTATGAAATTTTTATTAAAAAATTGAACCGACTTCTAAAAGTGCGCTAAAAAGTGAAAAATAACCATAAATTTTTATATGAAATTGAACTTTTTGAAGTCGGCGCCAAACTAATACCTGACAAAAGGTGATTTGCATAAACAGATTAAAAATACTTTATTTGTATTTGCTTTCTTACAATAATTTGTATATATTAGTAGTTATTTATTTCGTGACAAATAATTTGGCGCCGACTTCAAAAAGTTCAATTTCATATAAAAATGTATGGTTATTTTTCACTTTTTAGCGCACTTTTAGAAGTCGGTTCAATTTTTTAATAAAAATTTTATTTTTCTATTTTTAGTTTTAGAATTCATTATGACATTCATAAATTATTTGAACTAAGTACTAATCGAGATTAGTGTACCTCGCAATAACTCCAAACTGGCAAAAAGTACCCATTTTATCCAAAGCTGTAAATCACCCTAAAATGAACCACTAAAAATTCATTAGTTCTTAGAGTTTTCCAAATACCAATCAAATTGGGTCAAACGAATATTTAGTCTGTCATTGAAAATCCACTATCTTAAATTTCAAATTAATTTTAGATTGGAAATATAGGCCCCAAAACCTTCTAATATCGATATTTAAAGAAAATAAATTAATTTTTTATCCACCATATTGGATACGCCATATTGAATTTTTTTTAAATAATTTTAGATTCGTCATATGTGACCCCGAAAACTCTCCCGTACCAATTTTGGTGAAAATCGAACAAAATTGATTTTTTTTGTCCGCCATATTGAATTTTTTAAAAATAATTTCAGATTATTTATGTGAAGCCCCGAAAACTTCCCCATACCAATTTTGGAGAAAATAGGACAAAATTGATTTTTTCGTTCACCATATTGGATCCGCCATATTGAATTTTTTAAAAATTATTTTAGATTTGTCATATGCGACTCCGAAAACTCCCCCGTACCAATTGTGGAGAAAATCGGGCAAAAACGATTTTTTTTCGGCCATATTGAATCCGCCAAATTGAATTTTCTAAAAATTATTTTAGATTCATCATATGCGATCCCGAAAACTCCCCCGTACCAATTTTGGAGAAAATCGGACAAAATTAATTTTTTTTGTCGGCCATATTGAATCCGCCATATTGAATTTTTTAAAAATTATTTTAGATTCGTCATACGCGAGTCCGAAAACTCCCCCGTACCAATTTTGGAGAAAATCGGACAAAATTGATTTTATTCGTCCGCCATATTGGATCCGCCATATGGAATTTTTTAAAAATTATCTTAGATTCGTCATATGCTATCCCGTAAACTCCCCCTTACCAATTTTGGTAAAAATCGGACAAAATTGATTTTTTGATCCGCCATATTGGATCCGCCATATTGAATTTTTTAAAAATAATATCAGATTCGTTATTTGCAACCTCAAAAACTCTCCTATACCAATTTTGAAGAAAATCGGACTAAATTAAATTTTTTTGTCCGCCATGTTGGATCCGCCATTTTGAATTTTTTAAAAATAATTTCAGATTCGTTGGGTATAACCCCGAAGATTCCTCCATACCAATTTTGGAGAAAATCGGACAAAATTAATTTTTTTGGCCGCCATATTGTAAGCGCCATCTTGGATTTTACTGCACCAATTTCATCTAAAAAAATATAGGACCACCGCAGCAACTTCCTTTACATAACGTAAAAAATTTCATTCAAATCGGTGCAGCCGTTCCGGAGTAATCGGTGTACATACATAAAAAAAAAAAAATACATAGTCGACGAATTGAGAACCTCCTTCTTTTAGAAGTCGGTTAAAAATACGCTTGAACCACTACTAAATTATATGAAAATTTAGACATACCTGTATGCCTTTATATTATCAGTAAATTAATTTAAGGGTCTAACATACCGGGTGTCAATGAATCTATTAGACAAGTCATAATTTCTAGAGTATTATGTGTATCAAAATGAAAATTGGTACAGGTAAATGGTATGTGAAGAGGAGAGTTTTCGCATATTTTCCCCTTTCCGGCCACTTCCGGTTTCACCGGAAATGGCCCCGGTTTTGAATTTTTAAATAGAATACCCTGTATATTTTAACATTTTTGGATTTCTGAGACAATTCTAGATCAGAATGTGACATTTTAAAAACTTTTTACGTCTACTTCATTTTTTTAGAGCCACTTTTAAAATTGCATCTAGGTGGCCATGATCGGACGCAAACTAATCTAAGGGCCTTAGGTAATGTCAAAAAAATACAATCGCAAAGTTTTAGTTACTAGTATGAAAGACAGGAATAAGACAAGTTGACACATTACGTTTTCATTTCTAACTATTAATTTTCAAATGGCGACCCCTTTTTGACAACTACTTTTCGAAAAAAGCATTTTTTGACGAATCTAACGGTACTAATTTATTTGCGATTGGATTAGACATAAGAACAGAAATTAAATATTATTAAGCAAAATAATGGATAATTTATTTACTTATGACAAGTGCGCCATGGACAGCCATGATGCATAATAATTTGCAACTGTTTTTATCAAGTCTTCTTTGGAAAACAAAGCACTCGCTTAAGTAGATAATGACAGTGACATACGCTCTAAGAACTCTAAACTTAACGAAAATTAAGAAACTTTTACGTCTGTTCTTAGAGCGTATGTCACTGTCATTATCTACTTAAGCGAGTGCTTTGTTTTCCAAAGAAGACTTGATAAAAACAGTTGCAAATTATTATGCATCATGGTTGTCCATGGCGCACTTGTCATAGGTAAATAAATTATCCAGTATTTTGCTTAATAATATTTAATTTCTGTTCTTATGTCTAATCCAATCGCAAATAAATTAATACCGTTAGATTCGTCAAAGAATGCTTTTTTCGAAAAGTAGTTATCAAAAAGGGGTCGCCATTTGAAAATTAATAGTTAGAAATGAAAACGTAATTTTGTCAACTTGTCTTATTCCTGTCTTTCATACTAGTAACTAAAACTTTGCGATTGTATTTTTTTGACATTACCTAAGGCCCTTAGATTAGTTTGCGTCCGATCATGGCCACCTAGATGCAATTTTAAAAGTGGCTCTAAAAAAATGAAGTAAACGTAAAAAGTTTTTAAAATGTCACATTCTGATCTAGAATTGTCTCAGAAATCCAACAGTGTTAAAATATACAGGGTGTTCCATTTAAAAATTCAAAACCGGGGCCATTTCCGGTGAAACCGGGGCCATTTCCGGTGAAACCGGAAGTGGCCGGAAAGTGGAAAATATGCGAAAACTCTCCCCTTCACATACTATTTACCTGTAGTAATTCTCATTTTGATACTCATAATACTCGAGAAATTATGACTTGTCTAATATATTCGTTGACACCCGGTATAACAATAAATATTTTATTAGAAGGTAGACAAGTTTAAGTCGAAGTCGGAAAAAGTCATTTTAGCATTAGAAACCATTTTAGTTTTTTGATTTTTGAAAATATTTTTATTTTCAACAAATAAGTTTTCTCATTTTTCCCCAATTATTTTTGAAATTTGTATAGGTCCTTGTAATTTAATCATTAATAATATTTATTAATAAAATCATATATTTCCATTTAAGATTATTGAAGGCTATTTGTTTATTAACTTTCCGTTAAATCTCTAAAAATTAATTCCACTATCCAATCATTGTTAGAACTTCCAGGGAAGTAGAAAAGGATTGCCACTGAATTTTTTGAAGTCCGATAACACCAATGATTTTTATGCAATGTGCAATTTTTGCCATCCCGATTTATGCAAAAAAGGAAGTATATCTGGTAAATCTTCCTAACGTCTTTTATGTGAAGTCATTTTATTTTCGACTTTCTTAAAATAATAAACAAATTAAATACGAGTATATTCTCAAATTCCTCAGCTTATGGGGACTAAATACTTGAAGAAAAAGAGCTTATATATAAAGAGGAAATGAACAAGAAAAATAACTTGCGATTAGGTCGAAATTTTTTTTCAATTTCCTTGCTAATATAGTGTGATTTATGTACTTTACTTGGTTAAGATTATTCCAAAAATCATAAAATTTATTCAAGATAATCCCACTTATCGTTTGGTAGTTAGCTAGGAACCCGTATAGCTGATGCAATGCAATTTTGTAGAAATTTGCTTTTAGTTATCTTAGAAAAAAACTTAGGCTATCACTCTAAAATGAAATTACACTGTCATATTTCATTTTTTATTTAGTCGCATCATTCACACAATATAAACGTTCAAAGTCGCTTTTAAAATGTCCCCTTCTCTAATTTTCCCACATTATATTTTAAAGATCTGAAAATTATTGGTGAAAATGGTATAATAGTATTTAATAAAATATTCAACAAAAATTATTACGGTTAAATTACGTTCATTAATTAATATAAAAAAAACTATTTAATATTGTGACTATTTTGTAAAGGCGCTGGTCATGCCGTAGTACTGCAATTACAAGGTGTGAGTGTAGAGTTCTTGTTTTACCTAAATTTATTCGTTTCCAAAATAGGTACTAATTTATTTATTTCAATCAGAAATTTCTACTACTTGTGTATTTTTGATTATTAGGGAGCAAAATTATAAGCCGAATAATCGGTTAAATACAATAAGAGTTGTGATATTTTTTAGATGTAATTATTATATAAAAAGTGAAAAATTTCAAAAATTAATATTTGAATGTATGCTTTTCCACCTATAAGAAAATTAAAAATTTCAATAAATATTAAATAATAATAATATTAATGATATAATTAGATGGAGATCCCGCAATAAATAATGACCAATGTAAATATGGCTGTCGAACATCAGAGACAATCCAGCATATAACTGGAGGATGCCGAGCGTTTGCCGCAACTGAGTATAAAGAAAGACACGACTCAGCCGCTAAGATACTCCACCAAGAGTTAGCAGAAAAGTTAAACCTATTGCAGGTAGGAAAAGTGCCTTACTACAAATACAATCTGGAGTCTATTCTTGAGAACAACCAGTTCAAGTTATATTGGGACCGAACGGTTCTGACGGATCAGACAGTTGGTCATAATAGACCAGACATTATACTAACAAAATTTTTAGGTGAACTCCACTAATCGACATTGCTGTACCTAACAGCAACAACCTAATGCCAAAATACAACGAGAAGATCGCCAAATATAGAGATCTGGAGGTGCAAATCCGAAGACAATGGACAATGAACAGCGTACAAATGATTTCCATAATTTTATTAACAACTGCAGTGATATCAAAGAACCTCCTGAAGAACATCAAGGAACTGGGCCTTAATGAGCATATGTATAAGACGATTTAGAAAACAGTTCCCCTTGCAACTGTGCGAACCGTTCGAAAGTTTGTAGGAAATACAGCAAATCATGTCACCTAGGATCCAATAATATAGAAAGAGTTCCCACAAAGCTCCAGGTATCTTTGAATACTTAGTATGAGTCAATATTCTCTTGAAGGAGTGCTAAGCTGTTTAGCTTAAAATCATTATATAATTGGATAATAACAATAATAGTATCGGAGACCCTCCGATCTAGGACGACCCATGCGGATAGATAGATAGATAGATAGATAGATAGATAGATAAATTTATTTCATTACATTTTGTACAGAAAAATACAATTGTAATATGTCACAAAACAAAATAAAAACAAAGTTAAAACTATCTGTAAATTACATTAAAAAAGTCCTAACAATAAGCTCTAGAAGAAGTCTCCATGTACTCATCCACCGAATAGAATGCATGCTCTAACAAAAATTCCTTTAATTTAATTTTAAATCTCATAAAATCTAAATTTTTAAATGTTTCAGGCAACGTGTTGTACAATGACACATTCAGTGTATTTTTCTTAGATCTCTCCAATCTATACCTCGAAGGCCTAATTATATATAATAATATGTGTCGAACACCAGAGACAATCCAGTACATAACAGGAGGATGCCTAGCAGTTACCGCATCGGAGAGACAAAATTCAGACGCCAAAATCATCCATCAAGAGCTGGCAAAGAAATTGAAACTGTAAAGAAAGTACCATATTATGAATACAACGGGGAGCCTATAATGGAAAATAACGAGGTCAAGTTGTACTGGGATGGAACTGTGCTTACGGATTTTGCACATAACAGACTATTTTCTACAATGCAAGAAAATCAATAAAATATTCAGATTTGTTTATGAATAATGTTGGAGAAACAAGTCATTATTAGTTTATTTCTATGGTTAGACATTCAAAAAGTTGGCAAAAAATTGCACTCATTTTCTTTTTGAAAGTCAGTTTAGATTAGTTTTGCCATTCTGGAGACCATTTTACAAATTTAAAACTGTAAAAGGAAATTAGTCTTTAAATATGGATGTATCATGTCGAGAAATGTTTAACATATGTAAAAATTTAATATTAACTTTATGCTGAGTATTCCTTTCATGAAGCCTAACCGAAAGTATCAATTCCTACTTGAAGGACACGATGCACCATTTGACGTAATATAAATTTTTCAAATATCATCCATAGGAACCTAGTTTAACACTCACTCGTGAAGAAGTAGAAATCCGAGGTTTAAAACAAAATGACAGCAATTGTTTTGCACGCGCTAAAACTGTCTTTTTCTTATAAAGGGTTTTCCAATAAGAGGTGTTATTTTGATATTCAAAGAAAAATGCCATTTTTTAAGATAAATGATCGGATATTTATTACATTATAAAGAGGAAGGTATGCCGTTAATGATGGAAAATAACATCAGCCAAATGACCACCACGACCATGCCTACAGGACCATATCCTTTTCATGAAATTTTCCATAACCAAATCGCAAAGTGGCTGCCCTATGTCCTCGATAGCCTCACGAATTCCATCTTTGAGGTCTTGAATCGACGCTGGGCTGTTGGCGTAGACCTTGTCTTTCACGTGGCCCCAAAGGAAGAAATCGCAAGGTGTCACATCACAAGATCTCGGTGGCTAATTGTGATCACCTCTTCGAGAGATAACACGGCCCGGAAACTTTTCCCGTAAAAGATCAATGGTTTCGTTGCTTGTGTGACACGTAGCGCCGTCTTGTTGAAAGTAAACGTGGTCCAGATAAATATCATCCAATTCCGGCCATAAAAAATCATTAATCATCTCTCGATAGCGCAATCCATTCACCGTAACTGTTGCTCCAGCCTCATTTTCGAAAAAGTAAGGTCCAATGACCTCGCCGGACCATAAACCGCACCAAACAGTCACACGTTCAGGATAGAGAGGCTTTTCAATAATAACTCTTGGGTTTTCCGAGCCCCAGATACGACAATTTTGTTTGTTGACGAAGCCACCGAGGTGGAAATGGGCCTCATCACTGAAGATGATTTTTCGATGGAATTCCGGATCATTTTCATGCATTTCAAGAACTCAATCAGCAAAGGCACGACGTTGTTGATGATCGGCCGGCTTGAGTTCTTGCGTTAACTGAACTTTATAAGCCTTAAGACCCAAATCTTTATGCAAAATACGGTGTAATGACGTTTGTGGAATCCGTAATTCCAAAGAACGACGAGGAATGGACAAACCTGGGTTTTCTTCAACACTTTCGGCTACAGCAGCAATATTCTCGGCTGTTCTTGAGCGATGTGCACGGGTTTTCTTCTTCACATAACTAACTTGTCCCAACAGCTCGAATTTTTTCGCCAATTTCTTTATTACGCTCCGACAAGGTGCTTCATGACGACCCAAAAATGTTCGAGTTTTACGAACCGTCTCTGCCAAATTTTCACCATTTTTATAGTGAATTTTAATAATTTCAATGCGTTGTTGAAGCGTGTATCGTTCCATCTTTATTTATGGCGTAGTTTCTACTTGTCAAACGTCAAAAACTTACAGCTTCAAAAGTGACATCTACCGAAATAGCGGGCTTTTCAAAATGACACCTCTTATTGGAAAACCCTTTTTTTGTAGGGGAAGAACAAGACAAGTTCTATTAACATAAAGAGTCTTTAAAATGTTGTAAGATCCTGAAAAATTTTTTTAAAATATACTCTATAAATCTTAAGTATGAATCTGACTCCCAAATTCTTACATCTTTCATTCAACAAAAGATATTCGGAATTCATTACAAGTACAAATAATGGTTTTACAGTACTTGTTATATTGGGTTACAAAGTAACATAATCGGCTAAACGATTTGATAATTTGTCAGGAAAATTTTCTATTTTTAACCGACTTCTAAAAGAAGGAGGTTCTCAATTCGTTACTCCGGAACGGCTGCACCGATTTGAATGAAATTTTTTACGTTATGGAAAGGAAGTTGCTGCGGTAGTCCCATATTTTTTTAGATGAAATTGGTGCAGTAAAATCCAAGATGGCGCTTACAATATGGCGGCCAAAAAAATTAATTTTGTCCGATTTTCTCCAAAATTGGTATGGAGGAATTTTCGAGGTTGTACCCAACGAATCTGAAATTATTTTTAAAAAATTCAAAATGGCGGATCCAATATGGCGGACAAAAAAATTTAATTTAGTCCAATTTTCTCAGAAATTGGTATGGGAGAGTTTTTGAGGTTGCACATAACGAATCTGATATTATTTTTAAAAAATTCAGTATGGCGGATCCAATATGGCGGACGAAAAAATCAATTTTGTCCGATTTTCACCAAAATTGGTAAGGGGGAGTTTACGGGGTCGCATATGACGAATCTAAAATAATTTTAAAAAATTAAATATGGCGGATCCAATATGGCGGACGAAAAAATCAATTTTGTCCTATTTTCTCCGAAATTGGTATGGGGAAGTTTTCGGGGCCTCACATAAAGAATCTGAAATTATTTTTAAAAAACTCAATATGGCGGATTCAATATGGCGAACAAAAAAATCAATTTTGTCCGATTTTCACCAAAATTGGTACGGGAGAGTTTTTGGAGTCACACATGACGAATTATTTAAAAAAAAATCATTATGGCGTATCCAATATGGTGTATAAAAAATTAATTTATTTTCTTTCAATATCGATATTGGAAGGTTTTGGGGCCTATATTACCAATGTAAAATTAATTTGAAATTTAAGATAGTGGATTTTCTATGACAGACTAAATATTCGTTTTACCCAATTTGATGGGTATTTGGAAAACTCTAAGAACAAAAGAATTTTTAGTGGTTCATTTTAGGATGATTTACAACTTTGGATAAAATGGGTGTTTTTGTGCCAATTTGGAGTCATTGCGAGGTACACTAATCTCGATTAGTACTTAGTTCAAATAATTTATGAATATCGTAATGAATTCTAAAACTAAAAATAGAAAAATAAAATTTTTATAAAAAAATTGAACCTACTTCTAAAAGTGCGCTAAAAAGTGAAAAATAACTATAAATTTTTATATGAAATGAACTTTTTGAAGTCGGCGCCAAATTATTTGTACATGAAATAAATAACTACTAATATATACAAATTAAGGTAAGAAAGCAATCACAAATAAAGTATTTTTAATCTGTTTATGAAAATCACATTTTGTCAGGTATTAGTTTGGCGCCGACTTCAAAAAGTTCAATTTCATATAAAAATATTTAGTTATTTTTCACTTTTTAGCGCACTTTTAGAAGTCGGTTCAATTTTTTTATAAAAATTTTATTGAGAATTTTTTACCAATAATCATTATGTCGGTATTCATTTTTCCTTGAAACTGCTACTTCCGACATGCATTTGACCGTTTAAATGTTGAAATATTAATAAACATCGTTACAGGAGAAATGACGTCATCGATGAAAATTTAAAACTTGCCAAAATGTATTCGAGCAGAGTTAAACTTGACGTAAATTTAGCAGTTAATCATCTTAATTAAACGACGATCGTGACAAAATACAACTATAACGATATATTGATTTAATTTACCTAAGTCCGAAAATTAATCAACTCACATCTCATTAAACATAAACAAATAATATGGACCGCCATCAACAGCGTCAAAATACGAGTAATATATAAATTTATTATTAGATGTATTTACGAAGCCATAAATTTATAATTAATAATTATTTATGACATTTTGATAACGTAATTTACGAATAATATTCACAATTTTTTATTTCTAAATAACATTATATTCACTAAAGAAGTTTAAAATCGATGTTTAATTATCATTAGAGTGGTTAACTCCAATGAAGCCTAAAGAGAAGACAAGGACAATGCTAATTACTTTTTGAACAATTTGAGAAACAGGATATTTAATTATGAAAGCAATCAAAACGAAAATAATTCATAATAAAATTTTTATAAAAAACAATAGAACCGACTTCTAAATGTGCGCTAAAGAGTGAAAAATAACTATAAATTTTTATATGAAATTGAAATTTTTAAAGTCGGCGCCGAACTAACCTGATAAAATATGATTCGTATAAACAGATTAAAAATACTTTATTTGTATTTGCTTTCTTACCATAATCTGTATATATTAGTAGTTATTTGTTTCATTTAGAAATAATTTGACGCCGACCTCAAAAATTTCAATTTGATATAAAAAGTTATGGTTATTTTCGCTTTTTATCGCGCTTTTAGAAGTCGGTTCAATTTTTCTTAGAAAAATTTTATTTTTCGATTTTTAGTTTTGAATTCGTTATGATATCCATAAATTATTTGAACTGAGTACTCGGGGGTAGTATACCTCGCAATGACTCGAAGGTGGCAAAATAGTACCTATTTTATCCAAAGTAAATCACCCTAAAATGAACCATTAACATTTTTTTGACTCTTAGAGTTCTTCAAATATCAGTAAAATTGTATCAAACAAATATTTAGTCTATAATAGTAAATCCACTATCTTAAATTTCAAATTCATTTTAGATTGGTAATATAGGCCATATTGGATCCGCCATATTGAATTGAAATAATCTCAGATTTCTTGTGTACGACTCCGAAAACTCCCCCATACCAATTTTGGAGAAAATCGGACAAAATTAGTTTTTTTAGCCGCTATATTGTCATTGCCATCTTGGATTTTGTTGCACCGTCCAAAAAAATATGGGACAACCGCAGTAACTTTCTGAACATGATGTAAAAAATTTCATTCAAATTGGTGTCGCTGTTCCGGAGTAATCATAATTATACATAAGAAAAATATATAGTCAACGAATTGAGAACCATAATGAATGAAGACGAGAAGCAAGTTAAAATTATGAGAATTAAAAAATTAAATATTAAAAATAATGATAAAATCAGTTGTAGCGCCCTGAAGTAAATAATGCTCCCTAAAATAAATAAACTTTAAGTAAAGCTGTGATCTATTTCCGCTTCTACCTGCACAACTTTCGACGCTTAAACTTTTTAATTAATTTGTTTTCCTTTATACTAAGCAGGTGTTACATTTCACATGTCTACGGCTACACTATAACATTAGCCCTAATTGATATGTCTTACTTTTCGTTTGGGTGTTTACATACTTAAATTAGTTGATTGTCATTAAGTAATAACACGTGACGACGATACAGTAATAACAACAAAAATAAGAACTTTTTAGAACTTCAACTTGTTATTTACATAGAGGGACGAGTTTATATATACAAAATATTATAAGAAAGGTACCGAAATATAACAACGTGTGGTTTAGGAAGGTATTTTTAGTTTATTGACATCATATTATCCAATTTATAGTAAAAAATAATATAAATATTTTTGTTTTGAAACTATCGTGATTATTAATTAAAATCACATGGTAATATTCTTCCAATGCTCGTTAACAGTGTAAAACTACTGCGAAATATTTTATTAACTAGTAAACTTTTTGGAAAAATAACGTTTTTCATGATTATTAAAATACTTCGATGTATCTTCGTTATAAAAATTTATCCCATTAATTAATCTTGTGAACATCGAAAAATTAACTGTTACAAATGTGAGAAACAAAAAATATTTCGTGTCTCATCAATCATGTCCTTTTTAAAACCTGTTATTTCTCGTATACATAAATATTTGAACGCATATGCTAATTTCCAAGATTTGTCTTCTATAAATGAAGGCGGGACAGACATATAATATGTCTGGCATAAGAACACTAATTTTTTTTAGAATTTAATTTATAAGAATTGTTTGAATCGGGTTTTGAAATTGGGGGCCTCGTAAGATATTAAAAATAAATCTTTTGACCTGATAGGATTAGTCTTGCTCTAATTGTCCAGTTGTATTTGAAGTTCAAATTATCACGCGTAGGCTATAAAAAGCTTTTCTCCCTCTCTCTCCACGAGTCAATTTCTGCTATTACCTGTAGAATTAATATTGAATTCTTATAATTTTGGCAACACGGCCATTACGGAATAGTATGAAAAATGTTAACGTTAGGTTTAATCGTAAATCTCCACTACCAGTAATTTTAAATCTGCTTCTTTTTTTTGTAAGAAAACAATTGCGCTAAAAACCCCTTTTCACGAGATATGAAGATGTAAAAGCTATCAAAAACTTTCTTGCGATCGTCCGTAATGCAGAATAGGTAGCAAAGCTGAAGACAACATTTCTAATATCCATTTATAAATGGCACCTTAAATTCTTCGTTAGTACTTGCTCCAATCAGTTCTTTTTAATAAAAACCACACCACTCGTCTGAACCAGAACACAACCAATAATATCACAAAATGAGCACGAATTATTATCCCTTAACAATTTATAGACAAATATGTGAGTCCTGACGATAATTTTCTGGCAGCCGCTAAACAGCTAAAGACAAGTCCTGACAAAGCAAAAAAAAAATTTAAATATGCCTTGAATTTTTATTTGGCGAACGAAGAGTGAAAAGTATTACAAAACCTATTCAGTTTACAATACAATTATTTATGCTAGATAATACATAAGTAAAAAGCCGTTTAGGTTTTTAATAACAAAAGTATTTCATACTTACCTATTGGCATAATATTGATAATAAATAATAAATTAAAATTTAATTTCTTAATTTTTCTTAATTGGGAAAAAAATATAAGTATTGTAAAATATAAGTTTGTAGTAGTGTAAATATAAATATATAAAATTATTTAGGGGGGAATTTATACTCGAGGATAAAATACATTTTAAAAATATTAAATCCTCTTGTCTTGCTTTCTACGAGTTTTTATGTGGAAATATCAGAAAAGAATCAAAAAATCATGAATTTTTCAATGATTTTGAAACTTTTTAAAAGAAAAATTTTTATAAAAAAAATTGAACCGACTTCTAAAAGTGTGCTAAAAAGTGAAAAATAACTAGAAATTTTTATATGAAATTGAAATTTTTAAAGTCGGCGCAAACTAATACCTGACACAATGTGATTCGCATAAACAGATTAAAAATACTTTATTTGTAATTGCTTTCTTACCATAATTTGTATATATTAGTAGTTATTTATTTCATTTAGAAATAATTTGGCGCCGACTTCAAAAATTTCAATTTCATATAAAAATTTCTAGTTATTTTTCACTTTTTAGCACACTTTTAGAAGTCGGTTCAATTTTTTTTATAAAAATTTTATTTTTCGATTTTTAGTTTTGAATTCATTAGGATATTCATAAATTATTTGAACTAAGTGCTAATCGAGATTAATGTGCCTCGCAATGACTCCAAGGTGGCAAAAAAGTACCCATTTTATCCATAATTATAAATCACCCTAAAATGAACCATTAAAAATTCTTCGATTCTTAAAGTTCTCCAAATACCAATGAAATTGTGTCAAACGAATATTTAGTATGTCATAGTAAATCCACTATCTTAAATTTCAAATTAATTTTAGATTGGTAATATAGGTCCCAAAACCTTCCCATATCGATATTTAAAGAAAATAAATTAATTTTTTATCCACCATATTCGATACGCCATATTTTTTCAAAAATAATTGTAGATTCGTCATGTGTAACCTCGAAAACTTTCCCGTACCAATTTTGGCGAAAATCCGACAAAATTGATTTTTTTTGTCCGCCATATTGGATCCGCCATATTGAATTTTTTAAAAATAATTTCAGATTCTTTTTGTGAGGCCCCGAAAACTTCCCCATACCAATTTTGGAGAAAATCGGACAAAATCGATTTTTTTCGTCCGCCATATTGAATTTTTTAAAAATTATTTTAGATTCGTCATATGCAACCCCGAAAACTCCTCCGTACCAATTTTGGAGAAAATCGGACAAAAACGATTCTTGTCGGCCATCTTGGATCCGCCAAATTGAATTTTTTTAAAATTATTTTAGATTCGTCATATGCGACCTCCAAAAACTCCCCTGTACCAATTTTAGAGAAAATTGGACAAAATTGATTTTTTTGTTGGCCATATTAGATCCGCCATATTGAATTTTTTAAAAATTATTTTAGATTCGTCATATGCGACCCCAAAAACTCCCCCGTACCAATTTTGGAGAAAATCGGACAAAATTGATTTTTTCGGCCGCCATATTGGATCCGCCATATTAAATTTTTTAAAAATTATTTTAGATTCGTCATATGCGACCCCAAAAACTCTCCCATACCAATTTTGGTGAAAATCGGACAAAATTGATTTTTTCGTCCGCCATATTGGATCCGCCATATTGAATTTTTTAAAAATAATATCTGATTCGTTATGTGCAACCTCGAAAACTCCCCCATACCAATTTTGGACAAAATCGGACTAAATTAAAATTTTTTGTCCGCCATACTGGATCCGCCATTTTGAATTTTTTAAAAATAATTTCAGATTCGTTGGGTACAACCCCGAAGATTTCTCCATACCAATTTTGGAGAAAATCGGACAAAATTAATTTTTTTGGCCGCCATATTGTAAGCGCCATCTTGGATTTTACTGCACCAATTTCATCTAAAAAAATATGGGACCACCGCAGCAACTTCCTTTACATAACGTAAAAAATTTCATTCAAATCGGTGCAGCCGTTCCGGAGTAATCGGTGTACATACATAAAAAAAAAATACATAGTCGACGAATGGAGAACCTCCTTCTTTTAGAAGTCGGTTAAAAATCTATAATAACCCAACACTGGATCTTGATGTTTAGGTTTCCTATGTATCACATTCTCAAATGATTTCTTAGTGGCTAAGTTAGCTATCGGCCTGACCACTCCACAAAATGGTTCAGGTTCTACCACAGGTTATGGAGCAAACGCTCCTATGAAGTTTTGACGTTTACTTAGCGGTTAGATTGTGGAAATTGAAGGTGCTCGGTCGCTTAGGCGAAGCGTCGCAAACGGAAGTGCTGCAAGCCGAAGCGTTATTTAGTCGTGTCCGCAGTATGGGACGCTTCGCGAATCTTATTTATTTTTCATATAAATATAGTACGTTGTTCAGTGAAGTATGAGCAGTTCTTAGTCAGAAAAGGATCTTTTTGTATTGAGTTTAATTACCGGTATGGAAGAAGAAGAACAAAGAAACAATGCCAAGTTAATAATATTAATCAAAAGAGGTAAACTTATGGTGAATTTCATTACGTGTTTAATAACCTTAGATACGATAAAAATAAGTCGTTTAAACATTTACGTATGTCAGAAGAAACGTTTTTTAAGCTTCTAAGTTTACTAAGGGATTCAATGGAACAAGAAAATACTAGATTTCGAAGGGCTTTGCCTATTCAGGAGACTTGCTATCTGTATGAGGTAAGGAATATTTTAAAATATTTCAACACGTATTTATTTAGCATAGCCTATACGTATCTTCCAGTTTTGGGATAAAATGCGAATTTATAATAGAGTTTGGAGATCCTACATACTATTCCTTTAAAACCCTCGAAATAAATACTTAGAAAAGAAGTAAAAAACATGTTAGTTATGTTGATATCTATTTATTATTATGTTTAGTCAATACCTAATTAAAAAAATACATATAACCTGGTGTTCATGTAGGTGACATAGATGCATCTTCTTCGAAGTATTGGGACGGCATGTTGTAAGGCGTTTCCAGTGGTATTTGGACTGAATTATGCTGACTTCCCCCTACTAGATTATTACATATTAATTATTGTGAATATATATTAACTGTCCTATCCGTCCATGTTTGCAAAGATGATTGTTGTGGATTTATAGGACTTCCATGTTTCAATGTTTGCAAACTTGATTGCTGAGAGTATATGACGTATGCTTCCTGATTTGGTAGACTTAAAGAAGAAAGTGCCGAAGAATACAAGATAAGAGATTGGTGAACTCTGTTGCATGATAGTGCTGATTTATTGCTGAAATGTGTAGCATGCTGAATCGGAGTAAGCGGTTGCAAGATTTTGGAGATTGATTGGAATATGACATTTAGTAAAAAGTACACATTTTAAAATATGTATGCGTTAATATTAAATAAATGTAATACGTACCAACAATCCTTTACCTCGCGTTCAGTTGGTGTAACCATTCTGTGTAAAACGTAATAAATATATGTGTATATTTCTCTTCGAAACTTACAATAAATAAGAAATGTTTGCCATTTTCAAATCACTTTAAATCAAATTTTTATCCAAACTTCCGATAAAAATGCGCTCCGAATTTCAAATTTCAAATTTATCTCGATTTATTACACTTTGTTTGACTTTTCGAACTAAACTATTTATATCACTTATAAGCTAATAATACTTTATATTTCAACAGTCTCTGTGAATCGACCTAATCCGCTTTGATTAATTCTTCCTTTCTCTGCTATTTACTCTTAAAATATCTTCCTCAAATACGTGTCACTGACAGAATTTCATTTATAAATTTTTATTTTTAGATTTCTAATTTATATTTGGTACACACATCTAAGCGAAAATAATTTAAAGTAACTACCTGTTTCGGCATAGCACATATAAAATAACCACTTGGGTTGATAACAATCCCCTAGTTTTTCTATAACTATACATGTTTTAGAATGTCGGTAAGGAAATTTTCAAAATATAATTAAAATAATTAATATTATATCAAAACTTAGTCCTAATTTATGAGCAAATGATTAGAAGACACAAGTGTACGTGTGGGTGCATGTGTCTGAGGGTGTCCCGTCGTGTGTACGTGTCTCGAGGGTATCCCAACGTGTGTACGTGTCTCGAGGGTGTCCCGACGTGTGTACGTGTCTCGAGGGTGTCCCGACGTGTGTACGTGTCTCGAGGGTGTCCCAACGTGTGTACGTGTCTCGAGGGTGTCCCAACGTGTGTACGTGTCTCGAGGGTGTCCCGACGTGTGTACGTGTCTCGAGGGTGTCCCGACGTGTGTACGTGTCTTGAGGGTGTCCCGACGTGTGTACGTGTCTCGAGGGTGTCCCGACGTGTGTACGTGTCTCGAGGGTGTCCCGACGTGTGTACGTGTCTCGAGGGTGTCCCGACGTGTGTACGTGTCTCGAGGGTGTCCCGACGTGTGTACGTGTCTCGAGGGTGTCCCGACGTGTGTACGTGTCTCGAGGGTGTCCCGACGTGTGTACGTGTCTCGAGGGTGTCCCGACGTGTGTACGTGTCTCGAGGGTGTCCCGACGTGTGTACGTGTCTCGAGGGTGTCCCGACGTGTGTACGTGTCTCGAGGGTGTCCCGACGTGTGTACGTGTCTCGAGGGTGTCCCGACGTGTGTACGTGTCTCGAGGGTGTCCCGACGTGTGTACGTGTCTCGAGGGTGTCCCGACGTGTGTACGTGTCTCGAGGGTGTCTCGACGTGTGTACGTGTCTCGAGGGTGTCCCGACGTGTGTACGTGTCTCGAGGGTGTCCCGACGTGTGTACGTGTCTCGAGGGTGTCCCGACGTGTGTACGTGTCTCGAGGGTGTCCCGACGTGTGAACGTGTCTCGAGGGTGTCCCGACGTGTGTACGTGTCTCGAGGGTGTCCCGACGTGTGTACGTGTCTCGAGGGTGTCCCGACGTGTGTACGTGTCTCGAGGGTGTCCCGACGTGTGTACGTGTCTCGAGGGTGTCCCGACGTGTGTACGTGTCTCGAGGGTGTCCCGACGTGTGTACGTGTCTCGAGGGTGTCCCGATGTGTGTACGTGTCTCGAGGGTGTCCCGTCGTGTGTACGTGTCTCGAGGGTGTCCCAACGTGTGTACGTGTCTCGAGGGTGTCCCGACGTGTGTACGTGTCTCGAGGGTGTCCCAACGTGTGTACGTGTCTCGAGGGTAACCCGACGTGTGTACGTGTCTCGAGGGTGTCCCGACGTGTGTACGTGTCTCGAGGGTGTCCCAACGTGTGTACGTGTCTCGAGGGTGTCCCAACGTGTGTACGTGTCTCGAGGGTGTCCCAACGTGTGTACGTGTCTCGAGGGTGTCCCGACGTGTGTACGTGTCTCGAGGGTGTCCCGACGTGTGTACGTGTCTCGAGGGTGTCCCAACGTGTGTACGTGTCTCGAGGGTGTCCCGTCGTGTGTACGTGTCTCGAGGGTGTCCCGTCGTGTGTACGTGTCTCGAGGGTGTCCCGACGTGTGTACGTGTCTCGAGGGTGTCCGAGCGTGTGTACGTATCTCGAGGGTGTCAGAGCGCGAGTTCAGGAAAATTGACCCGAATTTATTCATTACACTATAATTTATTCTAGAACTAGAGAGAGTAATAAATAATTTTTTTCTTCACAAACCACCTGTATTCTTTAGTCCGATGTCTTTGGCAAAATCTGTTAGACACAAAAATTTTTCATATTGGTCTACTTGAATTGGATAACAATAGATAGTTGGAAGTGTGAAGTGTTAAAAAGGATTTTTATCCTTGTCATAGGCATCGGAAGGAGTTTTATTTTATCACTAAAAGTTTATAGCATAGAATATTATTTCGCTAATATACTTAAAATAAAAAGTCTTTATAATATTATTTTATTTCTTATAATTTCTAAATAATTCATATACATTAGAAAATATAGATAATTTTGACATATTTAACAAAAATCACAACTGTATTAAGTATATTAGTAGGTATGTATAGGAGTGTATATGTAGGTGTGTGTCTGTGTGCGTGTGCTTGTGTGTAGATGTTCTCGTGTATGCGGGAGTATGCGTGTGTGTGTGTGTGTGTGTGTGTGTGTGTGCGCGTGTGTGTGTGTGTGTGTGTGTGTGTGTGTGCGTGTGTGTGTGCGTGTGTGTGCGCGAGTGTGTGTGTGCGCGAGTGTGTGTGTGCGTGTGTGTGTGTGTAGGTGTACTTGGGTATGCGGGATTATGGGCGTATGCTTGCTCGCGTGGGTGTGGTTGTGTGACCGTATGCGAGTGTGCGTAGCCGTGTGAATAATTAAGGGATAGTAGTCGGATTTAACAAACAAATATATTATTTCATATACAGCATTCCTTCTCAAAATTTATTTGTAATAGTTAAAACAATATATAGCTGATTTTATGAAATGTTAGAAAAGCTGCAATAACTAACAATGATAAAATGTAAAAATACTATTTGGTACGGAAAAGGTGTAAATATATCTCTCTCAATAAATTTCTCTATATATATTATTATACAAATATAATAATAAAATCAACTTAAATCATGTTTTTCATTAAATCCTATTATAGTATTAAATTAGCTCCAGTTAAAAAAAATTAAATAAAAACTAATTATTCTAAATGACTTGCAAGAATTCTTTGACGAGGGCGCGCTATATATTCCTACTTCATATTGAGTATATTTCAAGTGTCGTCATTTTAAATACATGAAACAGAAAATCAGCACATTGAATTGTCTATTTGTAATTTTTCGGTTTTGGTTTTAGTTATATGCTTATGAAAATATTACTTATCATCTATTAGTTAGTAACTTTGATTTTGAAGATCATCAAGAACAAATGTCTTAAAATTAGGCCACACAAAATACAAGAGTGATAGGAGAGTTGTAAGTATTTAATTGGTAAGACAACTTGGTTTTACCAAATTACAACAAATCTAGGTTATAATTAACATATGCATTGCAGCAGCTCGTAAAATTAGTTATTGTTTTTTTTTATCCTCTGTATAAAATGAGATAAAGTATATTTTACCACAATTGAAAATAATATTGAAGATTTATTTAACTTGCACTTTGATTTTTTGTTGGGCACAAATGTATAATTATTTTTTATACAGGAAAGAAAAATTGGCCGCCGCAGAGTTATAAAAATAAACAGAAATACCAGATAACAAAGTCATTCCGAATTCTATATTCATTCATTTCTAATAAAGTAGAAACAGATAAAAATTTCAGAGATGAAAACTGTAATGATTCAAATATGCCAAATCAGACCACAGTTTCGGAAAAACTAAGACAAATATATTTTAGAGAATGCAGAGCAAATGAGAGTAAAAATGGGCATAAACCATAAAAGTAACAAATCAGCGAAAGGAAGTGCTGTTTTATATGCTTATTTTATTAAATGAAAGTGAACCGTAAGAGTTTCTACAACTTTTATTCCAATCTAGATGTCAGTGGTAAGCAGGTAAAAAATTCCTAGATTTGAATTAAAAAATAATGGTGTTTATAGTTATAGTGTTAGTAGGTGGATATTTTCTACTGCAAGTTGTGTATTCTGCGAAATACTAAACGACAAAAAAGTTAAACAATAAATGATATTTGTATAAAATATAGATAGTTAAATCAACTGTGTCCCGATAAGTCTGGGTGTTTCATTTCATAAAAAAAGTTACGATCAACAAAAAAATAGATGGTTGCTGTTTTCTTTATGAAAAGCATTTAGCTACTGTTACTCTTGATAAGCAGAAGACTGTCACATTTTACCGGAATTACTGGAGATTCGATCAATGCAATACATTTTTACTTCTTGCTGTCGACGTGTGAAAGGATGTTTTGCTGCTAATAGAGGCAATTTTGAGGAAAAAAAAGCTGTGAAAACAACACAACTTAGTACTGATCTGCGGAGAAATCTGGTAAATTCAGATAATGAAATTGCTAGAATTAGCAGAAGAAAATGCCTTGCGGTCATAGTGTGATATAAAATGTTCAAGGAGACCTAAGCATTGAAAATTATAGATTAACAGATTCTTACATTCGTTCACTAATTCAACAATTTTCTTTTTCAAAATAAAATATTTCTTACTTCTGATTAAATCTCCCAAAAACTTTTGCTATAAGAAAATTAATTAATTTGAAATCTTTATAAAGCAGACCATTGCTACTTATCAAATTCCCCCTTTACGTTAATATAAAGTAATTAACTTGGTTCAAGAAAATATTTTTGTCTGTATGCCTTAAGCAAATAGTGCTTTATATGTAAATTATTAAAATCCATATAATGACGTAATTAAAAAAAAATTAGAAAACAATTAGTCATTTCCAGTTATCAATTTTTCCGCCTATTGTTTTATTTGTAAAACTATACATAGCATATGTGGGATAAATTATTCTTATATTGTGTACTAGCGACCCGCCCCGGCTTCGCACGGGTGCAATGCTGATACTAAATACACTACAGAAAAACTGTGACTATTTATTTTATTTTTACAACAATTATTACATCGGCCTCCGACGCGCTATTTATAGGCACGCTGCCGCCGCCCCGGTCGGCCAGTACCGCCGCAAGCGCTTCTTCCCGCAATTTTAAATCTGTAATATCTTCGAAAATATTCATTTAAATCTTGTGCTGTAAAGGACCATATAGATCTATATTAAATCAACAATGTATTTAAGCTATTTAATTGGATAAGGATTAATGCTGTATTGGTTAAAATCGCTTCAAAATTTGCCATTATTTGTCGTAAAAAGTAAATGACAAAAAAATGTTATTGTGGGATATCCATGAGAGATAGACATATACCATCGCGGAGTTTTCTGTAGACCTTTTCAATGTGTACAAATAATTAGTACATTATTTTGATAAATCTCGTAGGGTTCAGCCTGCGTTTGCAATGTAAGCGGAAAAAAATATGATAATTAACGACATCACATTAGAAACCTCAAAAATAACAGTATTTCTCCACTATTTAATGGATGTTATTATACATATAAACCTTCCTCTTGAATCATTCTATCTATTGAAAAAAACCGCATCAAAATCCGGTGCGTAGTTTTAAAGATTTAAGCATACAAAGGGACATAGGGACAGAGAAAGCGACTTTGTTTTATACTATGTAGTGATATTAAAACTACAATGAAAAATTAAAGTTTTCATGCCTTGGAAATGTGCCCTTAACAAATTCTATAACATTTTAAGGTAACAAGAATTAAAAGCGCAAGGAAAACATCGACTGTTTTTATGTTTCAGTTTTATTACCCTTTTAACAAATTGTGTCCCTCCCCTTACCGGTTATTTGTCGTTTTCATTATTTTATCAATATTACCTTAGCTTTTTGTAAACTAATTTGAATATAGAAGAAAATAGGCCCCATGTGCCAGTTAAAGTTAATGTTATACTTACACGTACTTACATACATGAGAAATCTAACATATGTCTAATTTAAAGGAAAACAACCTAATGACTCATATTTTTTAATACGAAAAACACTTCTAGAAAATATTTTGGTAAGAAATAAGCTGTGTTTATTTATAAATATTTCATTGCATAAATGAGGAAAGCAAGTTTTTTCGAATTTATCTATATCGTTTAAAAACTAATTGTCAGTATCATCATTATATTTATCAAATAAACCTGTGGCTTCCTGATTCTTCATAAATGAGACCTAGATAAAAAAAAAAGTCGACCAGTGACGTTCTACTTTGATTATACATTATTCTGATTCAGTATTATAGTTTTGAAAGCGAAACTGGTATGGAAAGAGAACAAGATTGGAATTCACAAAGAATAATCTGTCTATCCCCGTTCTTAACGGTCTAAAAGTGAAAACAACAACTTTTCCATATATCTATATAAGCTCTATAAAGTAGACTTTTTATAATTTCTATTAAAATCTTTACCAACATGTGGGTTCAAGACTTATTTACCAGATTGTTCACTTATTAAAACGGTTCTTAATGACTTTTTATGATTCTTACTATAGAACAGGCATTTTTATTAGTTTTATGATGATGTTACCCTATAACTATTGTCTTCATTTATTATGATCAAATTTCTTTATAACAATTATATTAAGAAAATTATAATATTAAACATTAAATTAAAATCCAATAGAATTGAATTCATATTTAAAAAACGCTTTTTTTACGGAAAATTTATGTTTTGTAAAACAAACCTTACTTTTGACTAGTTTTGACCTTCTGTGCTGCAGCAGTTAACTTGTTAAGTTCCAGAATATCCATCCATGTGACTTGAAAATCTGTAATAAAAAAATAACAAATAAAACCATGTTTTAAATTTTTAAATGTTTTTTGTTCGCGACAACCATCAAGACAGTATCAACAAATTGTCAAAGAACAATTAAAGCATTCCGAAAAAATTTCCATATATTTTTTCCGAGGAAAGAGGCTCTCCCTTAATTCTTCAAATTCTTCACATATTAGTCGAGAATCTAGAGAACTCAAGGAAAATTTGAAAATCTTATTGTCTCCTAGCTTCAAATCACACAAAAATTGTTACTCCTTCCCACTTTAGAACTTGTCCTCAATTATACATGATCTCTTCCTCACCAAATATGGTAAACTCAATACCCATTCCCCTTCTTTAATTAGAAATACCTTCTATAAGCTGTTTCAAACCTCATATAAAGCCTTCAACATCATTTATACAGACGGATCTAAAACAGCTACATAGACTAATGCAGCATATCACACCTCTAAAATAGAAAAAAACATTTCTTCCACAATCAACAAGCATACTAACAACATAATTGTACTTGATATACAGAGCCATCAACTCATCATCACACAAGAAATGAATAATAGCTACTGACTCACTCAGCTCAATTCAAATAGGTACTTCTTATACCCAACAACGCCCCTTATCTAAAAATTTACCTCTCCTGATTTGAAATAAGAGTTTTCGGTCGGGTATCTATTTTGGGATTAAATGAGCTAGTTTCAGCAGTTTATTGTAAATATTTATAAATATGTATCGTACAATATGGCTGCTTCCTGTTTAGATATGTTATATTTTCAAATATCGTCGGTGAGCTAAGCATTCATTGAAGATTTTTTTCGCCTATATGCAGATCATATCTAAGTTATAGAAATAAATTATATCCAGGCATTTTTATCATAATTTGTTAGATAATCAAAAAAAGCACAAAATGTTAAATTACAATAAATAAGTTTGAAAGTAATTAAGATTTTCTGTTTTTGTTTTAATCAATGCTTATTTGATAAAATTTTTATAAAAAAAACCGAACCGACTTCTAAAAGTGCGCTAAAAAGTGAAAAATAACCATAAATTTTTATATGAAATTGAACTTTTTAAAGTCGGCGCCAAACTAAAACCTGACAAAATGTGATTTGCATAAACAGATTAAAAATACTTTATTTGTAATTGCTTTCTTACCATAATTTGTATATATTAGTAGTTATTTATTTCATTTACAAATAATTTGGCGCCGACTTCAAAAAGTTCAATTTCATATAAAAATTTATGGTTATTTTTCACTTTTTAGCGCATTTTTAGAAGTCGGTTCAGTTTTTTTTATAAAAATTTTATTTTTCTATTTTTAGTTTTAGAATTCATTATGATATTCATAAATTATTTGAACTAAGTACTAATTGAAACTAGTGTACTTCGCAATGACTCCAAAGTGGCAAAAAAGTACCAATTTTATCCAGAGTTGTAAATCATCCTAAAATGATCCACTAAAAATTCTTTAGTTCTTAGAGTTTTCCAAATACCAATCAAATTGGGTCAAACGAATATTTAGTCTGTCATAGAAAATTCACTATTTTAAATTTCAAATTAATTTTAGATTGGCAATATAGGCCCCAAAACCTTCCAATATCGATATTTAAAGAAAATAAATTAATTTTTTATCCAGCATATTAGATACGCCATATTGAATTTTTTAAAAATAATTTTAGATTCGTCATATGTGACTCCGAAAACTCCCTCGTACCAATTTTGGAGAAAATTGAACAAAAAAGATTTTTTTTTGTCGTCCATATTGGATCCGCCAAATTGAATTTTTTATAAATTATTTTAGATTCGTCAAATGCGACCCCAAAAACTCCTCCGTACCAATTTTGGAGAAAATCGGACAAAATAAATTTTTTTGTCGGCCATATTGGATCCGCCATATTGGATTTCATCAAAATTATTTTAAATTCGTCACATGCGACCCCGAAAACTCCTCCGTACCAATTTTGGAGAAAATCGGACAAAATCAATTTTTTTGTCGGCCATATTGGATCCGCCATATTGGATTTTATCAAAATTATTTTAAATTCGTCATATGCAACCCCGAAAACTCCCCTGTACCAATTTTGGAGAAAATCGAACAAAATTGATTTTTTTGTCCGCCATATTGGATCCGCCATATTGAATTTTTTTAAAATTATTTTAAATTCGTCATATGCGACCCCGAAAATTCCCCCGTACCAATTTTGGTGAAAATCGGACAAAATTGATTTTTTCGTCCGCCATATTGGATCCGCCATATTGAATTTTTAAAAAATAATATTATATTCGTTATGTGGCATCTTAAAAACTCAACCATACCAATTTTGGAGAAAATCGGACTCAATTAAATTTTTTTGTCCGCCATATTGGATCCGCCATTTTGAATTTTTGAAAAATAACTTCAGATTCGTTGGGTACAACCCCGAAAATTCCTCCATACAAATTTTGGAGAAAATCGGACAAAATTAATTTTTTTGGCCGCCATATTGTAAGCGCCATCTTGAATTTTACTGCACCAATTTCATCTAAAAAAATATGGGACCACCGCAGCAACTTCCTTTATATAACGTAAAAAATTTCATTCAAATCGGTGCAGCCGTTCCGGAGTAATCGGTGTACATACATAAAAAAAAAAAAAAAAATACATAGTCGACGAATTGAGAACCTCCTTCTTTTAGAAGTCGGTTAAAAAGCTGTAATATCCATAAATCATCTTTAAAATTGGTTGCTTTATAAATTTTAAAAATGCCTATTCGTAGCTACATATACTAAGAATAATGTTAAGATTCAGATAAAAGAAAACAGTGTCTTTCCTAAAAACAAAAAAAGCTAACTAGCAGCAAGCTATGAATATAAATAAAAAAAATATTAAAATATTGGAATTTTTTGCAAATTTAATAAAAGAGATTAAAAACAAACTCTGACTCCTGTTTCTTCGCCACTGTTAACTTTTGGACTAGTTTACCTGGGTGTACCACTTCTCATGAGATATCCTGTATAGTAAGGAAGGTAGTTTGTACAAAATAGTGATTTTAACTGCTTCATAAACTTAAACACAAGACTTTCATAGTTATATGGTCCTGAAAATGATCTCATAGATATATATCAAAACGTCAACTGAGGGAAAATTTTATTTCAAGCTTTATAGCAATTTCCATTACTCTTTCTTGGATAACTAATCACTTTAAGTGCTATGTAGTGCTCTCTAAAGAGCGGAGTGAATTTTTGTCAGACACATAATACTAACAAAAATTCATAACACCACTTGATATATAAGTCTTTTTCACCATTCTTCACTTTCTGTAATCTAGATATTCCAAGAGTTCTTAAATAACACTATTTACATTTCATTCAAAAGCGTAATCAAGTAATTTTTGAGGGTTCTAAAATCTCTTGTTAAAGTCTATTTGAAAGATATTGGAACCAAGTGGGTGTACAAACTGACCTAATAGGCATATTTTTTAAAATAGGTAAACAAATTCAGTTTTTATTTATATTATAGAGTAAAGGTAAGTTTAAAAGGTAAAAAATCAAATTATACGTCACAGAAATTATATTTCTACTGCGCGTCAATCAATTTAATTTCTATAGATGCATTTTCTGAGTGAAAAACGAAACTCCATTAATTGTTTTGTAATTAGGTAAAGAAAATCTGGAAATATATTTTTAAAAATATTCCACACAGTACACTAAACAGAATAACAACCTGAGGATAAAAGAATCCAGGTACACAACGATGCATTACGCCGAAATCATGTCAGCATGTCAATTAAAGAATGTTAATTTTTCTACTTAAATTATTTTACCTGCTTGTCACGAGAGTAAATCTTGCCAAATATTTTAGAAATATTTCATTTGGTGTAGAACAGACGGTATTACAACATGACAATATTGCGGTAAAAATAGTTTGTGAAACATTATAGTAAAGTGAGTTGCAAAAATATTTAGGTAACCGTATTACTAATTATACGCACAGAAAATTTTAAGTTCCTGGAAATATTAAAATAATTTATTGTAAATACACTTTTTCGTGACAAATAACTTCTGGTAAAAATGCAACGCTTTTGTCATGCTGCTGCTTGTGTAAGTTTAAGTAACGGTACAATTAATAAACAGGTAATAACTTAAGAATTTAGCCTTAAAAATTGAAAGGCTACCTACTCTGTGTGCCAAATGATGATACATCGCTTTTTCATAATAAACAGTAGAAATGAAGTTATTTAATCTAATTTAAGTAATCGTTCATATTGTAACGAAGTTTATAGCGTTATACATTTCATAGTATTAGTTTGTGTTTTTAATTTGTATGGTTTTAGGTTTATTTTCTACGAGTTTATAATTTATTTAATTAATTCCACCTTTTGTTAATTTCCTCACGAGATGTCGATGAAAGGAGGTCTAAAACTTTTTCTATTTCCGTATTTTAAACATGGAACGTCTATGATAGAAGGTCTAGAAATCGCCGGATTATTCCTTTATCTTATTTTTATTACACTATGTAGTATCAAAATCCTTCTAGAAAGATCCGTAAACTTTTGGTATCCGGAAAAAGGGGTATATAAAGGGTCCAGATCGGCTATATATTATTATTTGTTGCTTTTTGCCCCTTTTTCAGAAGTCAATTTTTTTTGTGACAATTTTATTTTAGTTTAGCTTTCATAGTTATACGATGGTTTTCTTTTCTACTTTTTCGTAAAGTTCTTACACAGAAGTTTTCTTTGAAAAGAAAGTACGCCGCTGATGTAAAAGGAAATTGTATGTCCATTTTCCAAATAATCCTTCACTAGTTTTTTTAACACACTTCGAGATTATGCCGAATCTCTCTCTACTAATATTCCTTTTACAGAATACACTGTGATATTTGGTCATTTGTTGTCAGTTGTACAATTTTATACCATACTTATTATATAGCCTACGAATTATTTATACACAGACAAGTTCAACTGAACCAATCTAGTTGACTGTACTTAGGCCATACTTAAGAAAATGGTAAATGTTAAGAAACTATGTGAAAAACTATAAAGATGAAAATTAATTATTTAAAATAGGGTGACGATGATAAAATTGATCTATCGAATTGGTGATTATTGTATTTGCTTTATTCATTATAAAAGAATTTTTTAACACCTTGTAAACAATAAAATAAATTTAATATTTTTTTTTACTAGGTCGTAACGAAAATGCTATATAGAATAAATTTATATTAATTATAGGCCAACTTTATGTGGCAAGTCTGATAACTGAATTCAATCGTTGCCGACTTAATTTATAGTTAAAAATATAGTTTTTGTCAATTAAAAGTTATTATTATGGAAGTTTAAAGTGAAGAAACAAATCAATGTCATAATAATTTCTGAAGGTTTATTTGAAAATACTGTCACAATATCTGAAATTTTTTTTCGCTTAATCAATGTTGAAGTTTATAGGTCATCAATATTATATTTTTAACTGTGACGTGACCTTAATTTGTTTCTGTTTCTAGCTATTTTTCGCTAATATTTTCCCATATTTGATAAAAGATTGATATTAAATACTTCATATCGAAATTGAATTAAATTATAGAAAACCTATACAAATGTAATACATTTAATCAATATATTAAAATAATCGATTATCTTGAGCTTAACACGCATATAGGGAAACTACTGTAACGGTTAGGGTTCTTTCGAATCACTACAGCCGTATTAAATAAATCTTAGTAAAGGGAATTATGCACTGCCACGCACATATAAAGTATATGTACTGATCGTCAAATAAACAGAAAATGTCCGGACCATGCAATAAGCCATTTTGGGTAAGGTGAAGTTATAATAACAGTGAATACGCTGTCGCCACTGAAAAATTGTAACGGCTAAACGTAATCGTTCACCTCCCACTGACAAGGTTTGAAGCAATTTGCATACCTTTCCGAAATTTCATCGACATAAGTACTTGAACGAAACGAATGGTAGAAAGAGATAAAATTACAGTATTACATTATAACCGTACCCAACTTATCAAATTTGTGTTAATTAATTGTTATGTGTGGATGTCTGTCATACTATTGGTCGGTCGTAAAAATAAATTAAAAATTTTTATTATATTTTTGGTTGTTAAAAATAACTAGTCCTTAAAAAAAGCAATATGTTGACGAACCGTTTCTTCAAAACGTTTTATTTTTTGAAAAAACAGTTCAAATGTTAATTAGGTAGTACGCCGTTATTTTCAGTATTTTCTAATTAAAATTTCCTAAGAAAGTTGAATGTTACAAAATTTCAAGTAAATTTGAGATTATAGACATACAAAATTATTACATTAAATTCTGTTCATATCTCAATGGTATGAGCGTGCTGTTTAAAAATTGTTTTCCTACGGCTAGTTTTAATTATGGATTTAACATAAACACTTGGGTTCCTATATCCCCAAACGGTCGAGTATCTTACTTTGAAACAATTAAGTGTAACATAATTGTTTTCTTCAAGACAACTTATAAAAAATTTGAGAAGTAACAATTTGTAAGATATTTAAAACTTTTATTTAAGTAACATTCAATTTTATATTCAAATAATGTTAAATGCAACATTTTACTTCCTTAGGCTGTGCCAAACACTATACTATACTACAATTAAATAAATATTATTGATTATAATTTATTAGGACATATAAATTTGAACCCTACAAGCCAACAAACGAGGTCCTTCAGAATAAAAAGCTTATTTATAGTACGTTTGGTCTTCAAGCTCCTACAAATCTTCACAAAATAATAGAAAAAGTATCTTAAAGGTTGAATAGTATCATTAATGGGGGTCTTCGGGTTGGCCTATGGTTCCGGCCCCTGGTCGTACACAGTTCCTCTATCACCGGTCAAGTTTCAGGTTTTCTTTCAAACTTACTTGTCAGGACAGGAAGTCTTGTAATAAGGGGCTGGATGTTTAGCGAATTCATACAATAATTGATTGGTGGATAGCTAGGATGATGGATTTTAGTCATACTACATAGAACAGTGGTTTCTACCGTTTCAGATTTTATGAGTGCTGGCTTCCTGCAATTACTGTATATAGGAGATATGTATTCCTATTAAAGTCAGTATATAGCTTTGTATATATGAGTTGTTTTTCTTGATATGCCTTTTTCTTTGTATATTAGACTCCTAAGGTATTTGGCCCTTTGTATACATTTTTTGTTTAACAGTTCCAAAGTGCCAATTTAAGATAATTTTGTGGTCTATATTTACACCTAAATATTTGACTGATGGCTTGGTGCATATTACTTGGTTATTAAGTTATTTAAAATAAATTTAATCCAAGGAAAAACAAATATTATTTCACAATAATAACAACAATGACACTATTTTTTGACTTTTGACGGTTAATTTGACGTGCCAAAATGTCACTTTATCCAAAATGGCGAAGAGCATACTCCGGACATTTTTCGTTTGACAGCTCCATTACCTCCTGTCATCCATTTTATTTTCAGAAATCCGTGTGCACTGCACTCGAAAACGATGAATTCAGCGTCACAAGTTTGTTTTTTCCTACAAACACTTTAATATTCTTATTGGAATTAGAAACTTGCAATATTATATCATTTTTAAATTTTCATACAAATTTTCTGACACATTTTATGTGAAAAAATCATGTATTAGGTATAAAGATTTTTCAGGTATTAACATCTGATTAATACAACTTTTGAATTTTGCATGTTACCTTCAATTTCAATAAAGTAAGTGAAAACATACCAAATTTTATGTATAATTACATTAGATTTAATGTAAAAATTATTAAATTGAATACATTTACATTAAATGATTTTAATAAAAGTTTTATGAAATTTACTTCCAGCACATTACATTAAAATTAAGGTAAAGTTTTTTTACAGTGTATAATATTTGTCTAACAAATAGTTAGAAATCGTAACATATAACTTCTTCAAATTAAGTGCATCATACGGTAATGTTGCTTATCATTAGTCATTTTTTTCTTTCATTCCTGATTTTTTATCGTCATATTAAAAATACTGGCTTGAGTGCGAAACAAGGTGAATTAAATTTTGAACAAGAATAAATAAATAACTAAATATATGGAGTGTATGAATCTTTTAAAAAATGAAGAGGTGCGGCCCATATTGTGTTGTTAATGCAAAATCTTTCAAAATTCATATTTTGATTCAGCGTTATAAAATACGTAAAAGTGGCTTAAAAGAACCAGGACATAGACAATGTTTAAAAATGCAAAACAGCCATATTAAATCATTCACAATAATCCCACTAATATAACTTTTAATAAAAAAAAATTATGTTAAATTTTGTTTCATTATTGCTGTTGTGAAATACGCTAGTAAAGTTTATTTATTTAAATCCATAGCAAGCTTTCTATCCTGGCCATTATCTTGATACGTCTCCACTGAATTTTACCCAGATTTTGTGGCATAAAAAAAGGAATACTCATCTAATAGCAGCAAATCCCAATATTTATTATGTTACACTTTATTGATTTATTTTGAGTAAATTTATTCTGCCTTCTAAAAACTATGAAATGGAAAACAATGTTACGTTTTTATTCTTTGTAAAAACCAAACTTTAAGTTAAAATATTATTCAGACGGTAGTAATTCTTCTTACCTTTTGAATTGTTTCTGTTTAGAAGCAGTGATTACCACCTCTCATCAATCTACTCTTACAATAACACCATGGTATTTTATACCTCAAAAAGCATAATATTTCATAGTTAGTCTCCGAATTACAGCAGGGCAGAGTGCGTGAGACTTATTAGCTTAATGCTTGTTGGTAATAAGTTTTATGGATTTTGTTTCTGGCCTTTAGCGATGATAATCGCGAAGATAGCATCACAAAAGATGAAAAATTGCCCGCTTATTATGGGCCATTAATGAAGTTTTCGGCGCTCAAAAGCCTCCAGCTTGAATAGGGAAATTTTTGGCTTTGTTCTCGAGCTAAATAAAGATAGATTTGTTGTTTTTGTGTGCTTTTTTAATTTAATTGCAGTTTAGTTTAGATAAATTGCCTGTAATCTAAATGTTTCTTAAGCTGTGCTAAAGCTCTAGCTGGAACAAGGAGTTTATATTGAATCTAGTCACCAAATTTTATGATCTTTCAAGTTAATCCACAGTTAAAATATACCGCGTGAGCTTGGCGTTTTGCACGATTAATTCTGACTAATTTAAAACATTTTTGTAAAAGTTAAATTTCTATAAAAAAAATTGAACCGACTTCTAAAAGTGCGCTAAAAAGTGAAAAAAAAAATTATACATAACCTGAACTAATATCTAATATAATGTGAACTTTCTTACCATAATTTCTATATATTAGGAGTTATTTCTTTCATTTACAAATAATTTGGCGCCGATTTCAAAAATTTCAATTTCATATACAAATTTATAGTTATTTTTCACTTTTTAGCACACTTTTAGAAGTTAGTTCAAATTTTATAATAAAAATTTGATTTTTCGATTTTTAGTTTAAGAATTCATTATGATGTCAATAAATTATTTGAACTAAATACTAATCGAGATTAGTGTACCTCACAATGACTTCAAGGTGGCAAAAAAGTACCCAAAGTTGTAAATCACCCTAGAATGAACCACTAAAAATTCTTTGATTCTCAGAGTTCTTCAAATACCAGTGAAATTGTATCAAACAAATATTTAATCTATAATATTAAATCCACTATTTTAAATTTCAAATTAATTTTAGATTGATAATATAGGCCTCAAAACCTTTCAATATCGATATCTAAAAAATTTGAGACGCAAATTTCTTAGCCCGATATATTTTACACTGCATATTAAGTTTGTATATGCCCCAAGAACCCTGCGATATCAATTTTAGTCAAAAATCGGAAAATATAAAATTATTAGTCCTATATATTGTATATTATCAACCTAATTGTTGTAAAAAATAAACTTCATATTCGTAATACACGATCCCGAAAATCTCTTAATACCAAATCTGAAAAAATGCGAATAAGATAAAATTTTCAATCCATCGTATTAGATCCGCCATATTGAATTTCAAAAAAATTATTTTAACGTTTTAATCTAATCTAAATCTAAACCCTTTAAAGACCCCTAGTACTAATTTTGGATGAAATCCAGAAATTTAAAATTTCTAGACCATCATATAACATTAGATTTTTTAAAAATAATTTTATGTTCTCTATTTACATCCTCAAAAACAATTCAGTCCCACTTTTGAACATAATCGAAAAATGTAAAATTTTTAGTCCCCTATATTGAATTCGTCATATTGAATCCTAAAAACATATTTTTAAATTCTTAATTTACACCCTCAAGAATCTCCTATATCAGTTTTGGAGAAAATCGAAAAATTTTTAGGACGCCATATTGAATTTGCCACATTGAATTATTCCAAAAATATTTTAAATTCGTAATTAATACTAACAAAAATCCCCAAATACTGATTTTAGACAAAATCGAGAGATGTAGAATCTTTAATGCGCCATCTTGGATCCGCTGTATTTAATTTTTTTTAAATAATTTCAAATGAGTAATGTGCAATCCCAAAAACTCCCCCATATCAATTTTGAAAGAAATCGGACAAAATTAACTTTTAATCCGCCATATTAAATACGCCACATAAAATTTTTTTAAAATAATTTTAGATTCATTATGTGCGACCCCGAAAACTCCCCATACCAATTTTGAAGAAAATCAAACAAAATCGATTTTTTCGTCCGCCATATTGAATTTTTTAAAAATAATTTTAAATTCGTTGTGTGCGACCCTGAAAACTCCACCGTATCAGTTTTGGAAAAAATCGGACAAAACTGATTCTTTTTTCCGCCATATTGGATCTGTCATATTGAATTTTTGCAAAATATTTTCGCTTCGTTATGTGCGACACCGAGTACTTCCTCACACCAGTTTTGAGGAAAATTGGATAAAATTAAATTTTTTTGACCACCATATTATTGGTCCATCATATCGAATTTTTTAAAAATAATTTCAAATTCCCCCATACCAATTTTGGAGAAATTTGGACAAAGTTAATTTTTTGGCCGCCATATTACCAGCGCTCTTGAATATTGCTGCACCGATTTCGTCCAAAAAAAAAAATTAAAAGTAGAGAAATTAATTTAGAAAATTAATAAAATTGCGCCCGTTTCTCGAAATAAAATCAAGACTTTTTTACGGTTGGCAGTTATACTCGTACGCTTCATTACATAATTATCAATTTGGTAATTTTTTTATATATTTGGTTTACCAAAAAAGATTTCTTACGATTATCAAAAAAGGCGAATAATATTAGCAAATGTTTGCAAATAGCAACTTATTTACGAAGTCGCATTATTGTACAATTTTGATATTCAAGAAATGAGAGATTACGCTCCATCCCGAGCGTCATCTCTCATCTCTTAGATGCAAGTTGAGATTGTAAAGTAAATTCTATGTAAACAAATTGCTATTTACAAATATTTGCTCTTTTATTCTACTTTTTTGATAATCGTACCGAACTTATTTGGTAAGTATATAATGGAGCCAAAAACCGGCCGCAATTTTGTTAATTTTGAAAATTTTTTGGATATCAAAATTTTTCTTGTGGTTGAGGACGTCTGTGATCTCAATCAAAAGGGAAAATTAAATTATCTCGACTAGTCACAAAAATATAAAATTTTTAATTAAATAATGGATGTAGTGTTACGTTGATTTCGTCATACCATTCCCGACTTCATACATGCCAGATTAAAGCTTTAGCTGTCAAAAACACGTTTAAGTTGCTAAAACGGTTAAAATTGAATTTTAGGAAGACAGTGAGTCCACGCAAAACTGAAACATTGGTTCGTAATTTACGGGACAAAAAATTTAAAAACTTCTGATTTAAACTATACCGTTACTGAGAAATGTACTTACAGAAAATCTTCCGAGTCACCTTTTTGTGAGGTTTTAAAAATATATGAGTGCGTTGTTTTACTCCTAGTCTACCTAACTTATGTTAGAGGCAGGCACTTCTTATTTATGGGTAAGATAAAAATCGGACAAAGGTTAAGATTTTTTTCTAAAGGTTTTAATTTATGTGCGAAGTTTAACAACTCCATTTATAAACTGTATCCGCAAATAAATTGTCGCTTTAAAAAAACTATTAAAGTTTTTACTCAGTAGTATGGCTATTTTCACCACTATAATTGTTTTATGCAAAACACAAACTTAAAGTTAGAACAAAGCGCGACTAAACACGAAAAGAGCTGCACTTAATATATTTCATCCGATAAACACCATCAAAGTTGGAAGAAAAATCGAGAAAAGCGTGGAAATACAGCATTTAAATGAGCTTTTCAGAAACAGACATTTGTCAAATGGCTTGCGTTAAGTTTTTTGTAGTTGTGGTGGTTTGTTGAATAGGAATGAGATTGGTTGGTTATTACGGTTGTCCAACACAGTTTTAATAATGCACTTTTTGTTTAAGGCCTGTCCGGATAATGGAAATGGCAAAGCCATTGAAAATGCTTGATGATGTGAAGCAAATTGGAAAATATAAAAAGTTCCATTTTGGCTTATTAAAAAGGAGCATATTGCCTGTTCCCAACTCAAAATAAGTTTTATGACAAAAACATATTTTTATGATTAATGAGTCCTGTCAGTTTAATATGAACATGTTAGAAATAATTTTAGCTTAATTATTTTATGTACAAAACGAACAAAAAAAAGGATGATTCTGGACTAATGACTACACAGAATTCGACACAAAAATTCTAATTGTACAAATATGTTTTCAGTTTTAATAATGGTCTTTTTGTTTAAGGTTTATTAACATATAATGTTTACCAAACATAAAAAAATAGACAATTGGATTGACAGTTTAGTGGAAAGATAATTTCTAATTTCCTTGATTTAAGAACAAGTAATGAGTGTATGAATTAAGTGAAGTTAATGATAATGCAAAGCTAAGTACTTATGTGGAAAATACAATTACAATTATCTTGGAAATCAACAACGAGTTTTAATTAAGCGGTTTGTGTTATATTTCCCATCCTGATTCTGCGATAAATTTTGAATAACCTAATGTCAAAATAAAGATTTAAGATTTTTAATTATTTTAAAAACTATTCTTTTCTACTTACGATAACCAATCAAGAGTCGAGTGTATTAGGAAGAAATCGCGAAAATTAAATAGGCGTTACTTAATGAATATACTACAAATGAACTAATTAACATTGTTAAAACAGTTTATCTAAATTAAAGAAGAAAACTTCCTACATCTACCAAATAGGCCGGCGGAGTTAGTCTCATATGAGGTGATTTTAAAATTTATTGTTGGTAGACTTCTGACTAGATAAAAATATCTTCAGAATGATAATAGTAATTATGTAGTGTCCAATGTTCATTTTTTTTTGGGGAAAATTTTTTATTTTACAATTAAGATGTAGAAAAACAGTTTTTGTGAGTTCTAGGAAAAACTATTATTTTTCAGTAAAAAAGTTTCAAACAAAAGTTGTACCCATTGAATATGGTTATAAAATAAACTAAGGCCCATCCAAATCGGAAAATTGTTTGGTTAGTTATTGTAGAAAAACCTGACTGTTTCTCCAATTGTTTATAAACAATAGAAAAATATATTGCAACTAAAGGAGCCTCTTATTGCATACGACAAATGCACAAAATTTTGAGCAAAAATATTCAATAGTTCTTTGCACAGTGAATTTGTTTATAACTTTTTATGTTATTTTTTTTTGTTGATTCTCAGCGATCTAGGTCATACAGCAATCTGCGGGTACGCAAATGAGAGTTCAAGAATTATACTAACAATAACAAAAAAGAACGAAGTGAATTGTTGAACTTAAACTGTTGAAAGAAATAAACAAAATTGGAGTTCATTTTTTCGTTATAAACAAATGGAATAACTCTTCGACAATTGTTGATATCGAAATGTCGATAAGTGGATGCGATAGCTGAGATTTTGACGCACATTTTGGAAAAAAAATTGTGTACGATCACTAGAAGCTGAGAGTTTTTTTTAAATCGCTGAGCAATTGTTTATTAACATTAAGGGATTATTTAAGCAGGAATTCATAGCGAGATGGTTAAACTATTGTACGCAGCAGTTTTAAACTCAATTATTTCAAAATTGTTGATGTAGCAATAGTTTAAAGTTGTACCTACGCCGAGAGTCAAAAAGTGAGCAATGGAGGGGTGTCTTTTTTTTAGACTGCAGCGTGCAGAAAAAAACCTTACTCGGACGCTTCAAATTCAAACAATGGATGATATGTTTTGTAATCAAATTATTTTTAAACATAACAATAAACAATGTTGCACTTTTATACATTTTATGCATAATTATAATTTTATCGTACTTACGTGCTTTTCAAATTGTTACAGTGGTCAACAGTATACTATTAATTAGGAATTTTAAAAATTAAATTGATTTTTAATGTACCATTAATATTTATCGAGATATAAAAAGAAACAAATAGCAACATTTCTTGATAGCGTTATTATTCTTCGAGATGCAGAATTGTAATCAAGAATTATTGTAATATTACTTTCAACGAAGATGAAAGTAACAGGAGAGAAAATAATTATGATTATAATAATAATGATGATGTTGATGATGATGATGATAATTATAATGATTAGAGTGATGATGATGATGATGATGAGAGTAATAATGATGACGATGAGAGCGATAATGATGATAATAATTGTAATAATTATAATGAAACCGATAAGGGTTTCGAAAATGAGTGTCCATCGATGTCTAAGAAACGGAGAACGGAATAAATATTTTGTGTAAATTTAAGCAAAAAATACGTATGTTGGCAAAAAAATTTGTACGTGAACAATGCTCATCCAATAAAATTAACAAAAAAGTTAACATGTGTTTTTTTTTGTACAACCAATAATTTGGCGGCAAATGACAATCGCAATTTGTTTCATGCTATAACTCCATAAATATTAATGGTACGTAACAAATCAATATGATTTTTTATATTCCTAATTAGTAGTATACTGTTGACCACTGTAACATTTTTTTCGCAATTTGAAAATCACGTGCAGCAATTTGTTTAATGCCATGTTTAAGAATAATTTGATTACAAAACATATCATCCATTGTTTATATGTCGTCAAGAGACCACATATTAAAAAAATCAAGATTCTACTACCAATATTCGCCGAGATAATCTAAATTTTTCCGTCGAAACGAATGTGAAGCGTCCGAGTCAGGTTTTTTCCGCGCGCCGCAGGCTGAAAGAACGTCCCCTCCACTACTCACTTTTCGACTCTTGCAACTTTGAACTATTGCAACATCAACAATTTTGAAATAATTGAGTTGAAAACTGCTGCATATAAAAGTTTGTCCATCTCCCTATGAGTTCCTACTTAAATAATCCCTTAATAATAAACAACGCAGCAGCTTTTAATGGTCATACAGAATTTGTTTTTTTTTTTCAAAATATGCGCCAAATTCTCAGCTATCACATCTACTTATCGGCATTTCGAGATCAACAACTGTCGAAGTTATTCTATTTGTTTATAAGGAAAAAACCAACCACGACTTTGTTCATCTGTTTCAACAATAACTTTGGTTCTTTTTTGTTATTTTTTGTATAAGTTTCGAGCTCTTATTTGCGCACCCGCAGATCACTATAAAATCTCTAGATCACTGAGAATAAACAATAAAAAAAAACGTAAAATGTTATAAATAAATTCACTGTGAAAAAAACTATTAAATATTTTTACTTGAAATTTTGCATACTTGTTGTATGCAATGTTGTGGAACTAACATCTTACCACCGGTTTCCGGCAAAACTGGACTTAAATAGAAGTTCAAGTTTGTGGAGAGTACAAGGATGTCTGGAAAAGATACCGGTGGATCCCACTGATGAGTCCACCACCGGTATCGTGACGAAACATCCGTATATTTTAGGTGGTCGCAAATAATTCGTTAGTTATATGCCCTTAACATCAGGGGCATTACTACGACAACAACAAGAGGCTCCTTTCGGTGTAGTATAAAGTTAATGCAATATATTTTTCTATTGTTTATTAACAATTGAAAAAACAGCCATTTCAGCAGGTTCTTTTGCAATAACTAACAAACAAATTATCCGATTTGGATGAGTTTTAACTCATTTTGTAGGTATTTTTAAAGTGCATAACTTTTGTTTAAAACTTTTTTACTGAAAAACAACAGCTTTTCCTATAACTCGAAAAAACTGTTTTTTCACATCCTAATTGTTAAATAAAAAGTTTTCCCCAAAAAAGAAAATAAGTCATAAGATACTACCTAATTACTATTATCATTCTGAAGGCTTCTACGGAGTCATAAGTCTACTAACAATAAATTTTTCCCAGATGCTGGCCTAAAATGGGAAGAAGCAATATCGTGAGAATTTTTATGACCGAAACCCAAAAAAGTCAAATCTAATTAATAACTGCACGGTCAATGCACTGAAACGAATAGTCATAAAGTAAATCTAGGCATACAACATTCGTTTCTTATTACACAAATTACCATTAATTAAATTTCATATAAAGATGGACTGTTTGGAAATGCCTAGCTACTGGCTGCTAAACAATTTCAATAGAAGATATGAATTTTTTCCAGCGAATCAAATTTATGATATGTCAATAGATAGGCAATAAATTTCAGCCATTTGACAGAGTTAACCTTAACTATTTATCTAATTTAGTTTCTTATTTTTTTTTGCTTCAAGAGAAACATTATCTGTTTTTTTGGAAAACGATATATTGAATTGTTAAATCATTTTGTAAATAAATATAGGGTCGGTCAAAGCTTATATTCAATTTCGATTTTAAACCTAAAATGTACTCTGTAATCCTGTGGAAACTTTTTTTTTCTTGTAAGAAAAATCAGGTTTATGTCTTTGAAATACGAGATGAAAATAATTTGCTCCAACGCTTTATTCTTGCTACCGACTTGTTTAGAAATATATCAGGAGTTTTTTCAACGTCTACGGGAAAAGTGGTTAAGAAGCTGTCGGACTTGCAAGGACTTTAATAGTGAACATTTTATTTAATTAAAAAAATAATCGCTTGTTTCTTTAAAAAATGCTAGTAATGTTAATGAAAAACGACAATATTTTCTCAATAAAATAAACCAATTGTATCGAGTTAGTTTGATTTAGGTTTTCTTCTAATTTCTTCTTTATACTGTGCCTTTTTTTCGGATAATATGGCGGTATTAATAGGCCTCTTGCCTTGCACTATTTTGACTTTATACGCAATTTCACTCTCACCATTCTGTATTATACTGTCAAATTAGATAAGGATGGAAAATTAATTTGCTTCTAAAACTTTAAATTTTAATTTAAACGATTCACTTTTCTTTAAACCATCATCAACGTTTTTTTTATCTTATGGTCACCATATCGGATTTTAGCTGTTTTGAAATGTCTTTTTTTTTAAGAATGTAAACCATTGTACTTTCTTAAACAATTTAACATCAACATTTTTTAAAAATTTGGTAAGTTTGCACAATAAAACATTGAAACTCCAGGAGATCAAACTTTATAAACTAATTAATGGGGATTTTTTAATAACCTGTTTTTATTAATGAACATCTACAGCAGGCCATTAAATGAAATATAGTTTTCTTGTATGAATGCGCTCGAAAATGACCGAAAATAATATTAGTAAAACTTCGTAACTGCTCTAAAATCAACTTTGTCAAAATTTTTAACGTGCAAGTTGCAGACATTCTAACAAAAGAAGTTATGCGAAGTTGAAAATCTGAAAGTATATTGACGATGAATCGATGTTTAGAAATTGGAAGTCGATGTTCTGAACTCGCGTGAATTTCGTGTATAGTTTGGTAGAGTGCCTTTGTAAGCGTTCGTGAGCAAACCGCAAATTGGAAGGCATATCATTCCTTTACTATCATTATATTCACTCGAGCTGGTTAGAGTTTCGAATAAAATAAAAACTGCTTAAAAAACATATTTTTAGAAAAAATATTTCAAAATGAAGGACTTGCACTCTCATAGAAATAACATTATTTTCTGAAAAACATGGCTTCATTTGAAATTTACCGAAAATATTAAGCTTTGATTTATTTATCATAATTGCTTTGTCATATTATATTTTTAGCTTAATCTAATTCTATATCTTTTATGAAGCCAAATAGGATTTTAAATTATACAAAAACATGTGTAAAAACTCGTTGATAAAATTATCGCTGTTTTCGACGTTGTAAAGTTGAAGGTGGGAGTCGAAGGAAAGGAAAAAGAATATTTGTTTAACTTCTAAAAGAAGGAGGTTTTCATTTCGACGACTATGTATGTTTTTATGTATGTACACCGATTAATGCGGAACGGCTGCACCGATTTGAAGGAAATTTTTTACGTTATGTAAAGGAAGTTGCTGCGGTGGTCCCATATTTTATTGGACGAAATTGGTACAGCAAAATCCAAGATGGCGCTGACAATATGGCGGCCAAAAAAATTAATTTTGTCCGATTTTCTCCAAAATTGGTTTGGGGTCGTATTCAATGAATCTGAAATTATTTAAAAAAAATTCAATATGGCGGACAAAAAAAACAATTTTGTTCGATATTCTTCAAAATTCATACGGGGCAGTTCTCGGGGTGGCGCATAACGACGTTAACATTATTTTTAAAAAATTCAATATGGCAGATCCAATATGACCGATAAAAAAATTAATTTTGTCCGAGTTTCTCCAAAATCGGTATGGGGGAGTTTTCGGGATCGCACATAAAAAATCTAAAATTATTTTTAAAAAGTTCAATATGGCGTATCCAATATGGAAGATAAAAAATTAATTTTTTCCGATTTTTGTAAAATTGGTATGGGGGAGTTTTTGGGATCGCACATTAAGAATCTGAAAATATTTAAAAAATATTAAATATAGCAGATCCAAAATGGCGGAGAAAAGATTCTACATCTCTCGATTTTGTCTAAAATCAGTATAGGGGGTTATTGAGGGTGTAAATTATGATTTTAAAAATATTTTTCAGAATTCAATATGGCGAATCCACTGTAGCGGGTTAAAAATTTTGCATTTTTTGATTTTGTTCAAAGATGGGACTGAATTGTTTTTGAGGATGTAAATAGCGAATATAAAATTATTTTAAGTCTAAAAATTTGAAATTTCCAGATTTCATCCAAAATTGGTACTAGAGGGCTCTGAAGGGTTTAGATTTTGGGGCCAATATTACCAATCTAAAATTAATTTGAAATTTAAGATAGTGGATTTATTATGACTAACTAAAAATTTTTTTCACGCAATTTCACTGGTATTTGGAGAACTCTAAGAACCAAAGAATTTTTAGTGGTTCATTTTACAGTGATTTACAACTTTGGTTAAAATGGGTACTTTTTTGCCACCTTGGAATGATTGCGAGGTACACTAATCCAGGGGCGGATCCAGCTTCTCCCTTTGGAGAGGGGACGGTGATATCACAAGACTACAGTATGGCAATCGAAAGCAACTTATGACGGAGGGGAGAGACGCCAGCCACATTCCCATTTAAAAGTCAGGGTCGGGTCTATTTTTATGAATTCTAGGCTCTTGAGGTGGATGATCGCAAAAAAAAAACAAGTTGTCGGCGGGGGGTTGGAAGCCAGCTGCATGCACATTCCTAGTACAAGAAGCAGAATCGGGTCTATTTTCCTGAACTCAAAGCTCTTGGGGGGGGGGGGGGGCGATCGCATGAAAAAACAAGTAGTTGACGAAGGATGGAAGCCAGCAATATACACATTCCTAGTATAAGAGCCAGAATCGGATCTGTTTTCCTAAAGTCAAAGCTCTTGGGGGGGGGGGGCGATCGCATGAAAAAACAAGTTATTGACGGAGGAGCGGGGGTGAAAGTCAACGGCATACACTTTTCTAGTGTAAGAGGCACAATCGGATGTATTTTCCTGAATTCTAAGCTTTTGGGGGAGGACGATCGCCCCCACCGCTCCATCTTGGATCTGCGCCTGCACTAATCTCGATTAGTACTTAGTTTAAATAATTTATGGATATCATAATCCCATTCAAAACTAAAAATCGAAAAATAAAATTTTAATAAAAAAAAAATTAAACCGGCTAAAAGTGCGCTAAAAAGTGAAAAATAACTGTAAATTTTTATATGAAATTGAACTTTTTGAGGTCGGCGTCAAATTATTTTTTTAATGAAACAAATAACTACTAATATATACAAATTATGGTAAGAAAGAAATTACGAATAAAGTATTTTTAATTTGTTTATGCGAATCACATTTTGTCAGGTATTAGTTTGGTGCCGACTTCAAAAGGTTCAATTTCATATAAAAATGTATAGTTATTTTTAATTTTTTAGCGCACTTTTAGAAGTCAGTTTAATTTTTTTATAAAAATTTTATTTAGTTATTTTATATGCAAAATGTTATTTTTGCATGATACACTGCCAATTATAAAATTTAATTACCAACTATAAATAATCGGTTTGTTTTAATTTATAATAAGAAATAAGTTAAATTTCAGCACTAGTAATTTTTTTCCACTCTGGTTGATATCGGGTGTCAGTTGAATACAAATGAACAACTTCTCTTACAATCTTCGTAATTTCAAAGATAAACGTATTGTTAATACAGGAAATCTATTAAAAATGTATACAGTGTTAGAAACTCGTAGCACATACAAAACTTGTTGCCAACAAACATTAAGCTAATAAGTCTCACGCATTCTGGCGGCGTAATTCTGGAGTAAGTATAAATTATTAAGGGGGTTTTGCAACATAAAACAGTTGAGCAGGAAGATGGATGTAAGCTTTAGCACTTGTATAATAACATCAGTTTTAGTGCTAGGCGGTTGCTTCACTGGAAACAATAACACAGGCTTGATATTATATTAACTTTTGAGATATATCAGACTGTTTAACAATAGGGTGGTGTTAAAAGCGAATTAATGAAATATGCATAATATTATCTATTCTTCCTTATTATTTTCATTTTATAAACAAATGAGAAATTTTTAAGGAAATCTTAAATATTAATGAAACTTTGACATTTGAATGGTTACTCAATTGCTAGAATACAATTTGGGATTAAATGGCCATACTCTATCATTATACTGCCCAAATTACTACCCGGAATTTACCAACCTCAAAAAGAGTAGAAAAAAGAGACGAAAATGAAAATTTTGGTAAAAACTCACACCTGCAGGTTAAATCTTGACCGATTAGAAGAAGCCTTATGGATATCATAATGAATTCAAAATTAAAAATCAAAAGATAAAATTTTTATAAAAAATATTGAACCGACTTCTAAAAGTGCGCTAAAAGGTGAAAAATAACTATAAATTTTTATATGAAATAGAAATTTTTGAAGTCAGCGCCAAATTATTTCTAAATGAAACAAATAACTACTAATATATACAAATTATGGTAAGAAAGCAATTTCAAATAAAGTATTTTTAATCTGTTTATACGAATCACATTTTGTCAAGTATTAGTTTGGCGCTGACTTCAAAAATGTCAGTTTCATATAAAAATTTATAGTTTATAAACATTTATACATCAATAAAATGCCTATTAGTTCTGTTGACCAAGAAATTATATTCTTTTTAATACCCATTAAGTATAATAAGATCCTTTTTGTGCGAGGTTTTAATTTTACAAAACTTCCTAGTCGAGATCAGTGACAGTATCAAATGCTTTGCTAAAGTCGAGGTAAATAGCCTAAAGTACTCCTACTTGGCCATATTTCCTCGCTATGCTGCATAAATACGAGCAAGACTCTCTTTACCTGAAAAAATGTAGAAAGTAACGACGAATATGAGAATTTTGGCAAAAATTTATACCTGCTAGCCTAATTTCCACCAATTTGAAAGAACCTAATTTTCTAATTGTTCATACTTTGTCGCTATGCTGCACAGTCACCAGCCGGGATTTCTTAACCTCAAAAAATGTAAACCAAAAAGACAAAAATAAAAATTTTGGAAAAAATCTATACGAGCAAGACAAATCTTGTCCGATTTGAAGAATTCCAAGTTTCTAGTTTGTCTGCCCTGTCATACCTCGTCTCTATCCTGCATAATCACTAGCTGGGATTTTCTAACCTCAAGGAACCAAAATGAGAATTTCGGAAAATTATTTGTTTGAAGTGAAGATTTGAGTCGCAGATATAGCTTTTCTCCAAAATCTACATTTTTTCAGATTAAGGAATTCTAGCTCGTAAACTAGGTAGTATAGTGATGAAGTATCCAAGTAGGAATGCTTTAAGCTTGGCTTCGTTTAAACTGGTTAAAATTTGATATGAAGGTATATATTTTTTTATCAAAAATTATCTCTTTTGTCCCTTTTATTTATTTTTAAGAATTTAGGAAATTCCAGCTCGTAATTATGTAGCACAGCGACAAATTATGAGCGTGAGGTTATTCAAATCAATCAAGATTGTTCTTGTAAGTATATATTTTTGTCAAAAATCTCATTTTCGTCCCTTTTGTTTACATTATTTGAGGTTAGGAAACTCCGGTTTGTAATTATGTAGCATAGCGATAAAGTATGGATAAGTAGAAGTACTTTCAGCTTAGGGTCATCCAAATCGATGAAAATTTAAATTAAAGTTATAAATTTTTGCCAAAATTCTCATTTTCGTCTATTTTATCTAAATTTTTTAAGATTAAAGAATTCTGGCTGGTGAGTATGAAGTATAGCGACGAAGTATGTCTAAGCATAATAGCTTTGTGCATGGAATTTTTCGAATCGGTCAAAATTTGACTTACAGTTGTAGATTTTAACAAGATTTTTCATTTTCGTTCATTTTGCATACATTCTTCAAGTTTAGAAAATTTCGACTCCTAATTTAGGAAGTATAGTGAAAAAGTATGACTAAATTTTGCGGTCTTGGTCCCGTAGAACTCGCTATCCCATGATTAGGGGACATGGAGTTGTTGCCCTCGCCTATTTGAAGTCTTGGTAACGTAGATCTTGACATTTCTCTGCTATGTGAGTTAGAAATCATCAAGTTTGCCCTCTGTCTCTTGGTCATGTAAAACTCACTATCCGCTGGTTATGTAAATTGGAATGTTTAAGGGTTAAAGCTTACCTATCTTCGGACTTAGTCGAGTATAATTCGTTATGTTCCAGTAATATGGGCACATGAGATAAAAATTTGCTTACTGGCGATTTGGAACTATAGACATAAAAGTAGGCTGCCCAGTTATTCCGCTCGTATAATTTGAAGGAAGATTTCGCATATACAAACATGAAAAAAATTATTTCATATTAACATAGGGTGGTCCTCGCACATGGGTTTTTATGAGATATCTTTGGAAATGCTTGAAGCATCGATGTGTTTTCTAGTATTTGAACTACTTGTATTACTAGTCGATACTATTTTTTGATGTTAATAGTGTGTGTAGCAAATTAAGTCAAAGATATTCCAACAGGGGGTGGTATGATTTATTTATTCCTATTTTCTAAATGACACATTATAAAACTCTACCTAAAAATTATGATTTATGTATATATACATATATATCCTTGAAAAAAATCCCAACACTCATAATTTAGGAGAAAATTAAATCAGTGTATAAACTGTGATTTAATAGTGTTTAAACATTAAAGGAGGCTTATGACGACTGTAAATTTGTAGCAAAAAATATCAACTAGTTTGTCGTTAATGTTAAAATAATAAAGAATTACAAAAAACTAAATAAAAACCAGTGATCAAAGACCACATATAAACAATCATAGCTTCCTTGTGACGGATTTACGGATTTATGTTCCTATGAATTTTTTTTCATGTTTTCATAAGTAGAATTAATCTCCCTTCAAAATATACAAGGGGAAATATATATATATATATATATATATATATATATATATATATATATATATATATATATATATATTGAGTGTCCTGTATTAAAACTTGTAACTGAATGTTTTTATAGTTGCGTTTTAATAAAAAATGACTTAAAGTTGGTGGATATCAAGGAGGGTATGCAACGGTGACATTGAATTTGACCTTGAATGTTATTTTAAGGGAAACATGTAGATTTATATTTTATTTAGAGGTCATCTGAAGGTCAAATATGTTAAACCTGAATCTGTAATCATTCTAATTTGTTAAGATCAGTTTGATATCCAGATTGTTTTATGAATTGAACTTCAAAGATTTATGGTAAAAATAAGTAAGGTTGGCATCCAATGAGGGTTAAAAATTTAGAATATCTACCAAATAGAGAATTTCTTAACATTGATTTTAGAGAAAAAAGTTCCTCTTCATAAAAAGTTCTAGTTCGGGAGAGGAGAGGACAGGAAAAATTGATGTCCGAAATACAGGGTGGCTTTAAAAAGTAAGAGTCATTGTTAAAAATACAGAAAGCTTTAACTGAAAGTGAATTTTGATAGCAGATATAACACAATTTTTAGAGAAAATAATCATGCAATTAAAAAAATAAATTTTAAGCATATAGGGAGGCTCAAAAATGAAAGCGTGAGTGTATTCTACACCAGACTGTTATTGAACTTCATTTAAAACGTATTACCGTTATCTTAGATCACTGATCAAGTTGAACGTTCGTCTAGAATGTAGAATAAAATTTACATGGCGGTTATTTTAAATCATTTAACAACGACAAATAAAAAGTGTCTCAAAAACCTAAACGTTATAATTCAATAAAGCTTGGAATACAGAAAAACTCTATCTAAAAGTATATTTATACTCATTAATAAATTTAGCTTGAAATCTACATTAGTAAATTTAGCTTGAAATTTACATTAGTAAATTTAGCTTGATATCTACACGAGATATCAAAAATCTACAAAGCTAAATTTATTTACGACATTACTTTTTTAATAAGGTAAACTAATAATGTTTAAATAAGAATAACTATATTATCGGATCGAATGGTGTCTTTTAGCTTTTTTTTATCGGGCGACGAGAAATTTAAAGACAACTATCTGACTAATTAGTCTCCATACGATCAGAATTGTTTAATGATTTTTCAACCACTTGCAAGAATTTTTTCTGTAAATTTCATTCTATGTTCTAACATATTTATAACTTGATTAATATGCTTACCTAACAATATCCTATCTTAAATTATATTTAAGATAGCCCACTGTAGGTTCTAAATTAAATTTGTAGTTATCAGGCTATTTCCTCAAAAGTTATGTTATATTTACAATCAGAATACACTTTTAAATACTGTTTTCTTATATTTTTTGCTTTACTACACAATAACTTTTTCTTTCACCATGTATGTCTTACATCAATCAATTTTTCCTTAAAAAAATAATGTTTTTATGAAGTCGAACCTTCTATGAAAAAGTACTTTTATCTGTAAAATCGATATTAGAAAAGCGTTTATTTTAAATTTTGATCTTACATATTTTTAACAATAACCGTGTTTTGTTAGGTAGTGAGTTTTAATCATATGACTTAACACATACGATTTAAAAATCTCCAATAATGCAGCTTCTATAGCTCATTACATAAACACAGATTAAATTAACGATGCAGCGTTAGCTTTAAAAATTTGTTTCCTAAAATGTGTCTCTATAAAATACACCTTGATATATTGATTTAAGGATTCTAGTTTCAAAAATATTCGTTTAAAATTTCATAAAAAGGTAACTTTTTGCCACATTTCTATTTGTCATTTGAAGCTGTATAAGAAACAACTTAATTTTCATGCTTAAAAAAATTATTTTTACCGGAAATAGTAAAAATAGTTTATTTTCTAAGACACAATGTATAACTGCTGCTCTAAAAAGTAAATTTTATTTATATTAAATGAAAACTGTACAAAGCCATTTATCACAATCACGAACACAACTTTTATAGACGTTATACGGACCTGTTGGCAGAGGATTTTCTTTTTCTTGGAAGACGTCCATAACAGCTGACTGAAGCGCCTGGATTGTCCGGAACAATTGACTGGATCTCTGGAAATATTACGTCTTGGTGTGTAAATACAGGCGAAAAATGTCAGACACAAATTGTAAAATTGGGTGAATGAAATATATGATATAAATAGAAAGTATACTAAATGTTAGTTCTTGGCGCTATATTTAACCTTGATCTATCTCACTTCTGATTTTTCAGTTAAATAACAAAGTAAAACAAACAAATAATATTTCTAATTATTTAAGATGATACTGGTCTTTATATTTAATTCATTATTGGGGATAACGTCTACAAACCAAATAAGAAACAAAACGAAATATAAAAAATCATAAACGTATTGCATTGTCTGTTAAAAAAGCGAAAAAAAATCTTTATATAACATCATTATCAAGATGAACGAAAAATCCAAAAGGATAGATGTGGTAAATTTTTAGCCCCAAAAAGATTTTGAATGTTCTTACTTAATTAATTATTAAATAAGAATCTTTTTAAAAAAGGCACTAAAATTTAATAGTTCCGTAAAGAAGACCACATAAAAAAAATTCATATACGTATGAGTATTAGTATCACATCTAGAATACACCTTTTGTTTATCAATATTAATAGTTTAACATGTAGCAGTAAACATTCACCTACGAATATGGACGTCAATAATATTGATCCAAACTTTCATGCCTTTTATATTAAATTTATAATTTGGATTTGCCTTTTGTTTTTTAATTTTAAAAACGATTTACCTACTAATTAAATTACTAATTACTACTAGTCACCTCAAAATAAATATAGTTATTTTACTCAATTTTACTTAAGCACGAAAAATAAACTGTCTAAGAAGAAAAATCCAATTATCAAAAGTATGATTCCCATCTAGTTAAAAATTTCAATAGTATAAGCTATTATACAGGGTGATTCTCTGAGAACTTTATCGATCGATTGTGGGAAAATTATAATTAGAAAGAATATTAAAATTTGACAGAGTACTAACGTGCTTAGGGGACAGCCAGCTAAAATATTTTCAAGATGGCGTCCCTTCCAGTTATACCGGAAGTAGATGTCAACTTGCTTATTTTTAATAGAATACCCTATATATTGTTGCATTTTTGATTTCTACATCAAATTCTAGATATGTTTCATGTATAATGTTCTATACTTAAGTGTCACCGTTTTGGATATATTTAAATTTTTATGTCAAAAATGACGTTTGCGGACCAAAACTTAACTATAAATTTTTCCTATAAGAAAATCTTTATTATTTATTTTGGGTGAATTTTCTTATAGATAAAGATTGACTTTAGTAGTCTTTTTATGATGTTTTGAAAATTATTAGTACAGAGTGGTCAAAAATGAAGAATAAAAATTATATTTAAAAATCGTCAAAAGTCAATTTTTTCAAATAAAAAGCGCTTATTTTTATAATTTTATCATATTAAGCAGTAAAAATAAGGGAAACTTTGGATAAGGTTGTCCATTCCAAAAATTTGTAGTTTTCAAAATATTAGCAATTTAACATTTTGCAATTGTAAAAATGCTATACGGCTTTTACGTTTTGTTATTAGTGGGCCATGACGGCGAGACGTGGCGAAAATAAAAACATTTGAACCCTACAGAATTGTCACTATATCTTGCCATTTGACATTCATTAATAACAATCATGCCGGGGCCATTCAATTACACGTACCAAGACTATTTAAACTTATTTATTATTTATGAAGAATGTGATAGAATTATTTCAAGAACATGCGATACATTCGCGATCCGATATCCGCAGAAACAGAAACCAACACCACCAACTATTAAAAGAATTATAGAAAACTTCAAAAACTTTGGATCCATAAAAGCAAAAAGAAATAGAAATTAACCAGTTGTTAATAATGAAAATGTTGAAACTACAATTTTAGGATATTTTGCCGCATATCCGACAACATCTACAAGGCAAGTAGTATTAGAGTCTGGATTATGTCAAACATCAGTTTTATGGATTGTCGTAATTAGCAATGCCCCTGGTGGTAGGGATATGTAGCTAGCGATCTATTTTCGACAACCGTAGTAAATGTATGGATGTTTCGTCTTGATACCGGTGGTGGACTCATCAGTGGGATCCACCGGTATCTTTCCCAGACATTCTTGTACTTTCCACAAACTTGGGCCTCTATTTAAGTCCAGTTTTTGCCGGAAAGCGGTGGTGAGATGTTATATTTCATAACAGGATTTTATGAAAACACAATTTTGATCGACACAATTCCCACTATTGGAGCAACTCAATCGTACATTCATTTAGAGAATTAAATTGTAAAGAGTCTTAGCAGTTTAACGTGTATTGCATTATAAGAAATGACGGCGTCGTCGCCCTATAATTCTACCAAGATAATCTGAATGGGAAGTTAGCCATTTTTGAAGACTTCTAGATAGAAAATGCGTTTTGTAACTTATAAGTGAGCGCTACTTCAACATGTTGAGAAATTTAGAAGTGAACTATTTAGAGAACTTGCCGCTGGCTGCTCATAGAAATCTATTTTATCAATATGATGAGGCGTCTCCACATAATAGTCATTTAGTTAACAATCAACTGCAAAACTTGTTTTATGATCAATGGATAGCTAAGAATATGCTACATCTTTAGTCACCTCGCTCCCCCGATCTAACAGTATTCGATTTTTTTTATTTGGGGAACAATTAAAAATAAAAGATACAATACCGCATTGATCACTATGGAAGATTGCATGCAGCGCGTCAGAATAGTATTTGAAGATCCTCCGTCAACAAGAAGAGCCCATTCAGGAAGCGTTCCTGCTTAGGTACGAAAAATGTTTGGAAGTTCTTTAATTTAGTGGTAATTGGTTTATTTCTATTTCTTTTAGTTTTTATAGATCCAAAGTTCTTGAAATTTTTTATAATCTTTTTAATAGTTGGTGGTGTTGGTTTCTGTTTCTTTAGATTTCGGATTGCGAATGTATCGCATGTTTTTTAAATAACATTCTCCTTCAATAGTAAATAAGTTTAAATTTTCTTCGTACGTATAATTTAATCGCTCCGGCACGATTATTATTAATAAATGTAAAATGACAAGAAATAGTGACAATTCTCTAGGGTTCGATTGTTTTATTTTCGCCACGCCTCGCCGTCATGACCAACTAATAACAAAACTTAAGAGCCGAATAGCATTTTTACAACAGAAAAATGTTAAATTGCGAATATTTTGAAAACTACATATTTTTGGAATAGATAACCTTATACAAAGTTACCTTTATTTTTAACGCTTAATATGATAAAATTATAAAAATAGGTGCTTTCTATTGGAAAAAAGTGACTTTTGTCGATTTTTTTTAAATATAATTTTTATTCTTCTTTTCCTCCTTTTCCTTCTCCCTAAAATTAATATAATAAATTATAATTTATGAAATGAATGTTACCATAGCAGAAACTATAATAAGTATTCAAAATTTTACGCGATTTGTACGGTACACTATTGTAAATTTCAGTGGTGTATTTATTGGCATAGTTATTTTTATTTCTAAAGGGAGTTTCGATAAAAACTCGAACTTAGAATGCCCCATTTCTGTTTGAAATAACGCTGAGGACCCATTACAAAAATGGAGAAAATTTTCCAATAATAATTCTTTAGTACGGTGATCATTTTGATGTGCACAATTAACAATTGTTTGCCACTATAAAAAATTTATTCAACGTTTACGTTTTTTGTTGAAAGATGAGAGAAACTTTACTTATTATCGTCCTAAAACTTCGGCTAAAAATTTCGTGGCTGTGAGTGTTACAGACAATCAAACACATCCAAACAGCGTCGCTCCTAAGAATTAGACTTCTACCATAGCACAATACAATGAATTTTGACATAAAATTTGCACCTTCATGCCTAAAAATCCAGATGATCCAAAAACTGTAACCTACTGTCTATTAACACCACATAAAGTATACCAACCGGATTTTGGATCAATTGAAAGTTGACGATGCAATCCATAACAAAATCATTCTTAGTGACGAGTCATAACGTAAAGTGTCGTTTAGATTACTAAACAAGTAGATTAGTGTCGTCAACACGTAAGTTACTATTTTATTTTTGAGTAAAAAATATGTAAAGTTAAATTTATCAAAAAAAAACGATTTAATTTTAATACAAGCATAGTAATTAAAACTATATTTGTACATATTCTCATTAGGTGCAAGTCATACACAGTCGTCAATAAACAACTTAGGGGAGGAATAAAATAAAAATAAAGTCATTAATAATGTATAAAGTCCAGAAGAAATATTTCCATGGATGTACTTAAAATAAATTTATTCTTTCCGTTTTGTAATAAAGAGGAATGTTTCTTTTAAGATTCATTAACATATGTCACCCTCCGTTTCTTTTAACAGGCTTACTTTTACTACTTCATGGGCGTAACTTTTACAGTTTGATTAAAGTCATAAAAGGCTGAAATTATAATGGCATTAAATATATAAAACCGTTTTTTAATATCTTAAGTATGAAAGCCGAATTTTTTAATAGTAATTAGAGTCGATGAGACTGAGAGTTTATATTAACCAGTCAAATGCTAATTATTATCTATTTAATTTTGATTGACATTTCCAATTATGGGATGGTTAATTTAGCTGAATAATTAATTATCTTGTAAAGTAAATATTTTGTTTTATTTTATCTTGAAAAACTATTGGTTAACACTTGGAATCATACTGGACTTTCATGGTACTTTTAAATATCTTTGCTCTTAGTTATCCATGAATTCAACAGTTTCAAACATTTACTTTAAATCAAATATTTTCTTAATTATTACAAATTAGTTATTAATTAATATTTCATTTTCTTATAATAGTTCTAAATTATTTCGGTTCTTGAACTTTTCCATAAACTTTATAATCACCTTCGATATCTTGTTTTTTTTTTTTGAATATGTAGAAAGTTTAAGATTCTAAATTGATTGTTATTTCTTGTCAATGTAGGGATGTAGGGTTGATTAACAATTGCATTTCCTTTTTTTAATTTAATTTTTATAAGTAGTGTTCAACATTCTTTATCTTTGTAGGATTTTCCTTCGTCTGGTTTTTCTTCGTTTAGGGTTTTTTTTGCATTTAATTTTGATAAATACCTTTAATTTTCAATCCATGAACTTTGGTGTTTAACTGGTACTTATACACCACTATACGGTTGAGCAGTTTTGTAGCTTGATTAGTACCAGACTACATAGCTTGCAGTCTTACCATCGGAATAACAGGTAGCATAGTTATGTAACATATTGATTTTTTAAAATTCTTTTATATGTGTTATGTGGTTCTCCTTTAATTCCGACAACATGACCCCAAAAATTGGCAACAGCGCCGTGGATACGCAGCAGGGCTCGCAATCTGATTGGCTAGAACCATCCGGCCAACGAACGCGCCCCACGTATAAACGGGACCGATAGCATCCAAGTCCCAGGGTTGGCCGATCTAGGGAAATTTCCCTAAATTTAGGGAATTTTGCGACATATAGGGAAAAAGGCACATACACGCCATTCGGCGGTAGGTCGGCGAAGCAGGTGCATGTTGATACCCTGATGAGTCTAGTAGAGACGAAACATGTACCTCTGCCCTATCACTGTAGTGGGGAGGGTAAGTTTTGATTTTCTTCTCACTGTTTTGGTACAAGTAGGCCATCATCTCGATGGTGGTGGAATATGATTTACTTTCATATATATATATATATATATATATATATATATATATATATATATATATATATATATATATATATATATATATATTGTTCCATAAAATACAAAGAGGATAAAAAATTACCTTTATTATACTAAATGAAGAAATGTATTATTAATTTCAGTGTTCGTTAACACGTGCTACACTGTTACTTTTTTGTAGAGTTAATTTAAATATAAAAAATGGCAAAAGCGTTCCTGTTGAATATTTATATTTCAGGTAAGCGATTTATTAGTATACGGACATTTTCGCATATTTACTCCAGAATATTTTATTTTTATAATTCTTTTTTTTTCGTATTTTGATATGACCAAACCCTAAAATCTCGCTAACCTAGTTTTTCTTTGAATACAAATTGTAGTACCTAAATGACAATAAATTGTAAGCAATACTTGTGAGAAGCAATGAATTCTGCAGGGTCAAATTATACTAGATATTTCGTAACAAAAGTCGATTTAACTTAAACGATAATTCGTGATGAGCAGTGTGAAAAAAGTAATACGCAAATTAACTATTGATTAGTATGTAAAGCGTGTAGAAGCACATTTCTCATATCCAACAAAATCATTTAGGTTCCTTATAACTAGTTGATTGCCTATTACAAAAAATTTCTTTCATTGTACTAAACTTGGTTCCCTGGAAATTCATAGAAAAATAGTTATTAAGATCTAACTTTTGAGATAAATGCAGGCTGGTAAGCTTTAATACTGTTTTAAATTTTAACTTTCCATGTTAGTGGCCTCACTGCCGTGACTAATAGACAGACCCGCGAGTAAGGTTTTTTCTTTTGAAATACGCAAAGCTAAAAATGATTATAATTCATTATTTAAACAGGTGTATTTGCCACTCTAAGCGTGTGATTTGTAAACTTATGATTATACAGAGCAGATAAGAGAATTTATAGGGAATTTGTCTCTTTTATTATAATTTTCCAACAATAAAGAAGATATCGATCAATTGCATTAACAACTTTAGTTAGGAATTTCATAAGCAATAAGCGTAATTGAACAGACTCTGCAATATTGCACGTCACTTAAAAAATAAAAATAGTCTTGATCGAAAACGGACAGTAATAGACGTTTAGATTAAAGAAAATAATAGACTTTTACTACTAAATACAATCAATCATTTCTATCGCTGACACAACATATTTTTATTAATTGCTTGGCACAACGGTAACGGTTGTTTTTAGCGCTAATTAAATTCATACGGTGGAAAAAATTACTTTGTTTTTTATGTTTTTCTTTATTCTGATGACATAGCTAGATTTTATTTTCCTTAGTATTATGACTTGCACAAATTATTTAAACGGAGTTTAGAAAGCTGTTGTCATAAAATATTTAAATACACCCACCATGACATCAGGGTGTTTCAGACGGCGATAAATTATTTTTAACGTCTAACTTCAAACGCTTTGTCGCAGAGTATACTGCAGGAAAATAATATGAATAATTTACCGATTTGTAATAGTTTCCAGTTTTGCACTTGAAATATTTTGCCGTAATTAAAAAGGAAATAAAAACTCTTTTAATGGTTTTATATAGCGTGAAATAGAAAGTTTAATGTGAAGTAGCAGATATATGTTGGACTTCCATGGTTTTTTTTGTGTTGAATATCTCGACTCTCGGCTAGTAGTTATCACTAGCCGTTTGCAAGTGAAACTGATTGTGTCTATGATCGCATATCATCCGAGGCCGGTCACTTTTGCGAATCCTAGTAGCCACGTTAAGGTCCAATGAAGATGTATACTTTTAAACCTAATTATCTTTTAGGTATACTACTCTCTCCTCAAATACATACTTCAGACACATACAATATTTACCCCATACTTTATCCGAATTCGAAAAGCTGAATTATTTATGAAATATGTTCCGAGAATTGCTATGCTTTTGGTTTATGGCTCTTCGCAGGTACATAAATCTCTTGTGCATATAATTTCCATACTTTGTCTGACAATGAAGAACAAACGACACCTTTGTTAGTTTTATGCAATGGGGTTTTACTGTACAAAAGTATATTAAAGAAAAACCGAAAATATCGCCGATAATATCTCTTCAATTCATTTTGAATATATATATATATATATATATATATATATATATATATATATATATATATATATATATATATATATATATATATATGTTATATCGTAGATTTTCACGGATGGTAGAATGAATAGTTTGGTTATTCCGGGTTTCAATCCGTTCGTTCAAAAAATCGTTTTCACGACGTTTCGCCAAAATCTCATTTCGCATTTTCAAGTGCGGTTCGTCTCGTTACTCGCTGAGAACAAGGGCTTATATACAGATGATACAACTCCTATTTTCGACGAATCAAATAGGAAACTTCTCCAGAATAGTGAAGTGGGAGCTGTTGACAATCTGAAAGTGTATTTCTCCAGTAATTTACTTTTAAACATATATTAAAAACTCAATTTATATTGTTTAGCAATAAATCCTGCAAATTAATCAACTTTTGTTTAAAAAAAAAGAAATCAACTAGGTAAGAAACGTAAAATTATAGGAATTTAGATATTAAATATTGCTAAAGACTGTAATAGAAGATGCATGTTCAGGAATTAGTAGGTTGTTTTTCCAAATTTTAATATGGCTTGAGGATAATATCTCGAAACGTAAGCAGTGATGCAGCCCTTACTGCATACCACAATTACATTTACTCATAAAAACACATCTTCTGAGTGAGTCAGAGTTATTTAGCTGATTAAATTTATAGGTTGTTAAAACAAATTATTACTTAAGAGGCACCTTTGATTTGCCTCAGAGCGATTATGAAAAAAGGATGTTTTCTAGATAAAATAGTATAATACCAAAAATGTTCGCTAAATATGACTTCAAGTGTAAGACTTTGCAATTGCTTAAATAAAAACATACTTTATTTCATAAAAGGCAATAACTTAAAATTATTAGTGGAAACTCCCTGATAACTAGCGCATAAAAATACTGGCGTGAAGAAAATTGTACTGCTAGATATCGCGTGCAAGAAACGTGGATAATAAGGATAAAAACTATTAAAAACATTATTTTATATAGAATCTCCTATAGAGTGGAGTTCCCAACTGCAGATTAAAATAAGTTATTTCCATAGGACATGAAAATTCACGACGTCAACTTTGAAATAACCCTAAATCGTACTGCAAGCAGGGAATTCGGAAATATTTGCGGAAAATAACGCATTACGGGGGACAGTGGAGCACGAATATGCTGGCTAGCTACTGACTGCTAAGCTACAAAAATGCCTTATTGATGACTATAAAAGAATAACAAGATGAAAACTGGATTAAATTTTATTTAAACAAAGTGAAAACACACATCATTTAAACATTTTTTAATAACGAAATAGTTATTATTTACTATTATTTTTAAAAACAATTCCCCTCCTCCCGGAGCTAGCCAAAATTAAAATTCATCATTTGATTTAGTGAATCAAAAAAAAAAAAATTCTAGGATGCAAGAAATCATAATGGCGACATGATGATTTTAAACACTAAATTCAACAGAAACTATACCTGAATTTTACATAGCTCATCTGTCCAGGAATTTTATACAATAAAGTTTGCAGTCGCCTGTCAGAACAAATAATTTTACTGAAGCTTTCGGAGACGATATCTTGAATAAGCTGGTGCAAAGTTTCCATTCTAATGAAAATACGACATATTTTACTAAATTCCAAAATAAAATTTAGGGTAAAAGTTAAAAAAAATCCAATTCCTCCCTTCACTTTTCATTTGTAAGAGTATTATATTTTTTAATAATAATAATACCAAGCATGTTTCGACATAATTATTATTAATTAAATCATATTATACTTTACCCAGATATGTATTGTATATTTCGTATCTTGAGGAACATTATACTATTTAGCTTTGCCGTTCCCAGGGATAGTAAATATTTTAATAGACTTCAAAATCTGATATATTTGTACAAGTAGAAAAAATTGATAAAATTCTCATTTCTTGGGATAGCGAAAACAAGAAAGTAAATTTCTACAACTTGAACAAAAGATATATCCATCAGAAACAAATATGTCTTTCTCTATTAACACAATACTGTCTTAATAAAAATTCCTGAGTAGATATTAGATTTTCTCACACGCAAAATTAAGGAATCAATAAAAAAATATATAAGCATTCTTTTAATATTAATAGGTTATAGTTTACATTACACGAATAAATATTTAGTTTGTGTCTTTACGACCACCAATCCTGCAGGGTGGACTATAGCTTTACAATATGTTTACTTTTTAAAAATGTCAAAAAAAATTATTAATTATATATCTTCTAAAAAGTTAATTATTTCAATGTTTATGTATCAAAATTATAAAAAATGCAAATTGCATCTATTACTTTGAACTTGCCAACTATTATATAATATATAGGTTTAAATTTAATTATTTATAAATCTTTGATATACAAATAAATCGATTAATTTCCATACTTCTGTAGAATTATTTTGCAATGTTCATAACTTTCTTGAATTAGTTTGTCTTTGTATTACCTATAAATAAATTTGGTATTTTTTTTCATCTAAGTATCAAGAAATTGTAAAAAATTTACTTTATTCCAGGTGACGGTGTAAGTCACATACTGCAATTTCAAAAAAAAAAAAATGTAAACTAATTTTGGACTTCAAAGAGTAAGGTGCTCAATTATTTTCATCGAAGCCAGAACTATCACCCTAAATAAAAGTACCATATTTGGAATACTTTATATTATTCTTAAAGATCGTAAAAGAGTCGCATTAACGATTTTAAAAGGGGGTTTATCTGGATATGACACGAATTTCTGAATAATCATCATCATAGTAACCTAAAAGCTGACACAGAGTTATAAGATTATTAACTGAAAAACGTAGCAGCTGGTCTAAGTATTAAAGGTAGTTAATAACCAAAATTTTGATTTTTTTTTCTAATTTCGAAAGTAAAACAATCAGCAATTTATAAATAAGAAAAAATACGCTGGATGCATGCCTGATCAGCCTAATGCCAAAAAAATATACCACTTTTTTACAGTTTCGTCATATATATTTAAATGTTAAAAATAAATATTTATAATATTTAAATACCCTATTTTTGTTATAATGCTTTGGGGTTTTATATTAGGGACTAGGAAAATATTTTTACCCGTCAAGTCTTTTATAAATAAAGCTTTTACACAATATTACCAGACCAAATTTATGAGAGTAGCATATTTTTAAGTATCATCACGGTGTAAAACTGTTGAAATAAACTCCATTTTGGAATTAAATTGTTCATTTTTAGAGTACTATAAAACCGCAGAACGCAATTTAGAAAAAATATGCTTTTTAATGTCCCCGTTAAAAATTCCATTTACGCTTTTAAATTAAACGAGTCTGGCTAGAAATGTTGGGCACTTTAATCCAATATTGATAAATTGTGAACGCATCAAATAAAAAAACATGATGTTACAATTGATATGAAACACATAAAACTGGGTATGAAATTTACACAAAATAAAATTTTAATAAAAAAAATTGAACCGACTTCTAAAAGTGCGCTAAAAAGTGAAAAATAACTAGAAATTTTTATATGAAATTGAAATTTTTGAAGTCGGCGCCAAACTAATACCTGACAAAATATGATTCGCATAAACAGATTAAAAATACTTTATTTGTAATTGCTTTCTTACCATAATTTGTATATATTAGTAGTTATTTATTTCATTTAGAAATAATTTGACGCCGACTCCAAAATTTTCGATTTTATATAAAAAATTATAGTTATTTTTCACTTTTTAGAGCACTTTTAGAAGTTGGCCCCATTTTTTTTTATAAAAATTTTATTTTCAAAGTAAATCTTCAGGAATAAAAGCTTTTAATGAACTTAAACTCATATTATGATACTATTTAAATACTTTAATATAAATGAGACGCTTTTCTCTATTTTAATAACCACTTTAGTAAGCGTAAAAATAATTATTGAAAAATCGTCGATTAAAGTGACCTAATTTGGCTAATTGTTTATTACGAACTTCTTCTAATACTAGTAATAAATATATACTTAAATTATAGTGTTATGTTACTAAAATATGAGTTATGAAATGGACCAAGTGATAAAAATCTTGAATTCTTTGTAAGAACAACGACTTTATATATATATATATATATATATATATATATATATATATATATATATATATATATATATATATAGTGAGGTAATATATATCCTACAATTCTACATGAATATTTGCTAATCTGCTAATAACCGATTTTTTCTATTATAATTGAAAATTTATCTATTTAACTCTAACCGGTATGTGCGTACAATACCTTTATGAAATTACTGTAGCAAATATTAATCTGCCTTGCTTGAGTAATAATTTACCTTAAACACCGTTCCAAAAATCCTTTGAAACCCTTTCAATCGAGTCACTGGATTAAAGTGAAATATTAATGCAATTCAACTACATGTACACTGGCAAAATATCAAAGATACGTATATATATAACATACAAGTTAAATAAATGGTCCATTTTCATCAACGTTGATCTTTGCCAATTATTTTAAGATTAAATATACATAAAGATAGAAACATTTTAAACGAGCTCTTAAATAATAATAATAAAGATTTCTTAATATCATCTGCATCTGAATATACCCCAGAGCGGTAGGAAATTTATTAAAAATAAACAATTTCACGGGCTATGTATTTGGAAAAAGTTATTTTATTCTCCTTACGACCATTAAGAAAGGGAGAGAGTATATTCTCTGCGAATTTTACTCTGGTTCTCTCTCCATACTAGTTTCGACCACCTAATGGCCTCATCAGTGGAGCTGTAACGAACCGAGAGCAAAATGCACAGAAAACAACTATCCACTTAAAATCTTAACGGTCGTAAGGAGAATAAAGTTACTTTTCCAAATACATAGACCGTGAAATTGTTTAGTTTTAATAATTTCTTACTCCTCTGAGGTATATTCAGATGTTCGTTTGTACTGTTTAAGATAACAGTCCGGCATTAAGTTTTGCGGGTAATATCCTGCCGATATTTTACGATATGGGGATTTTAAGTAGACATATGTTTCTATGCATTTTGTTCTCGGTTCGTTAAAGCTCCACTGATGAGAGCATTAGGTAGTCGAAACTAGTACGGAGAGAGAACCAGAGTAAAACTCGCAGAAAATATACAGTCTGTTCCCTTTCTGAACGGTTATAAGGAGAATAAAATAACTTTTCCAATATTTTTTTTGTATTCTTGGGATCAGGTTCATACGTGGATGGAAAAAACGCCTCTTGTTTAAGACATTTTCAAAAAGTTTTTTTTTTATATTAATTTCCTTAATTAATAACCTAAAATTTAAAATGCACAAATTATGGTTAAAAAACAAATTAAGAGGTTAAAAGACAATTCAAAAAATTGTTTCAAAACCTTATTTTACAATTAAAAATTTTACATGATTTTAAAAATATTTAAATCTTTACAAAAATGTGTAGGTACGCACCTGGAGCTTGCCATTTCTGTTCCGATACTGACCGATAAAATGTATTAATTGTGGGATTGAACAAACAATTTTCTTTTTATTACATTATTTTTTAAATCATTACTAATGGAGTCTTTGTTTTTTTTATATTAAAATTGATTACATATAAATGTTTTAAGAGGATATTCGCATCGATTGACTTTTCAGAGGGTATATTAATTTTTAATCAGATTTGTGTAAATGTGGCTTAGGTTACTTATATCATTTCCGTCCTTAACTGAACAGTTACATTTTATCAGTCAATATCAAAATAGGAATAGCAAGCTCAAGGTGAGTACCTACATATTTTTGTAAAAATTTAAATGTATTTAAAATCATATAAAGTTTTTAACTGTAAAATAAGTTTTTGATTTTTTTTTGAATTTTAACGTTTTTTTTCTGTTATTATGGGGAATTTTAATCATAATTTGTGTATTTTAAATTAAGGAAAATAATACAAAAAAAAAACTTTTTGAAAATGCCTTAAACAAAAGGCAAAACGTCAGAACACGTTTTTTTAAAATCCACATATGAACCTGACCCCAAGAATACAAAAAAAACATATTGATACACACACACACACACACACACACACACACACACACACACACACACACACACACACACACACACACACACACACACACACACACACACACACACACACACACACACACACACACACACACACACACACACACACACACACACACACACACACACACACACACACACACACACACACACACACACACACACACACACACACACACACACACACACACACACACACACACACACACACACACACACACACACACACACACACACACACACACACACACACACACACACACACACACACACACACACACACACACACACACACACACACACACACACACACACACACACACACACACACACACACACACACACACACACACACACACACACACACACACACACACACACACACACACACACACACACACACACACACACACACACACACACACACACACACACACACACACACACACACACACACACACACACACACACACACACACACACACACACACACACACACACACACACACACACACACACACACACACACACACACACACACACACACACACACACACACACACACACACACACACACACACACACACACACACACACACACACACACACACACACACACACACACACACACACACACACACACACACACACACACACACACACACACACACACACACACACACACACACACACACACACACACACACACACACACACACACACACACACACACACACACACACACACACACACACACACACACACACACACACACACACACACACACACACACACACACACACACACACACACACACACACACACACACACACACACACACACACACACACACACACACACACACACACACACACACACACACACACACACACACACACACACACACACACACACACACACACACACACACACACACACACACACACACACACACACACACACACACACACACACACACACACACACACACACACACACACACACACACACACACACACACACACACACACACACACACACACACACACACACACACACACACACACACACACACACACACACACACACACACACACACACACACACACACACACACACACACACACACACACACACACACACACACACACACACACACACACACACACACACACACACACACACACACACACACACACACACACACACACACACACACACACACACACACACACACACACACACACACACACACACACACACACACACACACACACACACACACACACACACACACACACACACACACACACACACACACACACACACACACACACACACACACACACACACACACACACACACACACACACACACACACACACACACACACACACACACACACACACACACACACACACACACACACACACACACACACACACACACACACACACACACACACACACACACACACACACACACACACACACACACACACACACACACACACACACACACACACACACACACACACACACACACACACACACACACACACACACACACACACACACACACACACACACACACACACACACACACACACACACACACACACACACACACACACACACACACACACACACACACACACACACACACACACACACACACACACACACACACACACACACACACACACACACACACACACACACACACACACACACACACACACACACACACACACACACACACACACACACACACACACACACACACACACACACACACACACACACACACACACACACACACACACACACACACACACACACACACACACACACACACACACACACACACACACACACACACACACACACACACACACACACACACACACACACACACACACACACACACACACACACACACACACACACACACACACACACACACACACACACACACACACACACACACACACACACACACACACACACACACACACACACACACACACACACACACACACACACACACACACACACACACACACACACACACACACACACACACACACACACACACACACACACACACACACACACACACACACACACACACACACACACACACACACACACACACACACACACACACACACACACACACACACACACACACACACACACACACACACACACACACACACACACACACACACACACACACACACACACACACACACACACACACACACACACACACACACACACACACACACACACACACACACACACACACACACACACACACACACACACACACACACACACACACACACACACACACACACACACACACACACACACACACACACACACACACACACACACACACACACACACACACACACACACACACACACACACACACACACACACACACACACACACACACACACACACACACACACACACACACACACACACACACACACACACACACACACACACACACACACACACACACACACACACACACACACACACACACACACACACACACACACACACACACACACACACACACACACACACACACACACACACACACACACACACACACACACACACACACACACACACACACACACACACACACACACACACACACACACACACACACACACACACACACACACACACACACACACACACACACACACACACACACACACACACACACACACACACACACACACACACACACACACACACACACACACACACACACACACACACACACACACACACACACACACACACACACACACACACACACACACACACACACACACACACACACACACACACACACACACACACACACACACACACACACACACACACACACACACACACACACACACACACACACACACACACACACACACACACACACACACACACACACACACACACACACACACACACACACACACACACACACACACACACACACACACACACACACACACACACACACACACACACACACACACACACACACACACACACACACACACACACACACACACACACACACACACACACACACACACACACATATATATATATATATATATATCGGATATGTTCTGAAATGGCAGATTTTCCAGTTTACCAAGACTTTCATATGTACCCGAAGCTGAATAAATCTATTAGTCCTTTCAGTTCTAGTGTGGCATAAATTCTGTTCCAAGTCATGTGTTTGCTTGTTATTTTCTTTGGCATATTCAAAAACCATAGACTAATTGATTCTACTCTGGTGAGACAAGTTGAATAATAATGTATATTATTTTTAAATTAAATGATTACCGGACAAAAAAAATGATAAAAAATGTAGCATTAAACAAAAGTTTGCTATCTTATTATATCACTTTATACACAATCGCGTAATGAAATTAAATAACCATTATTTATTTCCTTTAAAAGCTATTCAAAATTATATCATTTATTATTAGGAAAGAAATACATTTTTTTTTAATTATCCTGCACAATTAACCTGAAAATAATTTATTTCGAATTATGGTCTCTTTCAACTAATATATTATTATATTATATCTGACTTGAAATTTCTCAATAATAACTTCTTTATGAATACAAAAATTTTAAGTCATTTTACAAAAAAAAACTCATTTACTATATTTAATTATTATTTAATGAAACATATATCTGTAAAAAATTTCCATTTTAAAATTTATTGTTCATGCACTTACATTTGCATCAATATGAAATGAGCGCAGTTTATAGTGTATTTTATATGCTAAAATACATAAATTAAAAGTGAAATATGTACCTTTTCTAGTTCATTTTCACCAAACAATGTAATTTGCCGTGAATAATTTAATGATTTTTTAGTAGTATGCGTGGACAGAAAGAGCTACAAATATGTTGGGACAAAATTTATGGCCCAAAATGTTGATAGTGGCACAGAAAATAACAGATAAAAATTAATAAAAATAAATCAGTTTTACTATGAAAAATGAATGATGTCATGGAAAAAATATTGTAATGCACGTTAACGATTGATATAATATATTTTTGAGGTCCATGGTTACACTAACTGACTGTCCGACATTGATTATGGCTTCGACATTACATTTGCTACATGATTGATTGCAACTGAGTTACGCAAATATAGCTATTTTGGGTATATATTTTTAATATAAGGACTTTTCCTTAACATGCATTCAAATCTAAGTTCCACATCGTTTATTTCAAAAATCTAAAACTCCAACTTAGTAACAGTATTAGAATTTACGGAATATTTTATCCAGTTTTATCCAGGCTATAATTCTAGCGAAATCATCAAATAAGCAAGAATTCGAAAACAAAATAAAGTATGTGTGAACCTGAATTTAGATTATCTGATGACATTCAAGGAATATTAGTTGCAGAAAATGAAAAGACTAGTAATTAATAAAGATTTCTTATTGTTAGGAGATATTGAGTGAATAGTTATTAGTTTTGGAGTAATTTAGAATAAATATTTAGTTGCTTTTACTACTCAGAAAAGATATTCAATTTATATCCAAGATTTCTTTATCCACACTTAAAACAAAAGTAAAAAAATTCTATAGTTACGTCGTTTTGCATTAAAATATTGTCCTCGAAACTCATTGTAAAATTACTTACTTTTCAAAGATCCACAGAATCATTGATATACCTACGAAGACCATAGATTTTAACAGAAAACTTAATATAATTAAATAAATAGTAGCTGACAACAGATGCTCCTCATTGACAAGATCTATGTTATTAATTTATTCTACAACAAAAGGAAACAAAAAATTTTAAACAATTAGTTGTGTTGGTAATATTTCTAACAAAATTTAAAATTTATTAAGAAGACAGACCCCAAATATTGCTTTTAAAGTGAAAAATCACCTCGGCAGATATATTAAAAATTATAAAGATAAGTCCCGCAAAGCGCAAAAATGCCAAGTTTATAAATTAAATTGTGGTTCATATCAAAAAAGTAATATAGGTCAAAGAAGCCGCACCATTAATATTAGAACTAAAGAACACAAAAGATTTTACCTACAGAAAAAACACATTTCAGTGTACGCAATACATCATTTATCTAAAAACTGCAGCTTTGATGAAAACTTCAAAATACTATAGATCGGAAATAAAAACAAAAAGTTGACTTTATTGAAATCATTAGAGATTATACGCAACATTTATAATCGCGCTATATCTATATGCAATTATGCTGATTCATTGGAAAAAGAGGTAGCAAACTTTAAATCCGATTTACGACAGAACAAAATTCACTGGACTGCCTTTTTCACAATTCCGTACATTAAAGGAATTTCGGAGAAAATAAGACGCATTGCTAGAAGGTATAATATAAAAACAACCTTTAAATCAGGAAAGACGCCGAACTAAAGATCACAGCTAGTTTTCGAAGGAAAAAGGGTAACAAATGATTTATTACTCTCTGTATTCCTTGAATAAACTATAATATAAGAGGCAATATCGGGTCTTTTTTCCTGAACTCAAAGCTCTTTGGGGGGGGGGGGGGCGATCGCCCCCACCGCCCCCCCCCCCTTGGATTCGCGCCTGTAAACAACACCATATAAAATGGTCTGAAGCTGCGGTAATATATATGGAACCCAACATGAAAAAAAAAATTTATAGAAGCAGCATACATTAAAAACAATAATGGAATCTTAAGTAAATCGAGTGTTGAGATACCTAATCTTTGGCAACTACTACTTTGTAACATTAATTCTTTGAGGTGTGTACAGTGAAGCGAAACTTTGCGCCTCAATGGACACAGTCCCTATATAAGCTCCTAGCCTTAAGAAAAATCATTCAGTTTATACTTGATAACGATTGAAGATACAACCTAATCGAAACGTCGTAAAAACAAACAAAAATAAATACAATGCATGTCCGACAGCCATATTTTAGTTAATTTTTAACATTGTCTACAACCTTCAAACAAACTTATTATATATTAATAATTAACCATTGTTAATTTTATTGAATAATAGGATTTGCTCCGTTTTTTCCCTATTACAGTAGAACAATTAAAATTTGTAAATCTGGAATTATTAGATAGGTACCGGAACATCTTTATTATTATTTGTTCCTTAACTCTGTCATTGCCAATTCTGACATTGGATGAAGTAGCACATTGGATGAAGTAGCAGTGCCAAAAAAGATTCATATTGCAAAAAGCCTTTTAATTTATGCGTTTCTATTTTTTTTTGAAATGTGTACATCTTAATTACCATAACTGCTACCACTTAAACTTTTTTAATAATTTATTTTGGCAGCTAAATTAATTAGTTTTTTTGCTTAAAAAAATAAATTCCTTTGTTAGGTTTTACTGTATATGCTGAAAAAAATCTAATTATTTATTATGTATGCCAGTCTAGCTATCGAGTTTTAACGATTCAAGGTCAAAAAAATTTGGGACAAAAAAACGTGCGATCGTTTTCTTTTTTAACTGATCTGCAGCTCATGTACTACCTTCTTTGTTAACGTTCTTGCTGACAAAGACAGAAGGAGTTCGGGGAGATGATGCATGAAACGAAGAGGCAAAGGTGTTCCATCTTGTTATTGTGAATAATTTTTTGCAGTGCTACGAAACATATCATGTGTGTTTAAAATATAATTTTAAATAAAAAAACAAAAAGTGAAGATCTGACAAAGTTTGGTTTCTTTTCATTTTATATACGTAATATGGATCTTTATTAAATAACGATCAATAAATTATTATCCATGTGTTCCATAAATGCAATTTTAAGTAATGTAACACCTTTCTATATCTGTAACATTCTTCTTTATCTCGAACAGACAAGCAAGAGCAAAAACAGCCCACTCACATTGATTAATAGTTTAAAAACCAAAGATTGTTAATCAGATCTGGTAGTCCAGAACCGTACAAAGATGGAATTTTGCATTCACTAAGAACAGAGATAAAAAGCTGTTAATTTCAGTGCTGGTTTAGGATCTTTATTAACTTTCGTAGCGAGGTTATTCTTGAGTCAAACATTGCCATTTGTTTAATGATTAATAATTTGAAATACTTTGGTTTTACATAAAATTTTTAAGTCCTTATACTGCCAAGTTAGGTGTGAGTTATAATCAATTAAGCTGTGATATGATTTACGAAATTATATTGTTCGAAATACTTTAATTAAATAAATTTAAGTACTGTTGAAAATTGAGAAACATTCTTTGATTTTAAGTTTGGCATAATAGATTGGTTTGATTAGTAGTAACCAACATTTTTAAAACATGTTTTCGTATTTTTTTTTTATTACTAGACAATTTTAAATAGAAAGAAGAGGCCTGTATTACATCATTGGAAGTGTATTTTAATTTTCTGTATAATTCCCAATAATATTTGAGTTTTTAATAAATAATTGCAGATTTATAGGTGATTATATTTGGTTGGAAATCCAAATTTAATTGGTCATGATACCGCAGTTAATTTCTAGGATTTCAAAAAGAGTTCGTTTTAGATAGGGAATTAAAATACCATTAAAATTAGGGGTCATGTAGCTCTAATTTCTACTGATTTTTTTTTCTAGTTCTACTGAAAAACTGGCACAAAAAATTCTAAATGAAGGCTGTTAATCACATAAAACTCTTCAAAAATATACGTTGTTAATGAAAGTTCGATATCCGACTGTGGATTACTAGATAAAAATTGCATATATAAGACAATAAGAAGAGTCATTATAACAGTTCGCAAATAAAAGCTGTATGAATGAGACTCTCAAAAATATCTAGAAAAATTATTGTGTCTATTATTTCAGTTCTTTTTGCCATAATATATTTTCTACGTATCTATTTTATACTTCTAGCTCAAATAAAATACGATAATATAAAAGCAACATAATTTTTACGTCATAAAATAATTTTGGCCCACTTTGTAAATAACCTTTAATCAACAATCATCTTCAGACTGTATTTAATGATAAACAAAATTGTTTGTGTTGATAAATTTAACTTAGTTCTGATTACTTTTAGTGTGTTTTGAATATATTATTATTCTCTATTTTGTTAATATTATTTTAATGTAAAGAACCAACAGAAGTTAATTAAACAAACTAAAACTGTTCTGGGATATGTAAATATGTAAACAATATGTGAGAATAACAAAATAAGTTATAACAGAAATATAACAGAATTTCCCGTCGAAATACTATGTCAACCTATGTTTGTATGGAGGTCAAGTAATTTAGTTTTTGCTCGAATAAATCTATACTTTAAATTTAATACATATTATTTACTAAGATTGAGCTCTTTTAAGATTAAGCTGTAGAAGTTCAGTATATCTCTTAGAATGCCTGAATAACACAAGCCACCCGATGGAAATCATGTTTTTTGGATTTTCAGCTGAATTATTAAATTTATATTAAGTTTACAAGTAAATTACTTGTTATAAAGAACAAAGGTTCATATACTTTTTGTAAAATAATGGATGTTTTCCGTTAATTTTTGAAAATTTCCCTCATATATCTATGGCCCGGTATAACATATACCTCAGAATTTTGATACGGTTTACTCAAAAATTACACAACGCTCTTTAAAATGTTCTTCCTTGTTATTCTAGTACTTATCAATTCTGTTCACACGGCAAAAAGGTATTGTAGACATTTCTGTCAAAATTTTTTAGTTAACTAATGAAACAATGTCATAACTTCCTTTACAATTTATTAATATTCTTAATTAAATATTTATTTATTTATTTATAGGAATAACTTATTAACCTTTGCACTACACGCCTATAAGTATCGATATGAAATTTAGGCATAATTTTCAGGAAAATAAATCAGAAACAAATATATATATATATATATATATATATATATATATATATATATATATATATATTAAAGTAATATAGAGAATTACCAACAAATGGTTAAAAATGATTTATAGATGAACAGACCGTTTATTAACTATATTGTACATATACAGTTAACTACACTGGATGTCCGGATATTATTGTTTTGTTTGTTAAAGTTAGGGGAATGCGGTTTTCATAATGTGGTTCTACTTTTGCGTGAAACGAAAGATGCCGCAGACAGAATTTTCACAGCACTGTGAAGAGACAGGTTTTTTTGAAAATTTGTTACTTTCGGACACCCCTCGTATTTCAGTTATTTTCTATTTAATTATTGAAATAAAATAAATATTAGTTCCAGCAAGGCTTGTAGGTATACCACCAAAGTGCAAACTTATTTTGTAAGTTCGTCAATTTTTTCTCCTTTAATTAATTTTTGTAAAACTTCATTTTATGTTTAATATTTCAACGTATGTTCCGACAATACGTTAATGCTAGAATGAATTTTTACTTAGCTATGATAGAAACAGAAAGAGAGAGAGAGAGAGAGAGAGAGAGAGAATACCATCCAGCTAAAATTTTGGGGGGTAATGTATGAGTTTTGAATGTTAATATATAGTTGTTAGTAGGGAATTCTTTACCGTTTTTTCTAGATATCATTCTTTTAACACTAATAACCTAACAATTTATTTTAGGGGTGTACATCCACTGACGTTAAAAAAATAAATTTTCTTGTTATTCTAAAATTCACTATGCATTTTCAAGGCCACCCAGCACTCAGGGATTTTAAGAAAAGCTTTTAAAGTGTTTTAGGTATCTGTAAAAAATTCATGGTTCAACAAATATAACGCTAACAATTTATATTAAAGGTGTACATCCACTGACGTTAAATAAAGAAATTTTCTTGTAATTTTAAAATTCACTATTCATTTTTAAGGGCACCCAGCATTCAGAAATTTTAGGAGAAGCTTTAATAGTGTTTTAGGTATCTGCAAAAATTCATAGTTCAACAATTATAACGCTAACAACCTATTTAAAGGGTGTAAATCCACTGACGTTAAAAAAAGAAATTTTCTTGTTATTTTAAAATTCACTATGCATTTTGGAAAGCACCCAGCATTCAGGAATTTTAAGAAAAGTTTTTAAAGTGTTTTAGGTATCTGTAAAAAATTCATGGTTCAACAATTATAACGCTAACAATTAATTTTAAGGGTGTACATCCACTGTTGTTAAAAAAAAGAAATTTTATTGTTATTTTAAAATTCACTATTCACTTTTAGGGACACCCAGCACTCAGGGATTTTAAGAAAAGCTTTAAAAGTGTTTTAGGTATCTGTAAGGAATTCATAGATCAACAATTATAACGCTAACAATTTAATTTAAGGATGTATATCCACTGACGTTAAAAAAGAAATTTTCTTGTAACTTTAAAATTCACTATGCATTTTCAAGAGCATCCAGCTCTCAGGAATTTTATGAAAAGCTTTAAAAGTGCTTTACGTATCTGTAAAAAATTCATAGTTCAACAAATATAACTCTAACAATTTATTTTAGGGGTGTACATCCACTGACGTTAAAAAATAATTTTCTTGTTATTTTAAAATTCCCTACGCATTTTTAAGGCCACCTAGCACTCAGGGATTTTAAGCGAAGCTTTAAAAGTGTTTTGGGTATCTGCAAAAAATTCATAGTTTAACAATTATAACGCTAAAAATTTATTTTAAGGGTGTACATCCACTGACGTTAAAAAAATAAATTTTCTTGTTATGTTAAAATTCAATATTCATTTTCAATGGCACCCAGCACTCAGGGATTTTAAGAAAAGCTTTAAAAGTATTTTAGATATCTGTAAAAAATTCATAGATCAACAATTATAACGCTAACAATTTAATTTAAGGATGTACATCCACTGACATTAGAAAAAGAATTTTCTTGTTACTTTAAAAATCACTATGCATTTTCAATGGCACCCACCACTCAAGGATTTTAAGAAAAGCTTTAAAAGTGTTTTAAGTATCTGTAAAAAATTCATAGTTCAACAAATATAACGCTAACAATTTATTTTAGGGGTGTACATCCACTGACGTTAAAAAAATAATTTTCTTGTTATTTTAAAATTCCCTATGCAATTTTAAGGCCACCCAGCACTCAAGGATTTCACGAAAAGCTTTAAAAGTATTTCAGATATCTGAAAAAATTCATAGATCAACAATTATAACGCTAACAATTGAATTTAAGGATGTACATCCAATGACGTTAAAAAAAGAATTTTCTTGTTACTTTAAAATTCAATATTCATTTTCAATGGCACCCAGCACTCAGAGATTTTAAGAAAAGCTTTAAAAGTATTTTAGATATCTGTAAAAAATTCATAGATCAACAATTATAACGCTAACAATTTAATTTAAGGATGTACATCCACTGACGTTAAAAAAAGAAATTCCCGTGTTATTTTAAAATTCACTATTCATTTTCAAGGCTACCTAGCACTCAAGGATTTTAAGAGAAGCTTTAAAAGTGTTTTGGGTATCTGCAAAAAATTCATAGTTCAACAATTATAACGCTAACAATTTATTTTAAGGGTGTACATCCACTGTCGTTAAAAAAAGAGATTTTCTTGTTATTTTAAATTCACTATTCATTTTCAATGGCACCCAGCACTCAGGGATTTTAAGAAAAGCTTTAAAAGTGTTTTAGGTATCTGTAAGGAATTCATAGATCAACAATTATAACGCTAACAATTTAATTTAAGGATGTACATCCACTGACGCTAAAAAAAGAAATTTTCTTGTAACTTTAAAATTCACTATGCATTTTCAAAAGCATCCAGCTCTCAGGAATTTTATGAAAAGCTTTAAAAGTGCTTTACGTATCTGTAAAAAATTCATAGTTCAACAAATATAACGCTAACAATTTATTTTATTGGTGTACATCCACTGACGTTAAAAAATAATTTTCTTGTTATTTTAAAATTCCCTATGCATTTTTAAGGCCACCTAGCACTCAGGGATTTTAAGAGAATCTTTAAAAGTGTTTTGGGTATCTGCAAAAAATTCATAGTTTAACAATTATAACGCTAACAATTTATTTTAAGGGTGTACATCCACTTACGTTAAAAAAATAAATTTTCTTGTTATGTTAAAATTCAATATTCATTTTCAATGGCACCCAGCACTCAGGGATTTTAAGAAAAGCTTTAAAAGTATTTTAGATATCTGTAAAAAATTCATAGATCAACAATTATAACGCTAACAATTTAATTTAAGGATGTACATCCACTGACGTTAAAAAACGAAATTTTCTTGTAACTTTAAAATTCACTGTGCCTTTTCAAGAGCATCCAGCTCTCAAGAATTTTATGAAAAGCTTTAAAAGTGCTTTAGGTATCTGTAAAGAATTCATAGTTCAACAATTATACCGCTAACAATTTATTTTAAGGGTGTACATCCACTGACGTTAAAAAAAGAAATTTCTTCATTTTCAATGGCACCCAGTACTCAGAGTTTTTAAGGGAAGCTTTAAAAGTGTTTTAGATATCTGTAAAAAATTCATAGTTCAACAAATATAACGCTAACAATTTATTTTAAAGGTGTACATCCACTGACGTTAAAAAAAGAAAATTTCTTGTTATTTTAAAATTCACTATGCATTTTTAAGACCACACAGCACTCAGGGATTTTAAGAGGAGCTTTGAAAGTGTCTTAGGTATTTGTGAAAAATTCATAGTTCAACAATTATAACGCTAACAATTTATCTTAAAGGTGAATTTCCGCTGACGTTAAAAAAAAACGTTTTCTTGTTAATTTAAAAATTCACTATGCATTTTTAAGACCACCCAGCACTCAGGGATTTTAACAGAAGCTTTAAAAGAGTTTTAGGTATCTGTAAAAAAATCATAGTTGAACAATTATGACGCTAACAATTTATTTTAAGGGTGTACATCTACTGACGTTAAAAAAAGAAATTTTCTTGTAACTTTAAAATTCACTATGCATTTTCAAGAGCATCCAGCTCTCAGGAATTTTATGAAAAGCTTTGAAAGTGCTTTAGGTATCTGCGAAAAATTCATAGTTCAACAATTATAACGCTAACAATTTATTTTAAGGGTGTACATCCACTGACGTTAAAAAAAGAAATTTTCTTGTAATTTTAAAATTCACTATTCATTTTCAAGGCCGCCCAGCACTCAGGGATTTTAAGAGAAGCTTTAAAAGGGTCTTAGGTATCTGTACAAAATTCATAGTTCAACAATTATAACGCTAACAATTTATTTTAGGGGTGTACATCTACTGACGTTAAAAAAAGAAATTTTCTTGTTATTTTAAAATTCACTATTCATTTTCAATGGCACTTAGCACTCAGAGATTTTAAGAAAAGCTTTAGAAGTGTTTTAGGTATCTGTAAAAAATTCATAGTTCAACAAATATAACGCTAACAACTTATTTTAGGGGTGTACATCCACTGACGTTAAAAAAAGAATTTTCTTGTTATTTCAAAATTCACCATTCATTTTCAATAGCACCCAGCACTCAGAAATTTTAAGAAAAGCTTTAAAAGTGTTTAGAGTATCTGCAAAAAATTCATAGTTCAACAATTATAACGCTAACAATTTATTTTAAGGGTGTACATCCACTGTCGTTAAAAAAAGAAATTTTCCTGTTATTTTAAAATTTACTATTCATTTTCAATGGCACTCAGCACTCAAGGATTTTAAGAAAAGCTTTAAGAGTGTTTTAGATACCTGTAAAAAATTCATGGATCAACAATTATAACGCTAACAATTTAATTTAAGGATGTACATCCACTGACGTTAAAAAAAAGAAATTTTCTTGTAACTTTAAAATTCACTATGCATTTTCAAGAGCATCTAGCTCTCAGACATTTTATGGAAAGCTTTAAAAGTGCTTTACATATCTGTAAAAAATTCATAATTCAACAATTATACCGGTAACAATTTATTTTAAGTGTGTATATCCACTGACGTTAAAAAAATAAATTTTCTAATAATTTTAAAATTCACTATTTATTTTCAAGGGCACCCATCACTCAGAAATTTTAGGAGAAACTTCAATAGTGTTTTAGGTACCTGTAGAAAATTCATTGTTCAACAATTACAACGCTAACAATCTATTTTAAGGGTGTACATCCACTGACGTCAAAACAAGAAATTCTCTTGTTATTTTAAAATTAACTATGCATTTTCAAGGAAATCCAGCACCAGGGATTTTAAGAAAAGCTTTAACAGCATCTTAGGTATCTGTAAAAAATTCATAGTTCAACAATTATAACGCTAACAATTTATTTTAAGGGTGTACATCCACTGACGTTAAAAGAAGAAATTTTCTTGTAATTTTAAAATTCACTATTCTTTTTCAAGGGCACCCAGCACTCAGGGTTTTTAAGAAAAGCTTTAAAAGTATTTTAGGTATCTGTAAAAAATTCATAGTTCAACAAATATAACGCTAACAATTTATTTTAAGAGTGTACATCCACTGACGTTAAAAAAAGAAATTTTCTTGTAATTTTAAAATTCGCTATTCATTTTCAAGGGCACCCAGCACTCAAAAATTTTAGGAGAAGTTTTAATAGTGTATTAGGTATCTGCAAAATATTCATAGTTCGACAATTATAACGCTAACATTTTATTTTAAAGGTGTACATCCACTGACGTTAAAAAAAGAAATTTTCTTGTTATTTTAAAATTCACTATGCATTTTTAAGGCCACACAGCACTCAGGGATTTTAAGAAAAGCTTTAAAAGAGTTTTAGGTATCTGTAAAAAATTCATAGTTTAACAATTATAACGCTAACAATTTATTTTAAGGGTGTACATCCACTGACGTTAAAAAAAGAAATTTTCTTGTTATTTTAAAATTCATTATTCATTTTTAAGGGCACCCAGCACTCAGAGATTTTAACAGGAGCTTCAAAAGTGTTGTAGATATCTGTAAAAAATTCATAGTTCAACAATTATAACGCTAACAATTTGTTTTAAGGGTGTACATCCACTGACGTTAAAAAAATAAATTTTCTTGTTATTTTAAAATTCACTCTGCATTTTTAAGGACACTTAGCACTCAGGGATTTTAAGAGAAGCTTTAAAAGAATTTTAGGTATTTGTAAAAATTCATAGATCAACAATTTTAACGCTAACATTTTATTTTAATGGTGTTCATCCACCGACGTTAAAAAAATAAATTTTCTTGTTATTTTAAAATTCACTATGCATTTTTAAGGCCACCCAGCACTCAGAGATTTTAAGAGAAGCTTTAAAAGAGTTTAAGGTATCTGTAAAAAATTAATAGATCAACAATTAAAACCCTAACAATTTATTTTACGGTTGTACATCCACTGACGTTAAAAAAAGGATTTTTTTTGTTATTTTAAAATTCACTATGCATTTTTAAGGCCACCCAGCACTCAGGTGTTTTAAGAGAAGCTTTAAAAGAGTTATTAATATCTGAAAAAATTCATAGATCAACAATTATAAAGCTAACAATTTAATTTATGGATGTACATCCACTGACGTTAAAAAAGAAATTTTCTTGTTAATTTGAAAATTCACTATGCATTTTTAAGGCCACCCAGCACGCAGGGATTTTAAGATAAGCTTTAAGAAGGTTTAAGGTATCTGTAAAAAATTCAAAGATCAAAAATTAAACCGCTAACATTTTATTTTACTGGTGTACATCCACTGACGTTAAAAAAAGGAATTTTCTTATTATTTTAAAATTCACTATGCATTTTTAAGACCACCCAGCACTCAGGTATTTTAAGAGAAGCTTTAAAAGAGTTTTTAATATCTGAAAAAATTCACAGATCAACAATTATAAAGCTAACAATTTAATTTAAGGATGTACATCCACTGACGTTAAAAAAGAAATTTTCTTGTTAATTTGAAAATTCACTATGCATTTTTAAGGCCACCCAGCACTCAGGGATTTTAAGATAAGCTTTAAAAAGATTTAAGGCATCTGTAAAAAATTCATAGTTCAACCATTATAACGCTAACAAATTATTTTATGGGTGTACATCCACTGACGTTAAAAAAAGAAATTTTCTTGTTATTTTAAAATTCACTATGCATTTTAAAAGAAGCTTTAAAAGTGTCTTAGGTATCTGTAAAAATTCATAGTTCTACAATTATGAGGCTAACAATTTATTTAAAGAGTGTACATCCACTGACGTTAAAAAAAAATTTCTTGTTATTTTAAAATTCAAAAACAATAGAGTCCATGCAATAGCTCATAAGAGTTATTGGCCTCCAATAGAGAATTATGTAAAATCTTTAGCTGGGAAGCTCATGGAAATCGTCTCCTAGAACCAAGCAGGCGATTACGACAATCGGCAGTCAACGTTCAACCCATTTCCAGCGAGTATAACTACTATGAACCGGACAACCAGTCGTAAAATCTAGATTTAGCTTGGTGTGATTCTTTTTTATTCAGTAGTTGGAAAGATCATCTCAAAGAACATCATTTTGTAGATGATAGCCAATCGAAAGGATATATTGATGCACATTTTAAAGAGAAAGAGTAAACTTTTCGAGTACCCTTTGTATGTCAACTTTTTCTTAAACTGCGTACTCTTACCCACTACCAATAGAACACCCAGAGCAACTAGGTAAATAAAAAAAACTTGCTATTGCTGAAAACATATTAATTTATCTCCAAAAAGAATCAATTTCACGAGGCTAAATAGTTTTGCGTATATAAATTTTGGATACAGTTAAGAGTCCTTAGCAATCTCCCTTTATTATGTTCTATTACAACTCGACACGCCCTTTATGAGCGATATAATCAAATCTCAGCTGCCTTCGTCAAGTTTCTTGATGACAGTCAAGCGAATCGCTTTTACACGAATAATTAAATTGTATGGCGACTTCGGGACTTTATTTTGTTACGGCGCGATACAGAGCGGGGGTATTAATTTCAGCTTGGCCGTTTCCGCTTGCAAGTCAATTTACAAGAAAATTGAAGGGAAAATCAGAGTATTAAAAGGGTTATATAAAGTCGAAGGGTAAAGGTGTAATGCGATTCAGGTAAGAGTTAAAACAGATTTGTTGGAATTTGTTTGAGAGTATAATTTATAAAAATTATGTTTCATGTCTTATAAAATAAATTATGTGAAAACTTTTCATCCCTTGAAATTAATAACTAGATATTGAAGCTAATTATATTTATTACTTGAAAGTAATATAGATATTAAATATTTAAGACGAATCTGGTATAATAATTTTAATCAAACTGGTCCTACGTAGTGGTGTTACAAAGTAATGAATATACTATACCTTGTACAAGTATCAATAATACTTTGAATACGATAGTATTATATAATGTACCTAGAATCGAGCTTTGTGTGTAAGTTATTAATAATACTTATTATTAGTTAAGCTATAAAAGTTTTAAAGAATAGAAAATAATAGGTGTGCTGAAAAATTTGCATGGATAAACATCTACAGGAAGTTTCGAAATTGATAAGAACAATTGTCTCCTGAGAATAGATGAAATTTTCCATTTGTACCATAGACAAAAGACTTTTTATTCTAGTATTTTTGAGGTTCAAAACTTTGCCTATTGTTGCATTTGTTAATTTTAACCCTTTATTATTAGCTTAGAATAGTTTTAATATCAGACCATGATAACGAACTGGGAAGTTCAAGCCATGCTTGCAAAATAAGGTTAGGAAACCCCTCGAGGAATGGCAGGTGGGATAAAGCAAGTAGCTAGTGTAAGGGTGGGAGTCGCCATTCCTTTTAGCATCTCAAATTAGAAGTCTTAAATCTCCTGGATGATGCTCTATAGTCATTGCAATGATAAATGGAAGAGGAAACATACTCAGAACTAAACTCTGTGAACTATTAGATAGACACTTATGTAGATGCCAAATCCCAAAAAGCTAAAATTAGGCAATTATAATATTGATCTATAGAAAGAGAGCGAAAGAAGATATTGACAACTCTCGATCAATTAGTTTGTTTCCACAGGTTTACAAGTTATTTACTTAACCAACAACTGGTGAACCAGGATGGATTCAGAAGGAATTACAGTACTAGTGAAAACCTATCCACTATGAAAATATTAATAGTTAAGTTCGTGGAATATCATCTAGATGTATGTCTGGTCTTTGTCTATTTCTAGAAGACCATCTACACTGATCTCTATTTAACGCTCTAAAACAAACCAAAATTGTCAGTAGATACATGCAGTTGTTGAAAGATATCTTTAATAATGTTATGTGGATATTAAAATTGTATGATTATTTAGATAATATTAAAACTAAAAGACTCCTTAGACGCAGCGCTTTTCAACCTCTCTAAAAGACATTGCTAAATTACCTGGGGAACTGGCAAGCATGCTAACCGAATTAAATGATAAAATTGCAACATAAACTTTGCTAAAACTAAGGTGATTTGCAAAGTAGAATATCATATCATCTAGATAATGTTTACACCTATTTCTGACATATGATAACCCTAGACAAAGAAAATGAGTTGATGAAGATCAACAGCAGAATATTGTGAGCCTGGGTAGCATTTGGAGAGTTAAAAACAAAATTATACCCGCGTTTTTATGCTCTTTAGAAGATTCTATATTCAGAGTGTTCTGCTTTTACTAATGTATAAGGCTGAGACGGACCATCACAACAACAAACAAAGAATAAATTGAAAACTGCTGAAAAAGTCATGGAACTGCAGATGCTCGACATATCCCTACAAGACCGAAAGCGAAATACATGGATCTGAAATAATAAAGATAAATTATATTGGGATAACGGTGGCGGAGCAGAAATGCAAACTTGTTGAACATGTAGGACGGATTGTTTGAAAAGTGTCAGTTTTTAAGGCTAAATAGCATTACAATATCCCCAGAGAACTTCTTTACGAGTATTTATTCAAGCTAATTTTTGATGACAATCATCAATTTAAGATCATTCATATATAGAAGGTGATTTAATCTTACCACCCCTTCACAATGGTTTTTAATACTGAAACCGCGTCTGGTATAATTTAAATGGCATGATAGTGGGCTCATGGTAAGCTAGAACTATGAAATTATTATTATTGTGCTATTTCATTTGCAGAATTTGCAACCAATGAAAATATTTACTCATATTAAGGAGATATAACGATCAGCTTCTAGGACTCCAATATAGAAGTTTACTCAACCGAGTTTTTAACATCGGACATCTAGTTATTAATCTTAACTTCTAATCTATCAAAAGAAATTCATTAAATACCTTACAACTAAAAGAAAATATGTAATAAATTATAAAAATTGTCGTTTCCTCTTTTACAAAATGATTACCAAGTTTATATTTCAACGAAGGGAAGTTACTGCCAAGTTTGAGACGTAAATTTTTGGCATAAAGGATATGCAGAAAACAAAGATGAAATACTATCTTAAAAATAAACTAGTAAGATCAGCCACTTTCAACAAATATCTTATAAAAATACCATTAAACAATTTTCCCCAAACTTGTTAACAGACTAAACTAAATAAGCATCAAATTTGCATAACAACAGCGTCTTAAACAGCGACTCGAGATTGGTTTTTCCCCTCATTCTAATTGCAATTTGAGCAAGTTTTACATTAGCAAATTTATCAGTACATTACTTTAAAATGATTACTGTAAATTGGACTATAATCACAGAAAACGTTTTTTTTTTACCAGAAAAGTTTATATACACCGCGTGAGTCACAAATCCTTAGAGTTAATTTTTTTTGTATGACTAAACTGTCTTCCAAATGAAGTCGTTTTCTAAATAAGTTTCAGCAAGGGCAGAGTTAAAAAATTGCTAGATATATTTGTGTGTGATCAAATGATAATATTCAAATAGCTTCAAAATTAAAAATAAAATTTATCATTATTTGTATTGGCATATTTCATAACCTGTTTCTGTTCTATTCGATGAAAACACAACATATTTTTCTAAATCAACAGTGAATATAATTGCAGTTGGGTACATAAATACTTTTATATTAAAGGAACTATTTTAGTTTTTAAAAAATTGACAAAACCTTATAGCATAAGGGCAGGTATACTCTTATGTTACGCATTCACTTAGAGACAAAGCGCCGTCTCAGATTGCAAGGAAATAAATACTAGGAAAGGGTGGAAGCCCCCTATGGCTTCTCGTCAGTACAGGGTAAGCAAGCGCAACTAACATAGGAAAGGAGAATTTTTTAAGCAAATTATATCAACAAAATATACAGTAGCGCCATCTTCCAGCATTCCATGCAATCTAAATATCTAATCGCGTCGAGATCTATAGATCTACTTGGTTAAGAACTAAAATAGTTTCTCTAATATAAATGCATTTCCTTAAAAATGAAGTTTCGTTATTACTGCACTATTTCATCCGTCAATAACATGTAAACATGATCGTGACAAAAAAGAAAAATTATTTAAAAGGCATTTATCAAAACGTCCAACCATGCTGCTCCGGCCAATAATCTCTGGAATTCTGAGGATTTACAATCAACCGTATGTTTCGAGGCATTAACTAAACATGTCTGTGTCTGTTTGGTTACTGGCCAGTTGGAAATTGCAAACTAATACGGGGTCGTAATGATAAATGGGCCATTTGATTTAGCATCGGTCCGAAGCCCATTGAATAAAATCCGACAAACCAACAGTGTATATGTCTTATTGGGGTGCTGCATAAATGCCAGAATGCTGTTTGATATATGAGCGATATTCAGTTTTAGGAAATATAGAGGGTAATCAGTGACAATCTAAAGAAATTAATATTCACATGTAAGGGGCATAAAAATGCTCCGTTACTTGGTGGGAATATTGCATTTTAAAAATATTACATATTCCTAATTTTTGTCATAAATAACTGAGTGTATATCTGTCTATCTATATCTCAACGGGGACAGCCAAATGTGAATATATGAATAGAAAATAATTTATCCGACTAAACCTAAGACCAATAATATAGACTATTTTTGGAGAAAAATTGCGTATAAAATTACATCCTGCCTGAACAATAAATTAAGAAAGCTAGTCAATCGAAGGTCATCTTATCTTCCGATTAAACAAAACAACAATTTCAAAATAGTCCAGAGTGACAGCAAGTTCTTTAAAATAAAAGAAATGTGGAGAAATGTCAGAGTACTAGAAAAAAAGCGAAGATTAATGCATGTACTTAATATAGGGACTAAAAATTTTATTTCCCATCCCATTTGGTGACTTTTGAATAACAAAAATTATAATAATATATAATATATATGCAAAGGAAAATAAGGATACTCTTAACAAAAGCACACAAACACCACCCTCGGAGTGCTAATGACGTATAGTACTTCCAAGACACCAAGGAGGTAGAGAATTGGTCGATATTGGTAAGCAGAACCATTAACAAATAAAAAACTTACGTTCTTATTTCAACGGAGAGAACGAGATATTGCTTCTCACCATCGCTATTCAATATATATATATATATATATATATATATATATATATATATATATATATATATATATATATATATATATATATATATATATATATATAAATATTTACTTCACAGTAAACTTTAATATTTATTGATGTATAATATTTTGAAGCAATTATTTAATTAATTATAGATACATTTTAAACTAATTTGCTTTTACTAGCACTAATTTAAACAAATAAATTAATTCACGGCTAAAAGTTATAAAATATAAATATACATAGATACATGTAAATTATAAATATTTTTAAACAAATATTATAAAGATAAATCATATTCAACAAAAAATAGCCCCATTTTCATAGTATATAACTTAAAGTTCTGAACTATTAAATGTTTTGTCGGGAATATTTTAGCGATAATATAGATAGACAAACGATAGCAGTAAGATATGTATAACAGGTGCAAGTATATCGTTTCATCATTCACTATTGATAAATAAATAAAAATATTGGTTAATTATCTTCAATAACTATGCCAAAAATTTATTATTAAACGTTAATTATAATTAAAATATTTATTCATTTAAATTGGTAAATATAACAAAGGAAGTCGCCAAATAATATATGCATGGAATGCAATTATCTCTGAAAATAAAAGTGCATGTGTGGCTTTATAGTAGAATATTGCCTCTTTTAAATTGTAATTCTTTGGTCCTTGTGTAACAGTAATTCATAATGCTAAATATTTGAAAATGTTTTCCCTTTATACTTATTTAAACAATTTAAATATTAGGTTTGTAAGTCAACTATATCAAGCAGAAGCATGCCAATGTTTTGAAATTATCTTTAATATAAATTAAATATATGTATATGTTTGAAACATCCATTTGGTATGGAATAAATCATAAATTCGAATCGTAAAAATCTTTTGTCAATTGCATTTATTAAATAATTCTTTTTTATTACTTAGCATTCTCTTAATAAAGTTTTACTTTTCCTACTTCTAAGCATAAAACCGGCTGTTCTAATATTTTAACTACTGATATTTTTATATCAATAGTATTTTATAACTAACCATCGTTTTTATGTGGATCTATCGAATCAATGCATTTCAAATTGATGACGTTATATATTAAAAGTTATAATTTATTTACGAAATAAATGCACATAAGAATTTCAAGTTACGCGATCACTGCTTTCTTATACCAGTTATTTTATAGGCTTTACAATATACACTTATATTTTAGTTTTTGTACTTGGATCTAACGACAGGACGGATATAAGTAACCTAAGCCATATTTCCACAAATCTGATCAAAAATTAATATACCCTCTTAAAAGTCAGTAGATGGGAATATCCTCTTAGAACATTTATAGGTTATCAATTTTAATATAAAAAAAAAGACTCCATAAGTAACGGTTATAAAATAATGTAAATACAAATTATCAGTCAATATCGAAAAAGAAATGACAAGCTCAAGGTGCGTATCTACACATTTTTATAAAGATCTAAATAATTTTAAAATCATATAAGTTTTTAATTGTAAAATAAATTTTTAAAATATTTTTTTTGAATTGTCCTTTAACCTTTTAACTTTTTCTCTTAATGTGTGGAATTTTAACCATAATTTGTGTATTTTAAATTTTAGGTTATTAAATTAAGGAAAATAATATAAAAAAAAATTTTGAAAATACCTTGAACAAAAGGCGAAACGTCAAAATACGTTGTTTTTTTAACATCTACGTATGAACCTGACCCCAAGAATACAAAAAAAAAACATATTGATACATATAATAAATGGTTCAAGAAAATCAGAAATATATATATATATATATATATATATATATATATATATATATATATATATATTACAACCTGAATAATTTTTATTTATTGTTATTTTATAGAAAATCTGTGTTCGAAAACAACAGTGCAACGTGCTTAATAGCTATGCGAGGAACTATTGCTATTGTTTATTTACTACATGAGATTATAGTAAGTTACAGCATGCATGGCAACGCGTTGATGTTCACGAAGATATATATATATATATATATATATATATATATATATATATATATATATATATATATATATATATATATATATATAATATGTAGGTAAGTTTTTGTCCGTGTAATTTAAAATAAAATAGAATAAAATATTGGCGAAGCGTAGATTGACAAATTTTCACGTCCGCTTCGCCAATATTTTATTCTATTTTATTTTATATATATATATATATATATATATATATATATATATATATATATATATATATATATATATATTACAACCTGAATAATTTTTATTTAATGTTATTTTATAGAAAATCTGTGTTCGAAAACAACAGTGCAACGTGCTTAATTGCTATGCGAGGAACTATTGCTATTGTTTATTTACTACATGAGATTATAGTAAGTTACAGCATGCATGGCAACGCGTTGATGTTCACGAAGATATTGTTTGGATCTGGTATTAAATTCCATCCAGTGTTAAGGGAGTCGCCCCTAAACTTTTGATAGAATCACTACATAGTATAAAACAAAGTCGCTTTCTCTGTCCCTATGTCCCTTTGTATGCTTAAATCTATAAAACTACGCACCGGATTTTGATGCGGTTTTTTTCAATAGATAGAGTGATTCAAGAGGAAGGTTTATATGTATAATAACATCCATTAAATAGTGGAGAAATACTGTTATTTTTGAGGTTTCTAATGTGATGTCGTTAATTATCATATTTTTTTCCGCTTACATTGCAAACGCAGGCTGAACCCTACGAGATTTATCAAAATAATGTACTAATTATTTGTACACATTGAAAAGGTCTACAGAAAACTCCGCGATGGTATATGTCTATCTCTCATGGATATCCCACAATAACATTTTTTTGTCATTTACTTTTTACGACAAATAATGGCAAATTTTGAAGCGATTTTAACCAATACAGCATTAATCCTTATCCAATTAAATAGCTTAAACACATTGTTGATTTAATATAGATCTATATGGTCCTTTACAGCACAAGATTTAAATGAATATTTTCGAAGATATTACAGATTTAAAATTGCGGGAAGTAGCGCTTGCGGCGGTACTGGCCGACCGGGGCGGCGGCAGCGTGCCTATAAATAGCGCGTCGGAGGCCGATGTAATAATTGTTGTAAAAATAAAATAAATAGTCACAGTTTTTCTGTAGTGTATTTAGTATCAGCATTGCACCCGTGCGAAGCCGGGGCGGGTCGCTAGTAATATTATAAAGTGTTTTAACATAGTTATTGAAAAGCTTTGTAAAAATATTTGGGGTGGGCAGAACGAGAAGCCGTTAAACAATGGTTAAAAAATGAACATCAACTGATAATCAGACAAGAGTTGAAACAGGAATCTTGACGCGAAACTAATCAAAAACGAACTGGTAGATTATATGGTCAGGTACCGGAAAAGGTAAAAAGCATTATATGGAATTCGGAGTCATTATATCGGAAAATAGCCCAAAACTTTTGGATTGGTATAAACATGTAAGAAAATCATAATAAGTCTATTCTAGCCATAATGCATTTAGGTTAGAACGAACTCATGGAAAAATAACTCTTATGAAAAACAACGCAATTTTTAAAGTAGTTAGAAAGAACAGTTCTATACTTTATAGCTTTTTAGTGAATAAAAATTTTCAGATTTCAAAACTATGAATTAATTTTCCCTCAAAATACTTTAAAATGTATCTTTGCTTAAGAATTCTTCCGTATTTATACTATATCCTACAAGTACACTTGCCAAAGTATACATTTCATTTCCATAAAACCGGACAAAAATAGCGTTTCAGGGATTCTCGTGTATGAAGTCGAAAAGAAAAACATTGACTTAGTACAGGAGGAAAAAGTTACTCACATTTAATGATCAGGTTTAGGAAAACAACAAGAAACAATAAGAATTAATGTATTTCTTTTCAAGCAATGGGCTGATACAATCAACGAAAAATGCGAACAAAAAATACTAACCCTGTTTTTGTTAGTAGGTTGGATGAAAAAATTTATGTATTTTTAACACTTTTCCTGTAATTCTAATAGCGATAGCCGGAATATAACAAAAATAGACCGAACTCTAAACATTTGTGTTCCCATTGTAAGGGTTAATTGGAATATAGAAATGCGCTAAATATAGACAAGTTTCCTTTTTAAAGTTTTGAAAATTTCGGAATGAAATCACCCAATAACGTCGTATACTGCATTTTTGACATATCTGCATTCTCTGAAGTCAGGTTGCTTTATCTTTGCCCTGAAGGAAAATATTAGTTATTATCTTCACCAGGACTTTCAAAGCCCTGGTGGAGGCAGTCCTCATCGCACTCAATATTCCCACACAAGCCATTCTCTGAACTTTATTAAGTTGAAGAATGTATTTGAGCTACGGCAGATAGATTTCTTTATTTCTTACTGAAATTTTGATTTTTCAAAAAGTTCTTATTACTCCAGTGATTCATAGATGTCGTTCGACTGGCGATATTTCTCAGTTTGACATCGAGCTCGGTAGGTAGCAGGTTGCAATATCCTACCGACTTCCTTTGGAATTTAAATTTCATATATCAGTTATTTCCTGCGAATGTTGCTTTGGGTCCGATACAGCTCCACTGATGAAATCATAAGATGGTCGAAACCCATATGGAGAGAGGACCAGAGTGGTATTTGCAGGAAATAAACTGTTTGTATATATTCTTTCCTTTTCTCTGCCAGAAAGGGAATACTTATATAACAAGTATTTAAATACGGCAGATATATTTCTTTATTTCTTACTGAAATTTTGATTTTTTAAAAATTGCTCTCTGTTCGTTACAGCTCCACTGATCAGACTATTTGGTGGTCGAAACTGACCCCCTTCTCTTTCTTAACGATCATAAGGTGAATAAAATAAATTTTCCATATATATATATATATATATATATATATATATATATATATATATATATATATATATATATCGTCGGATATTCTCACGGGTGTGATGTGTAATCGAAGGTTTTCGGGCATCCCGTGTATGTGCTGAGTCCCTCTCAGGACTGTAAGGCAGCTGACGTTTCGGTGAAATCTCATTCACCATTTTCAAAGCTCACTGTATAACGTCTACAAGCGAACTGACGCCTGCGACTCCGCCCGCAACATGATATAAAACTAGTATTTAATGTTATATTTACCGTCTGTTGTATACTCTTAAAAATTATATAAACTAGAGTCATTGCATTAGAAAACCCTCTACACTAAAAGTTACGAAACCATTATTTCATGGAATTGCGGATTTTTTTACATTATCATCTTACATCTAGGAAAAACCTACATCGATTTATATTTAAAGCATTTTTCTATGAAAGAAAAACTTTTTTACTCATTGATATGCACATCATTGCGTGCACAAGTAACCCTAACGGAAAGTTCAACAAAACATATGCTACAAGTTTTACCGAAAAGATACCTTATCTTGTCTGACATTATTTACCCTTGTTTATTCACCTTACCTGTTTACTGATAACGGTTGTTAAAGTAAGTTAAATTTTAAAATAGTAACGGTGCCGAGACAGTTTGTAAGTTGGGTGAAAGATTAATGACGTAACTAGTTCGTCTAGTAAACTGATTTAATCTTTAATTTGTCTAATTTAATAATTAAAAATTATTAATATTTGATTTGTTATTGCTGCTGGTGCATTATTTTATTCAAAAGCATTCTAACATTATCTTAATTACTGTTTCTGGAAAGATGGTGAGTCATATACTGAAAAGGATTGTAGAAATTTTATATAATCAGAAATCGCAAGTGACATAATCAAATATTATGAAGATGAGTAACCTAAAAGTACCTAGGACTCTAAAATGAATTTATTGAATATTTATGGTTCAACATAGTACATTAGTACTTCCTTTTGTTTAAAATTAAACATTTGCAGTCAGATTCACTAAGAAGATTTAACATTCAAACCCGATTTAGTTGCTATGAAATTTAAATCTTATAGTGGACCAATTTTGTTTTGTTTATGATACTGTAATAATTTATATTAGATATGTCAACAAATAAACGCTTTTATAGGGAGATTAAGGATAAGAACCTGGCGATATAGCCTTGAAATATTTAGGAGAAATAGTTGTATCCCGAAAACAAATAAAGTTCTCCATTTTTGCTGGTTCAGTCAAACAACAAAATTATTTTTTATGCTTTTATTTTTAGAGTTTAAAATTTGCTTGACTTATTGTTGTATGTGTCACTTTAAGACTTTAGCTGTTAATTTAGGGCGTTTTTAAATTTAAAACATGTTAATGAATCCGGCTGTTGATGTCAATATACTGTTGGGTAGGTAAGTAAAAAAAAACGAATTACATATTTGAGGCTAAAAATTAACATAATACTATTTGCATAAAGGTTAAATAACATTTACAGTTTTTTAATACGTCTAATATTAACGTATTAAAACTAAGAAGTAAAGAAACTTTAAAATTACTATTTCTTTTAGGAGTACACTTTAAGAGTATAAATTTTGCCTAATTTTTGAACAGGCTTCATTCTGTTGGGCAATATTTTAAAAAGTATTAATTTTATATAACAAATAATAAGCTTGGCGTAATAATATTTTCCTGCAGTTCTCGTCAATTTCAATTGAAGGATATTACATCAGAATTGCATTAACAAACAGCCGTTAACTGTATATATCATTATAATCCGATATTAAATGCAAAAAGGGTACATGTCATTACTTGTAGTTACACAAGATATAGAATCTATAGACGACGTACAGTTTATGTATACCGTATAGCTGAATTAAGTTTTTTCGATATGTTGATATTTGGAAAGTAATATTTTTTGAGAAACTGGGACAACAAAACGACGAGTTTGGGAAGAAAATGATTTAAACCTATATTTATATTAGTTCTTTATTATTCTTTTTAAAAATGTTAACTCTCTGATTAACCAAAAGTATAGATTTAACCGTATTTATTTTGATATTTTTGTGTAATGAATATAAAACAGATAGATCAGTGTAAGTCATTTTAATAATAGATTGACCTCATAAAAATTGAAACAAGAAATATATAATGGCAATGTTCATACCTTGGAAACGATTTCATTTATTTACAAATATAATAATGTTTAGAGTAGACCATGAAACCCAATAGCAAAAATATATTACTACTTAAACCTTAAAAAGTTAATAGTTACTTCAGGAATATAAATTTAACATTATTTACTCCCTTAGTATTTAAGATATTGTGGATATATCGGGAAAATAGTCTGGAAATATAAAAACCTAAGTTTAACTAAATTAGTAACACTGCTGTGTCCTTCTTCCCTTATTTCATTTAAAGTTTTTAAATTTTAATCGAAATTATACGTTTTAATTTAAGAATATCGGTATTATTAAAATCTATTCAGGAGTTCCCTCCTGTAAAAAACGTTTAGCCCAGTGTCACCATTAAAATATTAACTAGGTAATTAAAATAAATATTTCACGGTAATATAAAGACGGTCCTAAAGTTATATAATATCCTTACCGGTTCTACTACCATCTCAAGTGTTTTGTTCTAAATAGTTATTGGAACTTTAAATTTGAAAACGCTAAATAGTAATGACTTGAGTTAGTGGACTCAACTAACTAATAGGTATCAATTTTTCTATAAATTTAATTTCAGAATATTGAAGACAAATTGTAAAATAACCTGAACTAAGTTGGCTAAAATCGACTTATTTTGACCTCAAGAGGTTGTACACGTATTTTGTGAACACTCTGTATAAGTCTGCTTAGCGAGATTTAAAACTTGACTTTCTTTCTTAACCATTCTTTACCATATCGGGCAATTTTCGTTTTTAAACAGACAAACATGTTTCAAATTACACTGAATTTGTGAATTTCGTTCCAGATTCAATAAACTATGAAAACATGACAGTAAAAAGATACTTTAAAGTTGCCAACAAAAACACTCTCTTATTTATTTACCTGCAGTGGTTCGTTTACGCCACCATTAGTAATTAATTGCTTTGTCTGCTAATCTAAATTGTAAATTTTTGATTGCCGTTTCACTAATAACTATGCAAATGCCTTTATAGTACACTGCATGGCACCATATATCAATCTATTTACATACAGTTGCGTGTCGTCCCTTTAAAAATCTTTTACTTTATTCTTCTTATTAGCACTTTAATTTGAGTTAATTACGTCGTTATGACATCAGGCTATTTTATGGTACGTTTAAATCATTTTTATTCGTTTGTTTTATAGCACCTATGAAAATGAAAAATAAATATAAAAAGGTTTGCTATTAATAAACGAAAAGTAATGAACAGGTCAAGCAATGCTTGCTTGATCACAATATTGAACCTTTATAAGAATCACTCTTTAACAGTCTAGTTTGACACTTAAATTCATTTTCTAGTTTTTTTAGATGCATCTCGGTCATCGATACAATATTATCAGTGAATAGACCTTAAAATTGTTTATTTTTAATAATTTCGTACCGCTCCGGGTTATATTTAGATGTTCGTTTGTACTATTTAAGATAACAGTCTGGCGTCAAGTTCTGCGGGTAATATCCTTCCGATATTATACGATATGAGGATTTTAAGTAGACAGTTGTTTTCTGTGGCTTTTGCTCTCGGTTCGTTATATCTCCATTGATGAGACTATTAGGTGGTCGAAACTAGTATGGAGAGAGACCCAGAGTGAAATTCGCAGAAAATATAGTGTCTGTCCCCCGACATTATCCCCCTTTCTTAACGGTCGTAAGAAGAATACAATAACTTTTCCATTATATATATATATATATATATATATATATATATATATATATATATATATATATAAACATAAACAAATCGTTCACTGGCTTTTACTTTATATAGCCAATATTTTTAGCTCTATCAATTTTTAGTGCCAAGTGAACATTAAAAGATGTTCTATTAATGATTTCTGATGTTGTAAATGTTGATAACTGTCTGTTGTAAGGACTTATTATTATTTCTTTATTTTAAATAGAAATTTCAAAGTCTATGTGCATAAAAACATCGACACTAGATTCATATCAAATTTACAAAATCTCAGCCCAGAAATAAAAGAAATTGATATAATAAATATACAAATATAGACATACTCAAGTTTTTAACAACATATTTCTAAAATCAAAAAGGTCTATTTTAATTCCAATAACGTGATGTTTTTTCAAACATTAAAACCAACAATAAAAGGTTAAAAACCCTATCCCTCAATGTAATTACTAGTCTCATCCTTGCGTGACTATAAGACATCCACCCTCAAGGAAGTTGTATACTGTAGCTGACGTAGTATGTAGATAGGCGTATCTTGTCAGGCATTTTTTATGTTTTTGATAAGAAGGGTATATCAGGTGATAAAGGCTATTTTTCTAGGCCATTTTGCAATTGCTCAAATTTATGGCTTATCAGATAAAAGAAATATTTGCCTCGTGACCCCAGTTTGCTTTTTATAACGAAGAATAAATTGGTTTATTTTTTGTATTCTTGGGTAATCCTTGGTTTTTATCTTTCGAAAGAAATAACCTAGACCACTGCATGAATATAAATATAAAATTCGGAGATATCAGAACATCTTAAATATGTAGTAAGATATTCATTAAAATTTTAAAAAATTAATAATCATAAAAATGATTGCTGTGTCTTTTGGTACAAAATTGTTTCAATTTTTAACAATTCAATTTAATAATTTTTTTGGTATAATAAATGAATGAGATTATTAAAATTGTAACCAAAAGTTTTATCTTTATGTCATTGTAAGTAACAATTTAAATCACCAAGACATATATAACGTCTTTTGAAGAAGTAGATTTTTATTCCAGCGTCGAAGTGAAGTACTGTGACTGTGAAAATATTTTTTATATTGTTTTGTTTTGGAAAAACGGTTATAAAATTTATTTTTATTTCTCGTTCTTGCTTAGAGTTTGCATTTTTTGCGAAGAAAACTGGTAAAAAAAATATGTAAAAAGTTTTACTTCTTTTCCGTAGTCAGAAATGATGACAACCTTTAGATTTATTGAAAAAATAGTTAGGTATTTATATAGGCAAGGGCGGATCTAACCTCTCTCTTTGGGGGGGGTCATATCACAAAAGTACAGTATAGCAACCGAAAGTGAGTTGTCGGCGAGGGGTGGGATACCAACAACATTTCCATTTCTAGTATAAAAGGCAGGGTCGGGTCTATTTTTTCAAACTCGAGTTCTTGGAGGGGGGGGGGGGAGGAAGAAAAACAAGTTGTCGACAGGGGGGGGGGATGCCGGCAGCATACACATTCCTAGTATAAAAGGTAGAATCAGGCCTATTTTCCTGAACTCAAAGCTCTTGGGGAGGCAATCGCCTCCCTTTGGATCCGCGTCTGATCTAGCCACTGAGATAATATACGAATAACGAATTTTTTTTATAATTTAAATTAAGAATCAAAGAAAAATGCATTAAAAGTTGTAAAGGGTGTTTTTTTTATAGAGGTATAGCAATTTTAAATGGAATAAGACAAAGATGAATTTTTTAAGTTGACATGAAATTTACTTTATTCGAAAGATAACCTTCTGGCATTATAATTTAAATATGACTTCTGGCATATGACCGCCACGGCTGGCTCGGACGTAGTCTAATCTGGAGGTCCAATTTTCGATGAATTTTTCCAACATTTGTGGCCGTATATCGGCAATAACGCGGCGAATGTTGTCCTCCAAGTGATCAATCGTTTCGGGCTTATCGGCGTAGACTAGCGACTTCACATATCCCCACAGAACATAGCGGCGTTAAGTCGCACGATCTTGGAGGCCAATTCACGGGTCCGAAACGTGAAACTATGCGGTTACCAAACGTTTCCTTCAATAAATCAATTGTGGCACGAGCTGTGTGACATGTTGCGCCGTCTTGTTGAAACCACAGCTCCTGCACATCATGGTTGTTCAATTGTTGATCGAAAAAGTCAGTAATCATGGCTCTATAGCGGTCACCATTGACTGTAACGTTCTGACCAGCATCGTTTTTAAATAAGTACGGACCAATGATTCCACCAGCCCATAAAGCACACCAAACAGTCAGTTTTTCTGGATGTAACGGTATCTCAACATACACTTAAGGATTATCATCACTCCAAATACGGCAGTTTTGTTTATTGACGTATCCATTCAAACAAAAGTGAGCTTCATCGCTAAACAAAATTCGCTTATGAAAATCGGGATCAACGACAATCTTGTTTTGGGCCCATTCACCGAATCTACGTCTTGCTAGGTGATCGTGTGGCTTCAATTCTTGCACGAGTTGGATTTTGTAAGCACGCAAACCAAGATGTTTCCGCAAAATCTTCCATAAAGTGAATGGACACATATCCAGTTCCTGTGCACGATGGCGGATAGACTGATTTGGGTCTTCCTCTACGCTACGCTCTACAGCAGCAATGACTTCTTCTGTACGCACTGTACGACGTCTCTGTGGATGCGTATTATCATTTAGAGTAAACGTGGTGCGAAAATGTTCCATAGTTAATCGAATTAATTGCTCTGATAGACGATTATGTTGACCGTAAAATGGACGTAGTACGCGATACGTATTTCGAACAGAACCATGATTTTCAAAATAAATTTGCACAATTTGGAAGCGTTGTTCAGGCGTCAGTCTATTCATGTTGAAATGCTAAACCAAACTAAACATAAATCACTTGACAGCTGACAAAATGGCCGCCAGTTAAAAAGGTGTTGCCAACTTAAAGTTTTATACCTCTATAAAAAACACCCTTTAGAAAGAACAAGTCATTATGAGAGCGAATATTTCCTTAGGCTTAATACGGTGTCCCAATTAACGCTAAATAACAGATAATGGTATCGATAAACAACCCATATGTTTTTATTTTTTCATAGTTACTCTGTTATAGAGACTGGCGGTGAACATGACATAAAAATGTTGTTTACTTACGATTTGACAACATTTTCTCACATTTTAAGTATATATTGCGAATTTTTATAATCTATATAATTTAAAATTTTCCGTTTGACACAAATCTTGAGTACCAAACGTTATTATCCACATGTCTATCTTGAAAATAAAATAAGATAAACAATAATTCGTCGCTAAGGGTCATCTGAGCCGAAGACTAGTGACATAATTTGTCGATAACTCAATATATTTTCGTAGCAAGCGGTATAATGTGGCATATACCTAGAAAAAACGACGGTTTTTCCTTTCCTTTGGGACTTCATCAGTGGCAAGCAAATTAACTCCAAACTCCTCAGGGACGCATAACTCCAGTTCGTTTTATCCTTGAGGTTTGCGTCGAGCACACACATGTCAAGTTGAAACTGCTACGCTGGTGTAAAATGATGTTAAATTTAGTTAACTTTATGTTCGTTGGTATGTTAAGTGCATATCAGTTTTACCTCAACTGTATGAAGAAAAAAAATTATAAATAAATTGAACCAAATTCTAAAAATGCGCTAAAAATAACTATAAACTTTTATAAAAAAAAAATTGAAATTTTTAAAGTCGGCGCCAAATTATTTCTAAGTGAAACAAATAACTACGATATATATATATATATATATATATATATATATATATATATATATAATATTTTTTCATTTATTAGTTTAGCACCGATTTCAAAAATTTCAATTTTATATAAAAATTTATAGTTATTTTTCACTTTTTAGCGCATTTTTAGAAGACGGCTCAATTTTGTAAAAATTTTATTTTTCATTATGATAGGCATAAATTATTTGAACTAAGTACTAATCCAAAATAGTGTATCCGCAATGATTCCAAGGTAACAGAAAAGTACCCACTTTATCCAGAGTTGTAAATCACCCTAAAATGAACAACTAAAAATTTTTAGATTCTTAGTGTTCTCCAAATTCCAGTTTTGATTGAAATTGTGTAAAACAAATATTTAGTCTGTCATTGTAAATCTATCTTAAACTTTAAATTAATTTTAAATTGGTAATATAGGCTCTCAAAACCTTTCAAAATCGATATTTAAACAACATGAGATGTGAATTTCTTAGCCCGACATATTTTATCTTGCATATTGGAAAAATGTTAATCTGGCATACCTACTAAGTTGTAAAAAATTAAAAAATGTGAATACAGTAAACTTTACAACCCACCATATTGAAACCGCCATATTGAATTTTTTAAAAATAATTTTAACGCCTTAATGTAATCTAAATCTAAACCCTTCAAAGCTCCCTAGTACCAATTTTGGATGAAATCTGGAAATTAAAAATTTTTAGACCGTCATCTTGCATCTGACATATTAGATTTTCTTAAAATAGTTTTATATTCGCTATTTACATCCTCAAAAACGATCCAGTCCCTCCTTCAAACAAAATCGAAAAATGTAAAATTTTTAATCCGCTATATTGGATCTTGAAAAATTTATAATTTACACCTTCACGAACCCCCTATATCAGTTTTGGAGAAAATCGAAAAATGTAAAATTTTAGCCATTTTATATCCGCCAGATTGAGTTTTTCAAAAAAATAATTGAAATGCGTAATGAACACAAACAAAAACTTCCCAATACTGATTTTAGACAAAATCGAGAGACGTAAAATTTATCCTTTTGCGAATATGCTTAAATACATTTAAGTAAAACGCTATGAAAATTTCAGCATGAATTAAACACTTTTTTCCGATTTTTCGAAATACAATTTTGGGTTACGTTGGTTCTATGTCTGCCTGACCCACACCGTCTGAAGTGTTTATTTTTATGTTCGAAATTAACTTAATTTTTATATAGTTTTGGTTGCGAATCAAACGCCTTCTTTGGCATATGTCCCCATGTCCCAAAAAAAGCCAACCAAAGCTTCCATTCTCTATTTATCTATCATAAATGTGTGCTATCACGCAAAATTGAAAACTAAATCAAACAATTAAAGAAAATTCCTTAAGAGTTCTCCAACTAAATGCAACCCGCGAGAAACAGGACTGGCAGCGTTTCTCGGTATACTTACGAATATTCCCCAAGAGTTACTGAAGCTGTAAAAATACGCAGTATAACTGAAGATTCGTTACTTTACTTTTTCGTCAAGATAATGGACCAGGCAGCACATCGAGTAGTGAGAAATCTATATTTTCGAACGAAAATTCAAATTTTTTTACCATATAATCCTTTTTGAGTCCAGATTTCGCAACACTTGATTTAGCAATTTTCCCTTTTATCAAAACGTAAAATAAAGGGTAGGCTTTTAAATCGATATGATACCAATCACTGCGTTTAAATAATATAGTAATATTTTAAGATAAATTTACTTTCAGTAAAAGCTTAGCCGCTAATAGGGATTAATTGTAGAAAAATGGTCAGGGAGATACAATTTTTTAAAATAAAAATAGCTCTTAAATTACACTATGTCCTATATCATAACAGAGGAACAAATAAAGAAATCGACAGACACGTAAATTTACAATGGTAAAAGTTTAAATACAATTTGTTATTCTTCCTTGTCACTCACTACAGTAATATTTTAATTCTCATGACAATTTATATTTTATATTTAGTTTGTTCAATTTCTAGACCTTCATCCAAACTCATTTAAACATAAAACTTTATGCAAAATATTGGTGAAAGCTGCTAAATACACGTCACAAAAGTTTTGCATACAACGACACTCTGTCGAGTTAAATAAAAAAATTTTATATTCTTCTCTGTTTGTGTTCTTTTCAAATATTCCCGTTTTGTACATTGACAATAATAATAATAATAGTATAACATTAGAATTAATTAAAACTCATATGGCGCCCTCAGTAAAATTTTTATAAAACTAATTTCTGAAAATATTTTGTATCCTCCAATGACATGCGAGTGAAGTTTTGAAATGAAGATTGACAATTTAACTCTGAGAGTTGTTTTTCGATGGATATTTTGAAAAAAAAACATTTTTCTGATGATAAACTATTTATGAGATATTGCTATCATACACCAGCTTCTTTTATAACGTGTTTGATTCTTTTTTATGTGACTATTATAAATATAGCAGTAATTATAATAACTAACAGTGTGACAAGCAGTAGTGGCTGCAATTTCATTGGTATCCATCTTGCAACATTTACAAACTACACGCTTCTATAGGAGAGTATAGATGCAGCACTCGTCTGGTATCGCTTACAATTTATCACCAAGATGTCTCGTGTAGATGTCTGGCTGAGATGTCTCACTGAGAGTGTGGAGGTGGCATAAAACTTCATATATAGAATTGACGAGCTACTAAACACCTAACAAAAGAGTTTTATTTCAAACTATACCTCGTTTTGCTATATAAAAAGTTAGTCTTACGACTAACATGTTACATGCAACTATGATGATTTTACGTCAGAATTTAGTAGTTAAATGTGTTGGAAATAGCTTTTGTAATATCTCCTGCTACACTTAATTTACGATATGGTATTTTGCTCTTTTTTATTATTTTTTTTAGAAAATGGGGCACATGGGTATATAAATTAAAAAATAGTTATTTATTTTTTCTCTAAATTGAATTTGTTGTACATTATTTGAAATAATAATGAACATATCGATGGAAATTATTATTCTTTTTGTATTAAAATTACTCTCCGATGTTTCGCTTAATATTACACACACAATTTCAGTAATTTTGTCTCTGATAGATGTGCCCAACAAATGTAAAAAGATATCTTCAAATGGGATGCTCTTTTTCAAGGTTATTTAATGTACTAATCCCGCAGTGTGAAGAACCTTGAAAATTTTTTCTACAATCTAGCATAGAATTGGAAAACAATTAGAAAGAGACACAGAGACACAAGCTAAACCTTCAGCAGTTATTTCTTATTTGACCCATATGGCTCTATGTTAACAATATATGATTAAGTGCAATTACAGAATTTATTATTAATAAAATATTAAATAAGAGTTATTTTTGTTCTGATTTTTTCTATTATGAAAATTACAAAAATTAAAAAAGCAATTTTGTATAAAATTATATAAAAATTATAAATATTACTAAACATTATCAGCTATGGCCCCAAATGAAATTTTGTAATATCATTTTCACTTTTTCACAATGAAACATATCTGATCCGATGCGGAACTTATCACTTTACTGAAAATGCTGCACACGCAATATTTAGATATAATTAAAAGGTTTTCTTGACTTGAAATAATATAATCAGTAAAATAGACACAGAACCATTATTTGATCCAGCGATGAAGAGTACGTTTAGAATTGTTGGAAGTAATTCTAAGTATGTAAACCTCTGATCAGAACGGAGAAAAGCGGTTGGATAGTAAAAGAATCCTTCTTTGATTAGATATGAACCAGTGATTTGATCAAGACATCAGAAACAATTTTAGAACCATTTGAATTATTAATGATTCTATTAAGGATTAAATGACTATTATTTATATACGAATACTCTTTTTATAAGACTTTGCAAAATGTAATATTCTGTAAGAACGATGCATAACTTACAAAACTGAAATACTAATTTTATATACTACATATTTTGTTGCCCATAAGTAATAACTTTCGCAGCAAATGTATTTGTTCAATTGGATTTTGGATGAAGAATAATGCAAACTATTGATAAGTTTTAATAGTGAATACATATTTTAACAAGTTTGTTAGTAGTCAACTCATTGTTAATAAGTTAAAACTGTATTTTCAGGCATTAAATTTGCAAGTATTATTTTCGGATTTCTTAAAATGGAAATGGAGGTGCATTCAATCGATCAAAGGACCTTTTACAAATATTCATTTTTAACTTTAACTAGAAAAAGTTTTTCAGATAAATGATAAAATAATTCAATTAAAACTTGACGTTATTTCAACGAAATACTTATTGGTAGGAGCTACATCAATATAAATAAGTTAATGAATCTTATAAAATTCAGTCGTTAAAATTAGGAGCTTTGTTAAAATTGTTCAAATCAAAAAATATAATATTTTAACCAGGGTTAGCAAGAAAATTAATTAAAATTAAGAACCATATAACATAGTAAAATAAATAATTAGTATAATTACTAAAATATTTATAGTTATGATTAACTATAGATTGACATAAAGGATTTATCCGGTACAAAACCTTATCGATAAAAACATTTGAAAAAAGGAGTTTTTAAAATAGTTATAAAATCTTTTAAATTTTATCCCCATTTCAGTTTAAAGAAGTTTAATCAAAAAGCATTTGTCGGAAAACTTGCGTTGTCGTATAAAAATGTTCTAAGGCATTTTAAAAGTTTTACGATTCGAAAAGTTGGTAGGGATTTTTATTTAGTCTTTGCTCATGCTAAAAAATGACTTGCTAAAGTAAGTGACCTATTAAACTTAAATTTGCTTAAGTTTGCCATCGTCATGTACTAAATTTTTTACAAACTTTTATCATCTAAAGTTGTAAAAAGAATTTCAATGAACAGTTTTGTTTCCAAGATAGAAGAGAGCAATAAAAGCAATTATTTTAGAGGATAAAAAAGTGTTAACTATTGCAATGAATCTTATACAATAGTTAGCTTACTGGCGAGTTTTACCTTCGATTTTAAGGTGAGTAAAAACACGAGTAAATTTTAGCGTTGCTTTTATGAGCGTTTTATGTATAAAAATAATAAAATAAAAATACGCAGCAAAATCCAGTCTCATCAAAAAACTAATATGGATGAAATTAAGCAAATAAATTATAAAATAAAAAAAAAAATAAATCCAAAACTTTATAACCTATAAACACAATCCTAAAGTGTGTTTATGATTTAGTTAAATATTTCAAGTTGGAGCTCGTTTACTTTATTCATGGAAAAAGCTAATTAAGCGAATAAATAAAGGCAGTAACTTTACTACTACACAATAATTTCCTACGCATTTCAGAACTGTGCATAAAAAAACCACCTCCAATGAAATTATTGTTTAAGAAGGAGTTACATATGCTCAATAATCATTTCAAATTGTCAGCTTGATGTGGGTGGAATAAAAACAATGTCGCTACAAGTATTAAACTAATGTCCAACATTTTAGAGATTATAGGCATTAAGTTATAATGAAAGGCCCCAAAACATAGAAATATTAAGCCAAAAAATTGAACGCACATTAATATTGCTGAACCAAGACCATAGAGATTTTATTTCAAACTCTATTAGACATAAAATGAGAGAAATATTTTTAAATGTATTGATAATCATTGAGCAGATATTGAAAATATATAGAGATCTTCCTAATTGATTTTTTGCGGTTGTGGCAAACGCTTGACATCCTCCAGTTATGTGCTGAATTGTCTCCGATGTTCGGCAGCCATGTCTGCATTGGTTATTTTCTATTGAGGGATCTCTAATGATGAACTTCCGATAGTTCTTCGTCGGAATAACCTGGTCTTGGATAGCTAACAAGAAGCCCTCCGTTTCCGGAGATATCTGTCCTGAAATTAACCAGTAGTTCGAGCTGAGTTGTCGACATTGTCCTGATTGACCTCATTTGGATGCCGTCCATGAAGTGGCTTCCGTAGCCAGGTTTGCAACTTCTCTTGATCTGTTTGGTGGTGAGAAGTAATATCTTGTTCCCTCAACTGTAGCGGCGTTGAATCGTCTGCCTCGCATATTGCTCGATGTAGTGTGGAAGAGTCCGCCAACTTGTGGAAATATGAACGTAAGTTTATTATTTGTTGGTCGAGCTGCTTACCAATATCCACCAATCCTCTTCCTCCTTGATGTCTTGGAAGCATTGTACGTTCAATAGCACTCCGAGGGTGATGTTTTTGTGCTTTTGAGGAGTGTCCTTATTTTTCTTTGCAGATTTTGGATGTCCGTCCTGCTCCACTTTACAATTCCAAAAGAGTAGCTCAGCGCAGAGCAAGCATACGTGTTGAGCGCCTTAAACAAATTTCTACTATTTAAATTAGTTCGTAATACCCGCCTTATCCTCCTGACAAATTCGGCTGTCAATTCGGCCTTCATAGTGCCATGGTCAATTCTTTTAGCCTGTTTCATACCTTCATATTTGTATGTTTGGTATGCTTCCATTGCAGCTATAGTTTCACCGTTCTGCATTTCAAAAGCCCCCGGTTGTATCTTCCTTTAACGATGTTCAAAATACGGCACTTGTCAAGTTCAAATTGCATTTCGATATCCCCGGAGAACTCCTCTACAATTTTAAGCATTTGCTCCAGCTGGCTTCTGGTAGCAGCCATCAGTTTAAGATCATCCATGTATAGAAGATGATTCACTCTGACTACCTCTTCGTTGTTATTTCTAACACTACTTGTTGATTTTATTACTATTACTCCTATTATTATAACTATTTTCAAGACAATTATCTGATGTCTTCTTCTTCTGAATCTTTTAATGTTTTCTATGCGAGTTTGAAAAGATATATTAGTCAATATAATAAGTATTCCACACCATATTAAAACGCCACAACGCAAATTGAAATAAAGCATTTGTTTTCCAGGCCATCTTATGTTTTTATATCAGTTTATTAATAATTTAAACTTAAATATATAAATAACGGCTAGTTGGAACACTAACTTATTATACTTTTTTGAAATCAGGGGGAAAAGAACTTTCATTCTAGCAGAGAATATATAGGATGTACTATTTAAAAAATTAAAAATTCTTTTGTTTATCAACTTTACGATGCGGCATTGTTTTTGTAAACAAATCTAAAAGATAATATGGAAGAAATCCTACAACTTTCATAGTGAAATTTTTTTTTTCATTTCTTATAATAAGAAATGGTGCTAAATATAAAAAAAATTCTGTATATATTTAAGAGAAATTCTTTACAATGTAATCTTAAGCTCCTTTATCCTAGAGCATAACAAATTGTTATTAAATAATAGTCTAAACTACCGACAGACTTTCCAGCATGTCGTTTAAAAATCGGCCAGGACAGATAATTCTGTAGAAGTTTTCAGTTACAACCTGATATTGCTTATGTGAAAAACTTTTCGGTATTTCAAAAAGCTTGTTTATATCACCACGGCCAGTAAAATTTTAACCAGCTGATATTCAAAATCTCCTTTAACAAATAACAAGCATATCTACGCTGCAAGAACCAACAATCTATATGTGAGATCGGAAAGCTAGGCAACGCCATTAATAGCTTTACCTTTGCCGCAAAAATAGCCAGCCTTAATAAACCAGAGAGAAGCAACAAAGTTATCTTAATCTGAAGGAAAATACACTTAAAGTTTAAAAACGGGCACGATAAAATTTCTCGCTTAAATAGGGAGTTTTTTAGTTTCTGTTGGCAGTGAATTTGATCCAAAGTTTTATCCAACTCAAGTGATCGTCAAATAATTACTAAAAGCAATAATTCTTGGCAATTGCATAAATGATATTATTAACGTTTAACTTTCACCAGCTTTTAATATTTTAGAGAAATTCATTTTTAATTTATTATTTTTTTTTACAAGAACGACAATTTGCAAACATTTACAATTAACAGAAAACTGAATTAAACAAAAAAAAAACAATGTACAAACTTGGGCCATTCATTTTAGTCACTTGTTAAAAAATCATAAAATTGCACTTGTTTTAATATCAATTCAGTAACAGACTTTTGATCTTGTTGGTCTTCAAATAGTTGGACCCTATTTCCGTTAAAAAGTGCATTCGTCGCTAATGTACCCTGTTGCTAAATCAGCAATATTTAAGACTAAAAAAAAAACATTATTTTATATCGTTTCACAGAATTGTGTTAGACCTTGGGTAACATATTAAAATGTTATTTTTCGCGGGTTTATGCATTCCATATAATTTTTCTTTGTGCTGAAATTGAGATTTATTTCACTTTATGTTCCTCAAATTTCATACGCGAGATTTATTGGTGGCTTTATTAGTTTTCCTTCTTGGGGCATTACTTTGTTGCAAAGTTTTCCAAATATTTTTAAAGCTAAACGCTTATGGTATTCAAGTTAGTTGCTTGAATTTTGGATACATTTATTGATCCATAGAATACTCAGGTACTGGACACTGAAAATATTATAAAGGTAGAATAATGAACTTGAAGAGTTCATAATTATTTATAATACTCAATATTTAATTATTTACTTATTGACAGATCTATAAGTGATTAGAGTAGATTAGGTAATGATGTTAAATTCCACTCTTTGAAAAATTCACAGTGCCTGAGTCAGCTAACCTATGGACGAGGTTTTGATAACCGCTTGCTACAAAATGCAAAAATAGCACTTCCTGAAGTTACTCTTACGGAAAGTTCTAATTGAAGGCACTATCTGTCGCTTAAAACTGTTAAAAAATAAATTTATTTGGTGTAAGATTCCTCGAAAAAATGCACCGCTATCGCTTTGGGCTATCGTTTCTCGACATAGTTTGTAACTGAACTGAATAGTCAAGCAAACAGATTACTTATTTAGCATCGGACAATAATTATATTTATAATTACAACCTGGAAAGGAATTAACTGACTCAGAGTTGAGATTTTTTCTAGGCTGGCTTATTCACATAAATATAATCAATAATGGTGGTATTCCAGATAACCCGAAAAATGATTTGTTCTTCTCTATTCCTATGACACTTGAAAAAGGTTTTGTTAATAGTGGAAGAAAAGAATATTTTTCAATATACTTTCCGTTAACTTCAACACACTTGCACATACCCTATAATTTATTCTATCAGGAAAAAGAGATTCTTGTTGGTCTTCAAAAAATTCATCAATCTCTTATACATTTAGTTATTATTTACAAAATCTGTCAGAATTAAAAGGGAGCCAAATCTAAACTATATGGCAGATGGTCCAGTTCAAAGAAATTATACTTGCGAAGAATGGGTTAAACTTTGGCTGCTTCGTAAACGTGCGTATTGTCTTAAAAAGGGGGGACATGAACCAGGATGGTTTTGATTAATATCCCTCCATAATTTTGTTTATAAAATGCAGTCCGTGATTGCTGTTATCGTAGCGTTCAAACAGAATTACTCGTGCTTGATCCTTAAAGACAGTTGGTTTTCAATTAAAAATTCCTCCGACAATTTTTGAAAGCGAAGAGCCCTTACGAACTCATTGCATGACCTATCCCTATCTTAGAGACAAAAGTCAGAGTCTGCATTCAAAGATTTCAAATGATTTTGAGAAATTTGGGTCTGTCTGCTTGTAGACGCCATACAGTGAACTTTGAAAATGGTGAATGAGATTTCACCGAAACGTCAGCTGCCTTACAGTCTTAAGAGGGACTCAGCACATACACGGGATGCCCGAAAACATACATATATACATATATTAAATGGACTCACTCTGTATATTATGTATACATTTAATGTAGTTGTAGATTTAATTTTTTATGGTTATGTTGGTAAAAACAACAAGAGAGATGTACCTGTTATAAATTCAACAATAAACATTTAAAAAAAAAAAACAATTCCCAATGTTTGCTTTAAAGAGAACGGTGATTAAAATTTAAAGTTAGAATTAAAACAATAGAATATTATTGGTTTTAAGTAAACGTTAGAATATGCCATGTTCAAATAAGATTATGGGTAAGATTTTCTTTTTAACCACAGTGCAACGAAATCGCTCTCTACATCGTGCTGTGAAAAATAAAATACAAAAACCCGATAGTAGTTGAGGAGCCACAATAAAACCGAAACCCATTTATATGTTTTCGTTATCTTAGACCTAACGTATACTGCAAGGATAAAGCTTACTTTTTATCTTTAATAATGCAGACGTTAAAGGATTTAATATAGTATTTAAAAATATCACAAATTTTACACAATGAGGTAAATCAGATGTAAATAGCAACAAGACGAAAAGCAACTACACTTTATTTAAATTATCACAAAATTAGCTTCCTTGGTACTAAAATTTTAATATGAAAATATTTTACTAGACAATCATTACCTCAAGTGAGTCTCCCGTAAAAATTCAATATTTACTATCAGCTTGAATAGGCGCTAAGAAAATATATAAAATACATTCCATGCGCCATTTAACTTTACGCTTATCTTTAGAAAACTGGGCGCAGAAAACCCTTTCCACACGAACGGTTTTATGATTTTACATTTAGAGCTTTTTTCTTGAATGTTGAAAGATAAAACTGAAGTACAGCATATTTAGGACATTCTGTCTAAAATAATATTATTCTACCTATGTTAGCAAGAATCTAGTATTTTAAATGTGCTAAATTCTTTATAATATGTATATGAATTTCATGACACCAAGTGGATTTGTCATTTTTTGTTCAAAATTATTTAATAAAAGTGGCCTCCACGTAATAAAACCAACTTATTCAGTAAACCGTGAAGTTCTGTATAAAAGCTTATTAATAATAGAAAACCTTATACCAAATTATTTCTAAATAAAATTACAAATAAACTATTTTTAATCTGTTTGTGCGAATCACATTTGTAGGTATTAGTTTGGTGCCGACTTCAAAAATTTCAATTTCAAATAAAAATTTATAGTTATTTTTCATTTTTTAGCGCACTTTTAGAAGTCGGTTCAATTTTTTTTTATGAAAATTTTATTTTCTATTCAATTAATAATTTTTAGCGAAATTAATATAAACCACTTTTGACGAGTAAAGCAAAAACAATAGATCTAAAGAAAAAAAGTTTATTTTCAGAAGGTAAAGTTATAAAATCTTAAGAAAAACTTGTGGAATATTTTAGTCAACTTTCGATACCTACTGATTGTATTACCTTCCATTAACGGTTCAAACAATTTTTTTTACCAAGTCTGACTTAGCATGAAATCGAACTACATCTATTACCAAGACCTATCATTGGAAGCTTAGGCCTTAATTGCTAAGCACTGCATCGACTTCAATTTTGGTAACCAGAGTATTTTTGAAGGAATGCAAATATCTTAAACAACCCTTTTAAACCCGTTTTATAGTAAAAGTAACTTTTTACGTTTTGTTTTATCATGCAAAGACTATTATTGAAAGCCATTGAAGTGTAAAAGTAGTTGTGTTTCATTGTGAAAAGATGTTTACAACTTGAAACAAAGAACAGTTTATAAAGTAGGTAGCAAGAAAAGTTCACGATATGAACTTACAAGGAAATTTTCAAGTTAAGTGTTTCTGAAAGGAAATTGATTGACTTATTTTTATCGAAAGATAGTATATTTTCTAGTTGAGATGACAAGAAAATATAATATTTTTAAAAATAGGGTAATTTCGTAGATACAGTTACAGTTAGTGCAAAAAGGTATTTTATTATCAAAATTACAATAATTACATAAAAAAATATACTTTGCATTTGCTCTTATGTAAATATTAGTGAAGTTATATTTAAATTTATTTATTAACATCATCTCACCAAGATGTCTCGCGTATTTCTATTACATCGACTGACGCTACAATGAACTAACGGGTGGGACAAATAGGGGGTATATGCATATATTTTCTATTTAAAAAAGTGATATTGATATTTCTTAATTTAAAGAAAATATTAATGAAATTTTGTGGATAGGTCACTCTCTGAGAGAAATTTAGATACGAGACAACTTTTTTTTTAGTTGGAGTTTGATTAATGTAGATTACAAGAAAAATAAATAGCATGCTAGCCATCTTTCATAGAATCACTGTGAAGCCCCTAAAATGCATTTTTTTTTTGAAAAAATGTCTTTCATATATCTTAATATGAAGGTTTCCATTTATCTAATATCACAACCAAAGTTGTAGAAAATGTAAATAAATTCTGTAACGTAACCTTAAAAACAGATTTTGAAAATATTGTGATATTAGAGAGATCTTACTAGGCAGAATACTGCACAATAATTTATCATTGTCTTCTGTGAGACAAAAAGTGTATAAATAAATTTCGATGTTCTAGCTGAGTTACGAACTGAGTCACTTAAACCATTTTAATACAGAATAACCAGTATTCTGGAATGAAAGAGTATTAAAAGATTGTGATCAATATATGGGCTTGCCCAAGTTGTGAGAAAACTTTTTAAGAACGCCCGAGTTACTAATTACCTATTATGTCATCAAAAAGGCCACATATTAAAAATAATCTTTCCAGACAAATTGTAAATAAAACGAAAAGCCACAACTTGTAATTTATAGTAAATCTGGAGAAAAGAAATAAGAAAAATCACGAAGGTATCCAAGCAAGCAAGAAGAAAAGTAACAGCCCTACGTGACTTCGCGAAATTCTTTCTCCGAATGCACGCTAGTTTTATAGTGTTTTATTCGAAATGAAATTTTATTTTGTGACTGTCCTTTTTAAAGAGCTAACAGTTTGTTTGGGATTAACATTTAAAATAACATGTTTACCACAGAGTGTATTAGATCTTATAGTAATAACTGTATAGTTCAAATGGGAAATTCAATAAGTTTAAAAGAAGGTTTCAAAAAGCATGTATATAAAGGTGACTATGTTCCATGGAAAATAATTCGATTTTTATTTATCTTGTTTAAAAGTTGCGAGACCTGATTCTAGTTTGCCTAATATAAAATATTATTGAAGCCAAAGAAGATGACTCTTTGAAGATATAATATTACTATTACAATTTTATTACCAGTTATGGGCACAACGCCGACGCTGGAACATGATTCTAGAAAGTAAACACATCTGACGCAATCTAACGAAATAATGGCATTTTCCTTTTATTTTTTTCATTTATAGAAAAAAGATATAAATAATTTCGTTATTATCTTTTGAAATTATTATAATATTACTCCACGGATAAATTGACAATATGGTACAGAATTTTAAATGGGTAGTACATGTTTTACGCCAAGCTATTGTCACGTTTTTTAAGACCGTCTTAATATTACTGTATAGAAGTAGTAGTTGTTCACGTCATTAAAATTATTTTTACGGTGATACGTCTATTTCAATAATCTAATAGGAACTGTTAACAGTTTTATTAAAATAAGAAAAAATTAAGGCCGAAATATAATGGGAAGATTGCCAAATACAGATCTGGAAGTGCAAATTGGCAGACAGGATGTAATGAACAGAGTCCACACGATTCCCACAATACTATCAACAACTGGAGTGATACCAATGAATCTCCTGTAAAACATCAGGGGACTGGCATTTAGTGAGCATCTGTATAAACCGATGCAGCAAGCAACTCTCCTTGCAACCGCGCGGACGGTCCGAAAGTTTGTAGGTCGTACAGAAGACTACGCCACCTAGGACCTGATAACATGGAAAGGGTCCCCACAGAGCTTCACACTTTTGGTGTCTTTGTATACCTGATATGAGTCAATAATCCCTAGAGGGAAAGCGAAGCCGTTTGGTTTGTAAATGTGACATAATAATAATAAATGGAAATTTTTCAAAATAAAACTTTATAAAATTTAGTTTTTTACCTTTTATATTTTAGGGCAATAATATATCGTGAGAAAACAGTTTTATTTTTAATTCATGAATAATATTGTTCTATAAACTTATTACAATGCAGGATTCCCTATTTTCTTACCATGTTGCACATACATTGAAATGTGATGCTTACCTGAAACAAAAAATAAAACGAATTTTTAATAATTATTTAGATACCATGTCTGAGGAAGAATAAATAATTATTAATGAATATTATTGGAATAAATTGACATTTTTGAAATCGAACGAAAATAAATGTATAATCTTTTAGTTCTTATTTGCAGAAAGAGTACTGTTTATAAAATATTCACTTCTAATTGAAAATTGCACCTCATTTTCAATAATGTGGTGCATTTTTACTTTTTTCATTATTTACAATTTGTTTGACGGATTTTTCGTCATTTGCACTCTAGAAAGTAAAACTATATTTTCATTATTTATTATAACATGTAATGAAATTGCCAAACAATCAGAATTATTTAGCAAGAATATATATATATATATATATATATATATATATATATATATATATATATATATATATATATATATATATATATTTATTTATTTTTTGGGAAATTTTAAAAAAACATACATCGCTATCAAAAAATAATTTTATGGATGCTGTTGACCTCGTTCTTAATACAAATTACTTTCAGTACGAAAATACCTTTTACAAACAACTCGATGGATGTGCTATGAGATCACCAATTTCATCTACCATTGCTCAGCTAGTAATGGAATATTTAGAGGAAAAAGTTTTAGAAAAATTAAATTTTAATATAATATTTTTCAAACGTTTTGTCGATGATTGCATAGCAGCCGTACCACAAAATAAAATAAATGAAATTCTCCAAGAATTTAACAGTTTCAACGAAAAATTACAGTTCACGTCCGAAACAGAAAATAATATTAAAATAAATTTTCTAGATATGACACTTATACGCAGAAAAAACAAAATGTTAACTGAATGGTACACCAAACCAACTTGGTTAGGTAGATATCTAAACTATTTCTCTAATCATTCAAAAACTCAAAAAAATAGCGTTATAATCGGTCTATCTGATCGTGCTATCTCCCTAACGTCTCCAGAATTCCGACCAAAAATACTGCAAAAAGTAAAAGAGACACTAATAAATAATAATTTCAACGGAAAGACTATCACCAAAATAATTGATAAACGAACATATAAGTTTTATAATAACGTAAAAACAAAAAACATAGAACATAAACAACAAAAATATGTGTCATTACCTTACACTAGTGAGCTGTCACAAAAAATAAAATACATTTTAAAAAAGCATGATATCATATGCCACAGATCACAAAATAAATTAAATACATTGTTCACAAATTTAAAAAGTAAAACTCCTCTAATGAATAAATCAAATATAATATATTCGATCCCTTGCACAAATTGTTCCAAAAAATATATAGGCATGACGAGCCAATTACTGAAGAACAGATTAAATGGCCATAAATATACAAAAAACGCCTCAACAGCGTTAAACAAACACACACAGGACGAAAAACACACTTTTTATTATAACAGTACCATTATAAAAACCAAAGATACGAATTACCAAAAATTACAGATAAAGGAAATGATTGAAATTAAAGAAGATAAAAACACTGTTAACGACAGAACAGATATGGGAAATTTGAGCCACATTTACGCAAGCCTAATTTAAACAAAATATTAAGTATTCGATCCGGTCAAATAAGAATCAAAAATGGAATATCCTCTTAAACATAAAACCAAACATATATCTTATTTGTTTTTTTATGCATTGAAAAATATAAAAAATATTAAAAGAATAAAACACATTCGCATTCCACGTATCCTCAGTAAACGATGTAAAATTTAAATTTTATTTAGAAATAGAACAGCAAAATGTCAAGGTGCGTACCGGTAAAATTAAGTATTTTTAAAAAATTTTAAAGTTTTGACTACTGTTTTTAAGTGTCTTGTTTGTTTTTCGAAAATGTAAATAGGTTTTTTATGTAATGTATTTTAATTATATATTTTTAGGAGGAAGGAATTTTGAAAATGCCTTGAATAAAGGGCGAAACGTCAATCGTTTTATGTATTTATTGAATATAAAACCTAAACCCAAGAAAAGACAAAATAAAGAAAAATGATATATATATATATATATATATATATATATATATATATATATATATATATATATATATATATATGTATGTATATATAATTCAAGGTCTATGTATCTGAAAAACTTATTTTATTCTCCTTATGAACGTTAAGAAATAGGACAGACAGTATATTCTCTGCGAATTCCACTCTGGTTCTCTCCATACTAGTTTCGACCACCTAATGAGCAAAATGCACAGAAAACAACTATCTACCTAAAATCTCCATATCATAAAATATCGGCACAATTTCACGGTCTATTGTTTTCTGTGCATTTTGCTCTCGGTTTCACTGACGAGACCATTAGGTGGTCGAAACTAGTATGAAGAGAGAACCGGAGTGAAATTCGCAGAGAGTATACTCTCTGTCTCCTTTCTTAACGGTCGTAAAAAGCATAAAATAACTTTTTCTAATACATAAACCGTGAATTTTTTTATTTTCAATAATTTTGGACCGTTCCGGGGTATATTCACATGTTCATTTGTACTGTTTAAGATAACAGTCCGGCATCAAGTTCTGCGGGTAATATCCTACCGATATTTTACGATGTGGGTATTTTAAGGGGACAGTTGTTTTCTGTGCATTTTGCTCTCGCTTCACTACAACTCCACTGATGAAACTATTAGGTGGTCAAAACGGTTGTAAGGAGAATAAAATAACTAATAAGTTGTCATCAAGGGAAAAATATAAAAATATCAGTCTTAGACATACAAGTAAATGGCTCTCCGAAATTGTAGTGTAGATAGCGGCAATCTCAAGCTTATTGATATATATTAAACCTTATCCTGTTGAGCCTTTTGCCTTAAAATTTTACATAAATACTCCGGTAGCCATTTACCCTGCAATAAATCTGTTTTAAAATACCTATAGAGCTGAATTTTGATCGCACAAAAGGTCTTTCGAGAATTAAATCGACTTAACACACTGATAAATCACCCAGTCAAATAAACTTCTATTACCGTTGCTTTTTGATCGGTTTAGATAGGTAATATATCTTATGCAGAATAGCCGAAATGTTTGTTTTACTTGCGAAACGATAAATTTTAACGCTGTCTTTTACAAATTTACATAATTCCTAGATTAAAGTTAAAATAAAAGAACTTGGGCATAATACAGGTATGCTTTACATTGTGTAGTTTTATAAATACATAACGTTATACATACATTTTAGAATGAATTATTTACTTTTAATTTTTTTTCATCACTTTGGACGTGTTGACTGTTCGTGTTACATAAATACAAGTTGTATATAAGGAATTCCTGACTCCAGTTTATGTATGGGATTAGAAATCTTGGGAAAATAGTTACGACAATAATTAAAGTTTCACAATATGGTTGTATATTTTCAAAATTCATCGTAATTTAGAAAATAATTAAAACATAATCACTTTTTCATTTTTTGTGAGATAAGAAAATAGACTTCATACAAAGTAATGGATTAAGATACTTTGTAATTTATTTCTCTATTTTATTTTCCGATTCTCACTTAAATTGTTCCCTTTGAAGAACAAATCTCACTTTGTTGTTTTAATTTTTTAAGGATGCTTTAATTCTGTCATCTTTGCCAATTTATTTCATTTACAATTAGTTTCAAAGTTTTGTACTAGATTTCACCTATATGCAGAATAGAAGCAATAAATTTCTTAGCGTAAAATATAGTAAATCTTAATTTACAGAAAGCTCGAAAAAGTCATTCAAATATAGTAAATCTCAAGTTGAAGAAATGTTCATTGATGGATGCAGTGTTGTCAAACATTATTTTACATCTTGGGTTAAACCTAAACTTAATATCTTTTTGTGATTTTCTAGCACAAAATTTAAAATATTGCAAGATAAAAAATGAGGAAATGGCCCGCAAATAATATTTAGAATTTCAATAGTTTTTATTTGATTTTAAATTGAACAGATATTATAATTATTATTATAGACTAATGTTATTATCAATCCATAAGTTACTTTGTCTGAAATATTTGGCTGCCTGGCATTTTATTTAGCAAACGGAAATTAGACGAATATTCTAATATTTGTTATGTACCTCAACGATTTTGTAGAAAAAGTTTTAAGCTTTATACTATACTATAATTCTGAAGTTGGTTTTAAAACTAATCAATACAAACAAGGCTACTGAAAAATAATAAAGTTGTGTAAAAACATCAACAAATGGTTATTTATTTTAACCATTATAAAACAAAAATAAAACATAAATAAATCTATTTTGATTTCAATATGATTTCTAAGTGACTGATTTAAGATTTTTTAAACCTTTTTAACAATTAGCATATATACATGTGCTAACTTCAACTGAAGAATCCAGTATACAAAAGTGTTACTAAAGTAGAGGGGTACTTCATATTATCTTAGTTGTTGATTCAGAATCGGTTATTTTGCAAAACATCTCCTAGGAAATAAAATACATTAATAATTAAAAATTGTATAAAATCTATGTTTAAATTTAAAGATTTTGTGAGAATATAAAAGATATTAAACCAATATATTTTCTATGGATGTTAAAAACTTGTCAAAATGTTTCTAATCTAATGGGACCAAGTCTCTTAAAAGCTAAATTTATTTCTTTCAAAGCATAACATTTTATTGACTCAATCAATGTAAAATACAAGTGACTCAGATAAATAAACTTTCAATACCTTTCCATTTCGATCTGCAACATATTTTATGCAGTGTTTTCACAATGTTTGTTTAACTTGCAGAGTCATAAATTTTGAATAAATTTTATACAAATTTACATAATTACAAAATCCAAGTTGAATTAGAGAAGTTGGTGTATATTATTTTACCAAAATGTTAAACATTGGCTCACGATGTTAGAATGAGGATTAATATTTTTCGGTTTTATTAATTTAATATCCACTTACTTAAAACTAAGGTCCATGTGTCATATTATTATAGACAATCAGAAATAATAAAACTAGTAAAAGTTTTTATTATTTGTTCTTTGATAGAATGATAGGAAAAGGTAATGTTAGAGAAGGTTGTTATTTCGACCAATAATATTTCCTCGTTGGGATGATTTCTATTTTATAAGTAGCTTTTTTTTATAGAAAGTTATCTAAATATACATAAATAAAAATATTTTACACAAATTTAAGTTGGCAGATTTTTTTTACAACAACATTTAAATGTTATGGACTATTAATTATATTTTAGAGATTTAACACGTGTATATAACACAGGGGGGGGGGGTATATAATTTTCAATACTAAACTTAATATTTAGCATTACAGTAAATAGGCCAAAAATCATGGGCAAAAGAGAAGATGATAGATAGTCCTTTAACGCCCATTCAGTTGTAACTTATTACTCAAAATTATATTTAGGAAAATACAAAACCGAATGATATACATATTAAATTTTAAATGTCCGTTACCGTAAAGAGATATTAAAAACTCTATGATAAATTTTATTTTACAATTCTCATACTAATTAAGATAAAATAATAATTATTTATAAAAGATAACGTAGTAAAACTTGATTTCTACTTAAAATTCAACTTTAATTGAGACTTGAATAAAAGGATATTCAGCATGTTTGGCTACACGGTAGCTTTATCAAGAATTCTTCATTTCGGTAAGAATAACTTCAGGAAGTGCTATTTTTGCATCTTGTAGCAAGTGAATCATAAAAACAAAGCCCATATATAATTGCCACAACTAGAAAGGCTAGCTGACACAGATTTTGTGGGTTTTTCAACGAATGGAACTTAACATCATTGCTTAATCCACTTTATTCACTTATAGACGATTCAATGACTAAGTAATTAAGAAATAAGTGTTATAACATGTTAAGAAATTTGATGAAACTGACATATGTGAATAGGTATCAAATCATGTCAAACTACTTAGGTATTCAAATGAGTGAAAGTATGTGGAAATCTGTAAAATATTTGTTTCAAAATTATAGTACAGACAGACACACATGTGTAATTAAATAAACTTAAATTAATTAAACTTCGTAAAGGAGCATACGAGAATGAATTATATATGCGTAAAAGACAGTTATATAGTACGAAATAATTTTTAGGTTTTGCAAAGGTTTCATCAATATTATTATTAGAACTGGATAAGGTCATTAACATCCAGATTATTAAGCTTTGGAAAATTAAAAGGTTAAAAAATTAATTTTTCTACCAATAATGTTTAAAAAGTACTTGAACAAACAGTATTAAATACAAATAAAAACAACGAAACATTTAAGTGGTTAAATGAATGAAATAAATAATTAAAGTCTAAATAATTAATTATTCTATACAAACATCCAATTTATCGTAATTGGACTACCTTAGCTCTAAATGTTGAATAGCCAGAGGAAAAAACACAAAAACATAACGTATAAATTTAGCTTAAAATGGAATTTTGTTTTAAATTTTATACCATATTCAGTGAACTTATTTAAATAAATGTATTCACCGGTTTAAAAATATGTACGAAATTTCTAGTATTAATTATTCTGTCGAGTAGTATTACATTGCTTTAAAATTTTATTCATAATGAATTTATAAAACATCCAACAATATTTTTTCATTAAAACTTAAATTTGTTTGTGCCTATTTAACATACCGATGTTGAGGTTTATTTATTTTTCAAAGAAAATTTATTATAAGTATGCACTGGAAAAACAATTATTCTGGCGCCACACGGTGGGGCCATTCAATTAAAAACTGGGTCATGAATGGATTTTGCAACTTTATTCATTCTTTATTTAATTAGTCTATATGTTGAAAAAATATTTAAGGTACAAAATCTACAGGTGAACTGAGTGTCACCGAGGTAAATTACTTTGAAAATTAGCTCAAAATGTGTTGTAATTTCTGTGTAATTTTTGTTCATAGACGAATGCTTCATTTCTGCCATATACCACAATCCCTGGACGTGATTGAGAATTTCTTCAGTTTTAATACTATATATGTTACTACCAAAACTGATTATATATATATATATATATATATATATATATATATATATATATATATACGTTTCTATATTTTACATATAAAGGATAGACCAAGGGATATAACTACACCACCGCATCTTAGCAGTTTTTCTTTATTATTGCTTATATAACACAGGGTACTAAAAACCATTTTGGTTAGTTCGCTGCCATCTACTAAGCCTTAAACAAACATATTCGAAACATTTACGAACGGTAGGAAATTTTATCGGTAGATTGCCTTACTAATTTATGGCCAGTATAATATATTTAGTTTACTGGAATGTTTTTAACGGTACTGACAGTGCAAATAAGGGATCTCGTGACAAATTCATGTTCTATTAAAAACGAAATGTTGGGTAAAATTAATCTAAAGTAAGACATAAAATTTAAATATCAGTTAAAATTTGGAGCTCTCAAACAGATAATAAAATCGAGTTTTACGCATTGAGATCCTGTGATACATACTACATACCAACGTTTATTTAATAACCAAAAACAATTTTTGATAAGTATTCTACACACAAAAAAAATCTTGAATGAACAAATTTGCTTTCAATTAAAACTATATCAGCCTTGTAGCTTCACAAAAAAATTTATTATAATAATATGTTTTTTTTGATTTTAAGGCAATTATAAAAAAATACGTTGTGTGATTTCAAGATATTTATAATTCTTTCTTGGGTTTAGCAACATATCTGTTATATAAAAGAGATTATATTTAAGATTATTCATGTTTATTTTAAAATAGTATTTGTTTTAAATGGAGTTGAGGCTTGAGGAAAGTTATGAAAAAATTTTAGCAGTCAAATAGGCGATAGACATCATTTAAATCAAAATATTTATATTTTCACAAATTAGTAGTTTTATTTTATGTTAAATATTATTATAATTTTATCCCGCAAACTGAGGTTGAATATCCATAATATACGCCCCAATATCAGTTTTGAACAATATTGTAAAAATGTAAAATTTTTAGTCCCCCAGACTTTATTATAACTGCCACAACAATATTGTTTAAAGTTTCGCAATACAGTTTAAAAAATTATATGCTTTACTCCTACTGTCAATTTTTAACCTCAAGTAAAAAATTTAGAAATGCTGAATTTTTAAAAACCAAGAAAAAAGTTATGACATAAAAATTACATTTTAAAACTTATCGTAAATTTTTTATTTAAAATTTTAAAAAATGCTCAAAGAATAACAATTTATAGTCTTCACTACTACTTTTCACAAAGTTATAAATAAACCACCAATTCTTTATCATTAATATGGTGTAATTTTAAGAAGAGTCTAAGTGGGGGCAATAAAGGGTTTAAATTGATAACTGTAGAAATAAGTAAACTAATACCTTAAAAATGTAGCAACGAAAAAATCGTGTTCTTTTTTTACGAAACAGGCAAAATGGAGATAGTTCTTATCCGTAACTTCCATAAGTTTTTATTCTTAATATTCTCATATAAAGGTTTACTTATTGTGACATATATAGGGTGTTAGAGAGGTCGATGATAATTCTTATTTAAGCTTTACATATGTGTATATAAAGTCTGACGGTTTTAGAAATATTCTCATTTTTTCTAATTCCCCTAAAATGAAGATTAAAGTCAAGACTTAATTAAAGCTGAGCAAAAACCATTTCATATTTTTTACCATTATTAACCTTCCAAAACACATTACATTTTCCTATATATCTCTGGTTGATTCCTTACCGAAGTTGGTAGAATGTCTGTCTCAAGCTATTTCATCCTATTTTAAATTCTTTTTTTACTTCTAAATATAAATTGTGTGAAGCTTTCCGATTATAATCTATTAAAATTAACCTTGCACAAATCATATATTATTTTTTGTCGGCTCGTGTGTACTTTCTGGAAGTATTGGTATTCGTGTAAGTAAGTTAGTCGGGAACGAAACAATAATTAAGTAATTGGAGGATACGTGACATCAGGAGTAGAAATTATTTCAATATATAAATAATAATTTTATTTCTATATTTTAACAAAAATTTTGAGAAAAGCTTAAAAATGGAGAAAAAGTACAAATTGCTTATTTAGTTGAAGCCCATCATAGTGATTACAAATGTCAATGTTCAGAATGAATAAGTATATATACAAAATTTGTCCTTCGTAATAAGCTTTATGAATCAAGCAGGAAAAATATAAATATTTGAAATTCTATTTTAAAAGATATAGATTTAATTTTTGCATATCTCTTATCTACAGCGTATAAAAATAATATTCTTTATGTACAACTTAGGTTCTCTGTGTAACATTATTGAAAACATTTTTATTTATTTTCACCGACAAAGGAAAAGCTGAAATGTCTTATAATTTATTCGGCCCATATATTAATACAGTATAAATCAGAGATTCTATTACCTAAAAATATAAAATAATTATGACACCTAATTGGAAAAAAATTTCGAATTTAATTTTAATTGTTCGAATAAATTAAATCGAAATAAACCGTCACCTTAATCAAACAACTAATAGGCCACTGTATAATCTACAGCCTCTTAAACATACGCCCCAACAAACTCGAACCAACGAAGACAGTTTTAAGATTACCTGCAATTAATTAAGCATTCTTAATAAACTCAAGGCTTGTGCACACACTTCAGAACACATTTTGAGTGGCTCTTAACTAAGTTGGCCGACACTGGTGTTTGCTTTAGACCGAAACAACGGTCATCTTTGCACAAGAGTTCACTAAATGTTGGGAAGGGCAAACAGAATATCGGTAAACAAAAATCTTGATCAAACAAGGGACGAAGGGTCGGTTGAGATTTTTTGAGGTTTGGTGGAACTTGACTTAATATAAAAGGGGTATGAGGTTAAAATTTAATATTTGACTTTAGTTATTAGACCTCTTTATATATTGCGGTTTTGTTAGATGTTATGGTTTCCGTATATTTAGAGAAACAAAGATAAAGTTTACGTTAATACCTATGGCTATTAAAAAGTAATTGTTTGAATCCATTTATAACTGTTCTAAAAGAAGAATAAAAATAAGGCGGATGAATTATGATAAGTAGTTATTACGTAATTATTTCTCGAAATATTGTGCGACGTATGTTTAATGAAATCATTTTTTAAAATTTTGTCTTTTTCTTCTTCTTCTTCCTCTTCTTATAGGCTTACAGCCTGTGTTTTCCAACTCAATCATTCATCTCATTTGATGTTGAAATCCAGGACTCTCTCCATCTTTTAGGTGGTCTACCTATTGGTCTTCTGGTTTCCTATTTTGCGCCATTCTTCCCAGGTGCTCATTCCAGGCTCTTCTGAGCTTCCGTCCCCATCTTACTATATCCTGCATTCCATGTTCCTCGCGTATTGTTGAATTGCGTATGTGATCTCTTAATGTGTATCCCGATATTCTTCTTAGTACTTTCATTTCGGCAGTTCTTAGAATTGATTTGTTTTTTGTGTTGTCAGCTCTCGTCTCTATTGCGTACGTCATTATCGGTCGAATACAGGTCTTGTAGATTTTTGTTTTTGCGTCCTTGCTCATGTATGTGTTGTGCCATATTATATCCGCCAGGCTTCTTGAGATTCTATTTGCCTTGTTTACTTGCTTTTTTACTTCTCTTCTTCTGTCTTGGTTTGCGGATATCTCAACTCCTAAGTAATTAAAGGTCATGAGTTGTTCTATTGGTTTGTCATCCAATACTAGTTTGCATCTTAAGGGCACTTTGCTTATTACAATTGACTTAGTTTTTTTGATGGATATTTTCATGTTGAATTGCTTGCTTATGGTGTGGAATGCAAATAGAAGTCTTTGGAGATCGTTTTTATTTTCCGAGACTATGACGGCGTCATCAGCGTAACATATTATTGTTATTTCCCCGGTATTCATTCTGTACCCTGGTGCCGCTCTTTTGACGTTCTCAATTATTTGGTCCATTACTATGTTAAACAGTAATGGACTCAGAGAGTCCCCCTGTCGTAAACCCGACGCTATCGGTACATCCTTAGTTGGGTTGCCGCTTACTGAAATTTGTGTTGTGGTGTTGGAGTTTAGCTGTTCAACTATGTTAATTAAATTGTTTGGGATGCCTTTAATTCGCATTATTTGAAGAATATCATCCAGTATCATCCTATCAAAGGCTTTAGTGAGATCTATAAAGCACATAAAAGCCGGCTTAGTAAATTCAATAGATTTCGCTGCTATCTGTCTTACGATGAATATGGCATCTACTGTAGATCTGTTTTTGCGAAAATCTTGCTGTTCTTCTGATATTCTGTAATAGTCAGTTATTATACCTTCAAGGATTTTGGTGAATAATTTCATTATTGAATTTAATAAAGTTATTCCTATATAGTTTTCCGTGATTTTCTTATCACCCTTCTTGACAATAGGTACTGTTATACTTTTCTTCCATGAGTACTTCTCGGTTCTTTGTTTGCCATGACATTATATTCCAGCGGGCCATTTTTAATATCTCCCTTCTCCAGTTATGTTTATTCTTTGATGTTTTGTTATTCATTGTCCTTTTTCGTGCCAGATCTGTTACCGTTAAATCCGTCCTTTTCCGAGGCTGATCGTTGTCCATTATAAAAATTTACTTTAATATTAATCACTGTGTTGGTGTTAATAACATTTATATTTCCAATTTGAAGTGTTTCATATTTATTGAACTATTTTAAAATATTTGCAGGGTTTATCACAATTTTTTTACAGTGTAAGAGTATGATTATATAATTATATTTTTAAATGATATATATATATATATATATATATATATATATATATATATATATATATATATATATATATATATATATATATGTATTAAACGAAAGAAAACATATTTTCCAGAATTAAAAAAAAAGCGTTCTTAATAACACTTCTATTCCTTAAACTAACATCCCACATTACTCGTAGATAAAATATTTACTCGATCCTTAAAATTTAATCTTAAAAATGGCTAATTTACGACACTAAAACGTAAACATCGTAGAACAACGGTCGACATGCGCACTACAAAATGATCAGCTGATCATCGACAGTACCGAACTTCGAAAATTTATTTAGTTAGTTCAGTTAGTCATAGTGTCTGAATGAAGAAAGTTATTAGAGTTGCAATTTTTAGTAAAGTAGTCAGTCTCACCTAACTTTCTTGTTCTGGGAGTCACATCATATGAGCACTAATGAAATCTAAACAAAAGAAATTCAGATTTGTCTAATTTTTTTCATAATATTTTACTCCTGTTAACATATTAATAAATTTTTAATTGGAGGATATAAAAGTGAGGATTACAATGACAACATGAATCATGACAATTTCATAAAATGAGTACGGACATAACTAAATCTTAATTTACTTCCAAAGCCAGTATTACCAACGCTTCTTAACGCTATGTCCTGAATCTTCAGACGTAAAATATAATAAATCATAAAATGGCAGCAAAAAAAAAACTTTGAGTTGGGTGGAAACATCGGTTAAATATAAGCTGGATGAACTTATGCAAGAATACGGACATTGTGTTGTATGCTTGTCACTGTATCATTCAGACCTTAACCGGATAGAAAAAAAATTTAACAACTGGAAAAACTTAGAGCTTAGAAATTATAGAGCCAATATCCGATCCTGGCTAGAATAGAAACCTTCTACTGAAATATTTTATATATATATATATATATATATATATATATATATATATATATATATAACAAAATAATAATGCATTATAATTATTGTAAGTTATATGTATATGTATGTTTTAAAATATACCAACTTCATTTTACTTATTTGCACTGCCAAATAAATTTATTTTGAAATTATTCGTTAGTTTTTATTTGTGTAAGTAAAGGAATAGATTATGAAAAATTGTTTGTACCATTTTCTTAACATATTGATGAATGCACTTTTTTTTATACGATAGAATAAACTATTGTATGGTTTTTGCTTGTTTGGATTGTTTATCTTATGAGCACTGTATCGAAGGATCTCTGGTTAGTTATTTCAGATAGTTTCTCATTGGGATAACCTGATTTTGGATAACTAATATGAAGCCTTCAGTTTCAGTAAATATCTACATAGACGTCAACCGGTAGCTCGACGCTAATTTCTCAATATTCTCCTGTTTGACCGCATTTGGATGCCGATCATGAAGGGGTTTCTGTAGCCAAGCTTGAAGCTCCTCTTCATCTGGTTGGTTTACCAATATCCACCAATTTTCTTCCTCCGTGACATCTTATAAATATTGCTCACTCAGTAGCACCTCGAGGAATACTTCTGTGTATCTTTATCAGGAGAGTTCTGATTTCCTTCTGCAGACTTTCTATGACTGTCCTCCTCCATTTCACAATAGCAAATTAGTAACTAAATGCAGAATATGCATAAGTATTGAATGTTTTATAGAGATTTTTATTGCCTCACCTGCCTTTTGAATTCGGTTATTTCTATTTTCATAATTCGTTTACTTATTATATTACGAGTTTAGTTATTATTTGTTATTGCTTTTGCTAACGCCATGAAAAGTTGAATATTTTTACAATCCGCCTATTATATTGCATGAACATAAAAATTGATTTTATATTCTAGCCCTTACTACTAGATTTATGTGCAAGCGGAAACAAAACATCAACCATTCTTCAATTTTAATGGCCCTGAATATTAAATCGAAACCTTCACCGTAAACTTTCTTGCACTTATAGTTTTATATGAGCTTAAAAATATTTATTATCGATTACTGACATTTGTATGGAAGTACGGAATGATATGTATTACATCAATTTTGAAATAATTGCTGGAAAAATATTAAGATACTTTCGAATAAAAATACACTAAAAAATAAAGAAAATTTCTAACAATAAATAATACAACATTCTTTTTTTCGCTTCGCTCATGTACGAGTATTCAAGTTAAGTGATGACTTTCTAATTTGAACATATAGCATATTAAGAAGGTAGTGGAAAAAATATATTAAAATAAGTGAATTTCTATTGATCCTTGATGATAAATAAAAATAAATTTTCAAAATAATTTTATAAAGATTTTGATTAAGATCCGTGATTCTACGGGAATATTGACTATTTTTCAAGTTGGTATCTTAAAATAGTTCTAAATAAACTTGATTAGCCATGACTAATTCACCAAGGAAATTCATTTCTTTTTTGCTACACGTGGGAAACGAGCAGTACTACATGTAGCCAATAGATGTGTAACAGAATTACCAACTGTGAATACACAAGTTCTACGTCGGAAGGTACCTTTCTTTTCTCCCTCAATGGTATTCAAAAAGCGAGGGCAATTTATGTCATGAACCTTATTAATTATACAAGCCATAATTAGATAGCAGTCATGAACATGATCGTGAGATCCGAAACCCGGACGGTTTGTTAATTGATATTGACAGGTACGAACAAGCAAGTTGTAAGTGAAATTTCGAACTTACAAACGATCTTCTGTAATGTTACGAAATGAGTGGCAGAGATACATGGAAGGTTGTGTGAAGTTTCTTCAGAGCTAATTCTGCATTTATTCAAGGTGCTTGTTATATTGGATCTTACAAAGAACTACATAGAATAATCATCAAAGAAAACTAGTTTGTTCTTTACACGAAAGTTAAAACAAACCTAGGATCTTTGAAGAAGGTTTGTTAGACCTTTTATTTCTTGCACCCTATTGTCATCACTTTCTGCTGTTCTTAAAAATACTTAAGGATGTCGTTGCGATCTAAATTAGATACATAAATTCACCCATCCATTTTATGTTAATGATTTAAACCATATATGTGAAATTGCTAAAGATGTACAGGAGTGTGATGGAAACTTTGTATATTATGTATTATTTATATAAATTTATTATATTTCATTATGGTCAAAACGCAACAATTGCTTAAATACTTTCTAAAAAGCGAGTTATATGTTGAAGTTTGTAAAATCTAGTTTTAAGCTAAATTTTCAATCTATAAATATATTTCGTGATCCTTTCGAGGTTCACCCAAAAATGTAAAATAAATTTAATTAAAAGCTTTAAAAGTTACAACTTGCCTACAATTAAAAATATAATAAGAGCAAAAATAAATATCGCTAAGGAGACATTATTACAACATTTCACCAACAAACCAGTTGTTTTAGTTTTTATGAACCCTAACATGTATAAAATATTAAATCTTTTCAGCATTTATGTTCAGAGAAACTATTAAATTCAAATAAGTAATTTCAGGTTATAAGCAAATTAATTATTATTTCGACAAAAATTTATGTTTCCGCAATTAAAAATTCCAGGAGAAATTTTCACTTAAACATTTCCGCCTAAGTTTAAAATAAATCTAGGTATAATTATGTATATGGTAGAAAATTTTATGAGCAGAACCATTTAAAACAATATTTCCAAGAAAATACATTTCAACAAAAAATACAAGGCAGGTAGCTTTATTGAATATAGACTGTCAAGTTTTTGTTTTGGTTTAGAATCTGCTTCCAATTAGTGGATAACGAAACGGATACCTTGAGACTAAGGAAATACCGCTTATCGTGAAAAAATTAAAATTAAGCATTAGCAAGTGCACGTTAATATCCACCACTAGAATTTAGTAACACGTAATAGGAATAGTGTATTCAGTACATCCCAAAGAAGCTTAATCGGATTGAGATCGGGACTCTAACGAGGCGTTTAAGGCCCGTGAGAAGTGTTATATAGTAGGTATTCATGAAGAAGGAAAGCGGTGTGCTTAAAGAAATATGTCACTTTTCTTCTTGCTAGAAATACAAATCACTTTTCTGGGGTCTGTTTTAGATTTTCTGCATTCTGTTCTAGACTTTCTTTTAAAATATTAAGACTGGCATTTCTATCCATTCTTAATAGTACAATAGTGTTCTTAGAATTCAATGCTCTTTTTGCTTTTCTCCGTACTTTTTTGTCTGTCCAAATGTATTACATTTACTGGTAAGAATAAATTCAATATATATGGTTCAACAGCATCGAAAAACTATAGGGACAAACTGAAAAATCACTTAATTCTAAGAACACTTCCAAAACTATTAAGCATGGAGGTAAGTAAAACTTTAAAAGTATAGGGGTATATGGCGACGTAAGATAATGGAAATTTGCTAACAATTTAAGAAACCATGGATAAAAATGTCAGTTTTAATATTTTAAAAGCAAATCTAGAAGAGAGTGACTACTAGTCATCACAAGATAACGATTCCAATCACACCGCTTTCATTGTTCATGAACCGCCACTATAATACTTCTCGCATGCTTCAAATACTTCGTTAGAGTCCCGATCTAAATTCAACTGAACATCTTTGCGATGTATTGGACAGAAGAATTCGATGTCATGAAATAAAGAAAGAAATTACGAAAACTTTTAGTTGATGAATAGCAGAACATAGGAGAGGAAGTAACACAAAAATTAGTGCAGACTATGTTAAAGCATCTTCAAAATATACTCGATTTAAGAGGGTGCCCGGCCAGTGTTAATTAGTTGATTTAAAATGAAATCTTATTTCATTTAAAATGCCTACTACGCATTTAAAATCCAAATTTTTATTTTCGCGAATCCAAGAATGCAAAATTTTTTCTTATAATTTGTAATAATTTCGAAATTCTTTTCGAAAAAAATGTGTTTCGTTTGCTGTAATTAAACCTAGTGGAGGATCCAAGCTTTTCTCTTTGAGGGAGGGGGTGGCGATATTACAAGAGTACAATATGGCAAGCGAGAGCGAGTTGTTGACGGTAGGGGAGGTACCAGAGACATTCCACGTTCCTAATGCATCAAACAGGGGCGAGTCTATTATTCTAAACTAGCGACCCGCCCCGGCTTCGCACGGGTGCAATGCTGATACTAAATACACTACAGAAAAACTGTGACTATTTATTTTATTTTTACAACAATTATTACATCGGCCTCCGACGCGCTATTTATAGGCACGCTGCCGCCGCCCCGGTCGGCCAGTACCGCCGCAAGCGCTACTTCTCGCAATTTTAAATCTGTAATATCTTCGAAAATATTCATTTAAATCTTGTGCTGTAAAGGACCATATAGATCTATATTAAATCAACAATGTATTTAAGCTATTTAATTGGATAAGGATTAATGCTGTATTGGTTAAAATCGCTTCAAAATTTGCCATTATTTGTCGTAAAAAGTAAATGACAAAAAAATGTTATTGTGGGATATCCATGAGAGATAGACATATACCATCGCGGAGTTTTCTGTAGACCTTTTCAATGTGTACAAATAATTAGTACATTATTTTGATAAATCTCGTAGGGTTCAGCCTGCGTTTGCAATGTAAGCGGAAAAAATATGATAATTAACGACATCACATTAGAAACCTCAAAAATAACAGTATTTTTCCACTATTTAATGGATGTTATTATACATATAAACCTTCCTCTTAAATCACTCTATCTATTGAAAAAAACCGCATCAAAATCCGGTGCGTAGTTTTAAAGATTTAAGCATACAAAGGGACAGAGAAAGTGACTTTGTTTTATACTATGTAGTGATTAAAAACTCTTGGGGGGGGGGGGGCGATCGCATCGTATGGCAATCGAGAGAAACTTGTCGACGGGGGGGGGGGGGGGGGAGAGAAGGGTGCAAGCGAATTTCACGTTCCTAATGCAGCAGATAGGAGCAAGTATTTTTCTGAATTCGAAGCTTTTAGAGGGGGTAAGAGCGATCACCCCCACCATCCTTCCCTTGATTTCGCGCCTGATTAAATCAGGATAACATTGAGTCTTTGGTATATCTAATTTCAGGATTTTGTTTGGGGTTCATGTTATATACACTTTTCTTTTTAAAAAATAGTGATGTGCATAGACTATTGTCAGCTACTGTATACCATATAAAATGTTAGCTTTTACAGCGAATATGTCAGATGGCAGCACAAGCGCCAATGTTGACAGTTCCCGAAATAATGACTGTATTTATAACACCCTGTGCCCTAACTAAGCAGTGGGTGAGTGATATTAACTTTGAAAACGAAAAAAATACAAGTTACTTCCAAAGATACACTAACATTACTTAATAATATGTCTATATCCTTAGAAATCATTCTTATCGCAATCTTTCATGTTGAAACTATTTAATAGAAGTAAGAATGATATTTAATCAAGAATTAAAGTGTTCTTTGTAAAAATTTAAATATATTTTCTTTAATAATATGTTTGTTTAATTCCTGATATCTCCACACCTAATCAAAGTTAATAAGAAACTAAAAATATAAATCCGGTCGCTAGTCTATGCAAACAATATTTAATAACGTACTAACAAACACGCATTTGGGTTAGGATTTCAAAGAAAGAAGTAGCGTGCTACGAGGCAATATGCACCAAATCAATAAATAAGTCTCTTTGGATATCATCATTTACCCTTTTACAGCATTATACGTTTACGTGTCGAGGAAATGGATACCTAAAGTTGGGAGGGATTGGATTAGATTAAAACAACTAACTCAAATTATAGCTTATAAACAAAGTGAAGTTGTTTTGGGAAAATAAAAGTTGATTTCCTTGTGGTGAGTTGCAATGTTTCTATTATTTTTCGACTAAAGTAAGTTGTGTTAATTTATGCACAATACATGCTAAATACTAGCTTGAATAACACAAAAATATAATCATAGGTACAAATATATTTAAATTTTTATATTTGATTTTAAAATTTCAATTAGTGACACCTTCTTAAAAAATACTAGATTTTTTTTTCACTTTTTCTATTTTACACTAAAAAATATAGTCTATTGCTTCACGTTATACTTAAGTATTTTATTACAGTCGCTGGAACACCTGCTGTCGGCGCCAATGCCACAACCTTGTAGATACAGGGTGTTCGGAAAATGCATCAAGATACTTGGAGAAGAATTTTACTTGGTAAAGTAAAGGTAGTAAGTCACATAAGTCGAAATCTCAATACTTTTCGGGTTACAGCTTATCAAAATGAATATTTTCCCCTAATTTTTAAAATCTTGCAGTTAGTTTTTAACTTATTAAGTTGATGTTTGACACAGGGACTACACTTAATGACTTCTATCATTCTGTTATAGAATGTTTCTCTACGGTGCGGCCACTAGACCTGAAATTTTAATATAATTTTTTAAATATCTTTGTGTTTTGACAGTTACTGGAAAGAAGGACATGTCATTTTAAAGATATATTTAATTTCGACCCATATGGGGATCCATGTGAGCCATTTTGGGAATCAATGGCCTAGACGATTGCAAACAAGAAATTTCAAATGATTCAATATCCGTATCATCTTTAACTTAATATATTTTGTAAAACACTTTCAAAACCGTTAAAAACTGCTATTCTCACCTATATGCCATTCGCAAAGTGTATTAAATAGTTTCTTGTGGTACCTATGTCAAATGGTAATAAAAATAAGAAAGATAACTTTTAAACTGGAAGATCATGATAGCTAAATTTCTAGTGGTTGAATTTTGAGTAATTCAGTAATAAGAAATAATTACAAACATCTTAACGAGAAGAACAGTTTTACTCAAACAACAAATAATTATCAATTTTTTTATTTTAGTCACCTATATTAAAATAAAACCATGACGTTGCTGCATATAAGGTCTAGCTAATCAGCATTTTTAATCTAACAAACAGTTTTTCTACTTGATATCAATAAGAACCAAACTAGCGAATTATAAAGTGTATCATTTATTTTTTACAGCACAGTATTTCTACATGTCCAAAAAATTTAACTTTTGTAGGTACCGTCTCCTTTGCGAAAGTTGGTAATAATCATCTCTATTCGTATTTTTGAAGCGGTGGATCTAAATAGGTTGGTACAATGATACCCATTTCGCAAGTTTTTCAACCACAAGTGACGTGTTTCCTTTCAAAGCTTCTTCTTCCTGAGATCTTTCCTTGCATTATTACTTGGGGTTTTCGGTACTTTTCTCCTATGATTATATTTCATTAAATCCAACATCGGACTGTGAACTGCATAATATGAACATTGTTCTCTTTTGACTTCAATAAGGCGTGTCCATATTTGTCAGTGAATTTACGCACCATGCATCACTTATTTATATAATACACTAAAATACTAGCTTATAAGCGGCCAAGTTACCGGTATATTAAAGAACACGCAACAGAGTTAATGGAGTATCCTAGTTATTGTCTCGCAACATTCACGCTATATAAGGAAATCAAGTTACTAGTACGTCATTAGATATTATAATTTTATTTGATTCGCCAATTTTTCAATTAAGAACAATGATATGTCACTTTATTTACTTTAGGTATTTTAATTAAATTATTTTATATTTTTTATATTATCATTGCCTTTATAAAAATTACACAATTACAAATTAAATAAGAATATTGAATAGTGATTATATTGTACAAGTATAAAAAGTGCTTGTCACATTTCTCCGAATTGTTTGACAACCATTTTAATATGAATTTATTTTAAAAAAACGTAGAAAGCTCATTTCTGAGTTATAAAAAGGTAGAAAAAATAATAGAACAAAACAAAGCAGTTATTATCGAGCAACTTAAAAATAAATACGTTGATTCATGGCGAAAATAAGAAACTGCATGAAAAATAATTTTTCATTATTTCATACTGACATACAGTGAAACTTTTGCTTACTGAATAATTGGTTGTAATAGTTGATAAAACTATTACTTTACCGAATAGTAAACCGGAAATTTTTTCTTCGATTCGATCATAAGCGATTTGTGTAAAAAAAAACGAGATAAAAACTTGTTTAATTTATAATATAATATAATATCATATTACCAACAAATATAAATTCCATATAGAAGCACCGTTCTTTATTAGAAAGCTTTGCCGATCGTGAATATCAATGTTTACAAAGACTAGTTCTGGTACCCACACATCAGATGGCGCAGACATCTTTCTCCAAGTCTCCCTCTGCCAGATGGACTGTGAGAAATAAACTAGGTATATTAAATGTCATTTTATCATGGATACAAAGTAATTGAATTATTTTTAAAATTACAATTTTTTTGAATTGTGGAGATGATGTTCTTATGTAGAGACATATATTATCTTATTGTAGAATAAAAGCTCAAAATCTGACAAAACATGATAGTAAGTGCGTTACAAATATGATTTTAATACACTCAAACTGAAAAATAAATCTTGACTGCTGTTGTAACTTGTTTTAAGCGTTTCTATATAGTACACACAATTTAGTTGAATATTCACGTAAATTATGTTGTTTTTTAGATTCACACAGAAGATCAATCTCACGATATCATAAGCTTAACGAAGTTTATTCTCATAATTTTGCCTTCAAAGCATATTTTATTATTATTATTATTCGTGTTTTCAAAATATCAATGTCCCCTCTATACTAAAATATTATAAAACTTTTTAAACATTAACTGCGGGGTACAATAATACGGAAATTTTACATACGACAATAAACTGGCCACATCCGCGCATACACTACCACATTTTAATTTGTCTCTCATTCTACTGCCCTATTATGCGACATTCAACCCTCGGATTTGTCTTTTTATGGACCTTTGCTGGTTTAATTAGAGGAATGGACTATATGAACACGGACTGCTGTCAGCTTGATTTTGTGGCCGAGAGCCTGAATTACATGAAAGTTATTTTCTTGTGTAATTCGAATGATTATTTGGGAAATAAATGTACGCCGTTGCATTTCGCTAATGTTGGATTGCAAAAATAAACCGATTAATGTCCCATAATGGGGGCTTTGTTATGTCAATAGAGAATTGTTGTTGGATTGCCAAAATAAACCTTATATTCAACACTGGCATGAGTTTGTTTGAATATTGTATATTAAAAACTAATCTTTTATTAATCTCTGAAAAACATTTTTATCTTTTATTTTTTTTGGTAAAATTTCAATAAAGTCAGTAGAAAAAAATCATAGGTCTTCTTATCAAATCATTAGTACCGTAAGGAAATATTATAACTTTTTCCATTGTTGTACAAAGACCTATATAGAAAGTTTTAGTACTACATATTTAATTAGAAAACATCGATCCATTCAGCTTTCTACGCTAAACTGCACTTAGTATTAAAATATTAATAAATCAACAAGTTTGCGTGTCTAATTTGCTTTTGCAATATGTCAATAAATGTAAATTTATTACATAGTTTCCTTGCATGATCACGTGATTAAAATATACTCTCTTCTATTTATTGTTCATAATTTGATATGAATACTTATTCCAAATAGATTTCGATTTTTGTCACTAACGGAAAAAAAGAGTTTGAGATAGCGTACATTTATCTATTACCTCATTAGAATAGAAATAAATGATTAAACATTATTTGTTAGCCAACAGCTAGTCCCATGAGGATGCACTAATGTACTTCCTGGTTGTCGGCAATCTAGTGAATCAACGAATAAACCTAATTAGTAATTGGTGTCTCAGGAAAGAGCTTCATCAATCTATCTCTAGGAGACGAAAATACATATGAAGGCAATAATTCCAAAAGGAAGGTAGCTACTTTTCTAAGTAAATCTCTGACTTTTAACTCTCGATCGGGAATTGACAGGGAATTGCTACATTTAAAATATTCGTTCAAATGCGTTATATCACTGAATCTTTGGAAAAACCTGAGATTTGAAACCTAAAATAAATATATAATCATATTATACGATTATCAAATTTATTGCCACAGGTGCCTCCCTTCCTTGTTGCCTAAAACACAACTGAACCCCAGCATAACCCAGACTACTGATAAGTGGTTAACCTAAAAATTACAGAGACAATATCAATATGCTAAACCGTCGTAAGACAATGTATTATTTTGATAAAAGAACACTTTAACTAAATACTACCTTTTATCCGCTACTTCGTCTAAGTGAAACTTTGTTATAAACAGAAGCAGCCTTTATTACTCTTTACGTTCTCCTCTTCATGTCTGTATAGTTTCATTGTAATCAGTTCGGCTCTTTCGAGGATTAGCTAGTACAGAGAGGCAGAAAAAAGCAGCCTATATTACTCTTGACAACCTTCTCTTCATGTCTGTAAACTTTCATCGAGAAATCAGTTTGACAGTTTCGAAAATTAGCTCGTGCAGAGAGGCAGATAGAAAAAACAGCTTGACAATCTTTTTTTCATGTCTGTAAAGTTTTATCGAAATCTGTTCTGCCGGTTGCTCCCTTGACGTACTTAAAATAAGAACTGGATAAAAATATGTATTTTATGTTCAAAAGATGAAGACATTAACCTTTCAAGTAGACGTCTGCACTTAGAATTTTTGATTGAATGCAGTGGTACTATACCTCCATTCTATATAAGGGGTTCTTGTTTCAGAGTAGTAACGATAAACCCATGTTTTATGCGTCATTATGAATCTGTCGAGAGAGTGTTGTCTGTTCTCTCTAAACATTGGAGGTGTCCATTTTGCTGACATCTTTCATATCTAAAACTTTTCGTAAAATGTCGTTGAGACTACAACAAATGAGTTTTTTCGACTGATTCTCTCTTTGTTAATCGTCTGTCTTGCAGAAGAAAGTTGCTTCCGTACATGAAACTGGAGAAAATAACAAAAATGGTTTAGGCAGAATATCCAGTTACATTTAATATTAATCCTTCCAAAGTTAAATTTTAATACTGCTCTAAATTATTAAAGAATAACCAAAATTTTTACCAGAATGAACATTCTATATCACAAAAATAAAGACATATAGGACAAATTTTTATATTAACTTCTTAGATTGAAATTAAACATGAGACCTCATACGATTTTTTAAACTTAGCTATCACATTAAGTTATTTTCAAGATTTGGTTTAATAGAAAACAACATGTTTTGAGATGGAACTCCAGTATGCTTTCCGTAGAACGCAATATCCGGTGGCCATCTCCCTAGGTATTTCCAATGCCTATGGAACAATCTGGAAACACGATTAGTTACACAACCTGGGTTTCAAAGGACACCTTCCAATATTTCTATCCAACTTTCTGCAAAATCGTTTCTTCTCTTATCGTCTTTGTAATTACATCTCTACTGCGTGTCCTCTTAGCAATGGCAATCGTCAAGGATCCATTCTTAGCTGCACTTTCTTCCCTCTATCAGAAGCTCTATTCCCCTACCATCTCCGTCGGACTGTAGGCTGATAATCTTCTCATATACGTTGCCTCCCAATCATCTTTTTCCTGTGAAAGACAAATTGACTGTTTTCTATTCTACAAGAAAAGAACCGGCACAAAATCTAGTACTATCTCATTACACCAAAATCATCTCCCAATGAACAGTCAATTTAAATTTCTAGTCTTAAGTTGGACGACAAAGTCAAATGACGTCCTCACACTAAATGCAAGTGAGACTGCTCTACCCTTATTAGTATATAAAACAACATTATCCTCTTCAAGCTAAATTACTGATACATCGCTTATGATTCGGCAAGGCCATCCTTTACATCCACCCTTGATCCCATACAGAATCTAGTACTTCGTTTATCGACAGGCGTCTTAGTTTCAACACGTTCAGTCTACAATGTTTGACTAACACCCTCCCTCGATCCCTTCGGCTCTCCTGTGTCACGAAATATGGCACCTTAGTCAAATCCAAGCCCTTTGCTATCGATCACCAAGAAAGTCTCAACACTGATTGTGTGTTCTCTTTTACCCACCACCTAATCAGTTGTAATATCTCCACCATCCTCTTCCAGATATATCCCCTTGAGATTTTTCCCTTTTGAAATTAACCTTTATCTTTCCTTCTATTATCAAACAACACTATATGATCAATATAAAGTATAATTTGTTTAACTATCATTTATAGATGGCTCTAAATCGCATCAGGTAGTGGATTTTGCTGCCATAACAGTCACCTCCATCATCAAACCTTTTCCTCCATCTTCTCTGTTGAATTAAAGTAACACTTATCCAACAAACAGTTAATCATTGATGATTCCCTGAGTTGCTATTATCCACTAGAGTAAATGCACCATATATGGACCGCCATAAGGATTTTCTCAAATAAAACTCTGAATTTTAAATGTAATTAGCCTTATATATTTTAAACAGTTCAATGATTAATTGGTATCAAAAACGATTAATAAAATTCTTAAAAAACGTCAACATTTTAGAAATAATCATCATTTTCCAAAATATAACATTTTTATAACTTGCAAAAAGTGCATATAATATGGATCACACGATTTCAAATAGGGACCATGGTCAATTTGGTTCAAAATAATGGAAAAAAAATTGTCGTATAACTTAAAATTAAATCCAGCCAAACGGTCTTAGTCGACTATTCTTATCAATTTAAGAAATTTAAAAAAATAGTAGGTTTTAAAAATGTGACATTCTATTTTTTCCAAAAAAAAAAAAAAATCTCACAGCTAGAACCTCTCCGTAAATACCACTGACCTCTACTATGGACCCCTACTCTTGTCGGCTGCTAAAGCCAAAAAATGGCAAACAATGGGCGAAAAAATGCGTTTCTGCACATCGGGCGCCAGTCATATTTTTGGACGTTGATCAGATAAGGCCATGCGCATAAGCGACTTCCTATTATCGATCGGTTGTTTCGTAGCACCATCCGTAAATAGCACAGTATCGGCTCAACGCCATTTTTGTATTTATTTTTGCTTTGTGAGTTGCATGCGATTTAAATGGATTTATGGCGTTTTAAGTGATTTATTTTATTTGTTTTTGTGTTTTTATTTAATATAATGGAATGTCTACGTATTTTATTTGTTTTATTTTCCTTTTTCTCTATAAGGTAAAAAATAGTGTTGCTTTACAACGTTTTTGGATTTATAGTGTTTTCGTATAACATTAAATTTCCAAAATATGTAGTATAGCACTTTCCAAATGATTACCAAAAGATAAACTGAACTTTTAAGCAATTAATTCTTAAAAAAAAAATCTGAAAATTCGCACAAAACCATAGAATAGTTTATTCTATCATATGAAAAAATTACATTCATCAGTATGTCAAGAAATAGTACAATTTCTACATCTATTACATTACTTACATAAATAAAAACATACATCCTCAAAATGAAGCTGGAATATTTTAAAACATACATATATAACTTACAATAATTATAATGCATTATTATTTTGTTATACATATATAAAATATTTCAGTACAAGGTTTATATTTTAACCAGAATCGGTTATTGGCTCTATAATTTCTAAGCTCTGTTTCAATTATTTTTTCAAATTGTCAACGACTTTTTTCCAGTTGCTAATTTGCACAATGTCCATATTCTTGCATAACTTCATCCACCTTATATTTAACCGATGTTTCCACCCAGCTCAAATGTTTTTTTTTGTTCTGAAGCCATTCTATGATTTATTATTTTGTATGACTGAAGATTGAGGACATGACGTTAAAAAGCGTTGTTCATTATTAATACTGGTTTTGGAAGTAAATTCAGATTAGTTATGTTCGTACTCATTTTATGAAATTGTCATAATTCATGTGGTCATGGCAATCCCCACTGTGAAATCGTCAAATTAAAAATTCATTAATATGTTAACAAAAGCAAAATATTACGACATAAGTTAGACAAATGTGAATTTCTTTTGTTGGTATATATTTTTTATTCACCCCCAGCAATGACCTTGTTCACTTATTTTATTTGAAATAACATTTTCACCATTTTGTCGAAAAAATTAATACGATAAGAAAATATATGCTCCGTTCACCATTACGGCAGAAAAATATTATTATATAAAATTATTTTTAAATCCTGCATATCCGTTAACAAACCCATTTCGTATCAATATTTTCTTAAAAAATGAAAAAAAAAAGATAAGCAAAAGAAGGTCATTATTTTTTAATAATTAGAGAATAAATTGCCTGACCTTAAAAATGTTAATTATTCACTCCCACCCTACAACAAGAAAGTTAACGCACACAGACAGAAACAATAGATTAGAGAAATAGTAAGATACATTTTCTTCACAATTTTACTTTCACAGTATAAGAAATGACTAAACTAACTCCCATCGGTAGACACAGACCGGTTTATTCGCTTCTGCTTCAGATATTATTTGTGCCCATATGATGTGACTCCCAGAACAAGAAAGTTACATGACACCGACTTTTTTACTAAAGACTGCAACCATGGTTACAACTTTGCTTGATTTAGACACCATTTATGACTAATTGAACTAACTAAATAGATTTTCGAAGTTCGGTCCTGTCGATGGTCACCTGATCATTTTGTAGTGCGCATGCCGATATCTGATCTAAAATGTTTACATTTTATTGTCGTAAATTTGCCGTTTTACGGATTATACTTTGCGGATCTATAAATATTTTATCTATGGTAAATACGTATATATTACGAATAAATTTTATGAAATTTTTCCCATTCTTTTTCTGACTCTCAGTTTCCGACACATTCATCACCAATTGAGAATACACTGTATAATCATCTTATTATATTCAAGTGCACAAATATCTTTTTTTTCTGAACAGTTTTTAAAAAATCTTAAGAAAGAACAATTGTATAAAACTTTGTATTACCTATCCGATTTTCACTTTAAATGTTCAGGTATAGTAACGTCATAGACGGGAACAATTATCAATATTATATCGGGCGAATTCAACACCGAAGCCCGACAAATAAATAATTCAAGAGATTAGCTACACGGTCTCGCAGCGCCAGGCGGGCTGAATGATGAAAGCCTATTCAGTCGGATCCTGCATAATGTAGCCCGTTAAATTTAACGTAACCAACCCCATATGAACTTTATGGTGCCATTGTGATTTGTATTTTAGGGGTTTTATTTTAAAGCTAATATCCCAAGTTAGTTATAAATAAGGTTCGTTTTATAGGCAAGGAAATAATGGAAAAATATGGCTGTATTATAGGATTTATTTTAGGCTTTTTGTAAAAAGGTTCAAATATTCCCTATATTAATTAAAAATAATCTTAATTTTGAAATCTGTATATATTACTTTGTAACAAGATTATCTAAAATAACATATATTGAGAAAAACATCGGTGGAATGTCTGGGTTGACGACATATTAAAAAAATATATTGGAGTACAATTGATTTATTTTACCGATATTGCGTTTCATTTCCCGTCCGAAAAATACCGAATTTTCACAAAATCATTAGCGTAGTTTTAACTTCTTGCCGAATTTATGGACGCAAAATAAATTGGCTCATACATTTTTGTGTGATGATTTTATTAAATTATAGTGGATAAATACATTTATATTATAGAAACTATTTTACTTCTCAACCTACGAAAAAAACTTATACAATAAGGGCAGATGTATTCATTAGATTCCAATTACTATCTAGGATGGAAGCCTAGGGTAGGTAGGCGCACCTAAACATAATAAAAGTTGTTGACTGAGTAGCATACAAAGACTTAAAAATCATAAAATTTCATAAAAAATGGTTGAAAATCCTTACAAATCGAAATCCGACATACTCGCTGTACAGGTGCCTTGCTACTGCACCGAAAACAGCGAATCGGGTAGTTTTTTTAAATCGCCTCGGCCGCTGATTGGCTATGTGTTAAGAGAGTCGACAGCGCGCCGGAAAGTTATAAAAAGGGCACTTTTTCGATCTCTTTAGATAAATCAGACTGTACTCCAAAGACATCAGATTTCTCAATGTTCATTCACACGCACAATTGAGAGGTTTCTCAAACAATTACTTAGCTAAACGTGAATTTCTCTGCCGTTGTTGGGTAATCTCGAGAGGAATTATCCTTTCAGTTTCCCTTGGATACTTCAGCACCCGGTTAGAATGTTTAAAAATTAAAGGTTATCCTGTAGCGCCCTTTTCAGCTTCAAAGGGACCACTGATCTTTATAGGCTAGTGCAACGTGGGAAAAGTGTTTTGCTTACGACAGTTTAAGAAGCACTAAAGGTTTCCAACACGATTAATTCGCCTGTCTCAAGAAAGAAGATTAAAAAAAATAATAGAAAGGCAAGGAAACCTAGTCTATTGGGCGGCAAATTATCATTAAAGGCGAACTATGGTTGCTGATAGTAGTTCAAGGTCAGGAAAGAAATATCAAAGTAATTTCTTCAATTCCTTATCTTCCGAAAAATGCGAGTTTAAGTGACATTCAGTTGTCGTCGTTAAAAATACGGTTGCCTAAAAATCTCTCCACGTCAAGTTATTACGTTATGAAATTAGAATAAATTAATAAACGGTATTTACGCGCCTACACGTTACAGGAAAAATCTGATTACGGAAAAACCTTATAGTGAAAAACATCGATTACGACACACCCGATTTCGATTTAAATAATTTTCTAGAAAGAGAAAATTAATCTAATCCTATTAGTGACAGTCAACCAATCTAAGAATTCTACTCATGTCCTAATTTGTGATTAATAAGAAAATTTTAAGAATTTACTAATTTCGGAAAAACTTAAGAGCTCCGTCCCCAAATTTTAATTTCGATCCAAATGTTAACAGTCCGAATTTAAAAACTTTTACTACATAAAACGATATAGAAGCTTCCGACAAGTTGGTAAAAAATAATTAAACAAAATTTTGGCCAAGTACTTCGCGACTAATCAAGCCCAAACTTTAAATATTAAATTCAATTAGTCTTAATTACGGGAAAAACGGTAATTTCTATCAGAATCCTTGTTATGAAAATTCGAAAAATAATATTCATAAAAAACGACGTACTAAGACGACATGGCATCCCTGGTGGGCTATTAACTACTACTTTCTCCCAGGATCCTGCAATGCATGCAGGTACAAATAATATCGTTTTAACAATCGAAAGAAGAGAGAAAGGACATATGGCATCCCTGGTGGGAAATTAAACGCGAATTTCTCTCAGTGGAAGGGACAGAGATAAACGACAAAGTGAACACACTCGGAGACGCCGTACGGTAAATGAGCTTTAAAAATGGTGATAGAAATTTCACCGAAACGTCAGCTGCCTTACAGTCCTGAGAGGGACTCAGCAAATATACGGAATACCCGAAAACCTTCGATTACACACACATATATACTCTTAATTTTGCGACTGTCTTGATGTTAAATAATTTTAACAGTTTATGGATAATGATCGACCAATATTCGAGTTCAAGGTAAGCTCTCACTGGACAATTAGTACGATCATCTATTACATATGGGTTATATTCTGAACACACATTTAGTTAAACCTATACTATTTTCATAATTTGCCCATGTTTGCTTATTTAGTTCTTGATTGAAATTTTTGTAATCAAAAAACTTTTATAAATATATATTTTGTTTCAAATTCAGCTCTCTTCAAAAACATCTACACTTCTCTATGATTTTAAAAAGATTATTAAGCAATATTATAAAGTTAAATGATACAAAAATTTTCAAAATTGTGATCACTTTAATTCTTTGCAATGTTTAAAATTTTTTGGCTTTCTAAGGTCTTATATAATGTTTTAAATCTCTTATCTAATAATTTTTAATAATCAATTTGAGGGTTTATATCATTTTATCATGACCAAATACTTTTAAACTTATTAAAGTAATGGCAACTGCATGCCGTTAAGAAATATTTCTGTTAGTTTACAGGCATTATAATATATAACATATAAAATTTGATTTTGCAATATGTTTTTTTTTGTCTTTAAAAAAATTTAATGAAGCAGCTATATTTTAATTTTATAGCCCATACTCATTTTAAAAACTTAATCTCTATTTTAATTAAATGGGATTATAAAAATATAAATAAAATTAAAGGATTACAAAATGAAACCTAAATATCCGCGTGCAAAATTCCTAACTTTAAAAAACCGGCATTATTTCCATCCAGTACTTATTTTCGCACACATAAAGGCAAAATTAGTTTTAATCTTTATTAAACTAGACATTTATGAAAGTGGGTGATTTAATAAAGTAAAACAAAGGCGCCTTTTTGAGAGATTAAAATTTTTAATTAAATTGTTCACTTTTTGCAGAAGAGCAACTTTGAGGAGTAGTATATGCACAAAAGAGATACATAAAATTAAATGCATTTTGAAATGCTTCTATGATAAAATGTACTGGCGTTATGCTACAAAGTTGTTATAGCATAGTGTTCGAACAGCTAATACTTTTTTTAAGGTAAATACACTCACATTCAGAAAGGTAAAAGGTTGCTAGAAAAAATATTAAACCTACATTTAAAAATATAGGAACTTTTTAGTTCAAACTTTCACTCACTTGTACATTAATAGAGTTTTAATACCAACAGATAATTATGTGTAAAAATTTGTATAAAGTGCAATTTCGAGTGTTTTTTATAGAGGAATAAAACCTTAAGTTGGCAACACTTTTTTAACTGGCGGCCATTTTGTCAGCTGTCAAGTGATTTATGTTTAGTTTGGTTTGGCATTTCAACATGAATAGACTGACGCCTGAACAACGCTTTCAAATTGTGCAAATTTATTTTGAAAATCATGGTTCTGTTCGAAATACGTATTGCGCACTACGTCCATTTTACGGTCAACATAATTGTCCATCAGAGCAATTAATTCGATTAACTATGGAACGTTTTCGCACCACGTTTACTCTAAATGATAATACGCATCCACAGAGACGTCGTACAGTGCGTACAGAAGAAGTCATTGCTGCTGTGGAGCGTAGCGTAGAGGAAGACCCGAATCAGTCTATCTGCCATCGTGCACAGGAATTGGATATGTGTCCATTCACTTTATGGAAGATTTTGCGGAAAGATCTTGGTTTGCGTGCTTACAAAATCTAACTCGTGCAAGAATTGAAGCCACACGATCTCCTAGCAAGGCGTAGATTCGGTGAATGGGCCCGATTTTCATAAGCGAATTTTGTTTAGCGATGAAGCTCACTTTTGTTTGAATGGATACGATAATAAACAAAACTGCCGTATTTGGAGTGATGATAATCCTCAAGTGTATATTGAGACACCGTTACATCCAGAAAAACTGATTGTTTGGTGTGCTTTATGGGCTGGTGGAATCATTGGCCGGTACTTCTTTAAAAACGATGCTGGTCAGAACGTTACAGTCAATGGTGACCGCTATAGAGCCATGATTACCGACTTTTTCGTTCATCAATTGAACAACCATGATGTGCAGAAGGTGTGGTTTCAACAAGACGGCACAACATGTCACACGGCTCCTGCCACAATTGATTTATTGAAGGAAACGTTTGGTAACCGCATAGTTTCACGTTTCGGACCAGTGAATTGGCCTCCAAGATCGTGCGACTTAACGCCGCTAGAACTATTTTCTGTGGGGATATGTGAAGTCGCTAGTCTACGCCGATAAGCTCGAAACGATTGATCACTTGGAGGACAACATTCGCCGCGTTATTGCCGATATACGGCCACAAATGTTGGAAAAAGTCATCAAAAATTGGACCTCCAGATTAGACTACGTCCTAGCCAGCTGTGGCGGTCATATGCCAGAAGTCATACTTAAATTATAATGCCAAAAGGTTATCTTTCGAATAAAGCAAAATTTATGTCAATTTAAAAAATTCATCTTTGTTGTATTCCATTTAAAAGTTCTATACCTCTATAAAAAACACCCTTTACAATGAGTGTGTCTCTAGGTCTCTATGCTTGGAGATTTTTTCATTATGCTTGTCTCTGAGATTGTTATTGTTTGAGATAACAGTTTCAATAAGTGTTGCTTCTTTAGATGTTTATGAATTTAATCAACTGTACCATAATCACTTCTAAATATAAATTGGTGATTAGGTATTAAATTTTTGGACTCTATGATTACCACTAGTTATTTCTTTATTAGCTGTTCAAACTAGACCTAATGAAGGGAAACTAATTGACCTAAAAAAACTAACAACATTACGTGACTTTCTGGTTTCGGAATTAATATTATCACTGTTGAACGGGGAGCAGAAGGTCCTTTTGATGGTATTGTATATAAATATCAATAATTTTGCTAATTTGGCAGGCAACTTTGAATAAATATTGGCAGTTATGTTTTTGTAATAGTTGGTTTTTCGGTTTAATCTAACCGCTTCTCTAGAAGTTTGTTTCTGTAAGTAGGTTCGTCTGAAGAAAAATATTTTAAACTGTTAGATTCCAAGCTCTCTTCCTTCGGAAGTAATAAGTCTGAAGCCCGAATAAGTATGTTACGAGTTACGCAAGAAATTTATTTCTAAAGCTACCAAAATATATGAAAAAATTTTTATTATTAGAACGTTAATGAGAAAAAATTCTTTAATATGTATTTCTTACTCTATTTTCATAAACGCCTTGAAATATGTGATATAATGATCAATAATCCTAATTTATTTTTAGTAACAGCTGTTACTTTCCATATTCTTTTTAGTGTAGGTATATCTGTGGGATTTTTTCCTCTTTGACTTTTTACGTCTTTAAAAGAAGGTTTTTATTGTCTTTCCCTTAGATCCCGAAATAACTTATGCCTAAACAAAGAAGAAGGATTAAAATAAACTTGTAATTTTACCTGTTTCAGCTTTCTACTAATATTTAAACGTCATAGTGAGGCTCGAGTTTACAATATGTGGTTTGGTTACTACAATTAAACATTATCCTATATGATTTAGAGGAATTTTATCAATTGATATTATAAATACATTTGTAATTGCAAGTTAAGCCTCTACTGCTTTTAAAATTTCTACATGTTCTTCTGAATCGTTTATTAAAATGGCGTGATTAAATGAAGCAATATTTTTATTTGAACTGAGTATTTATAATTATTTCTAGTTAGAGTCAACTGTAAAATTATTAGAATTAAGTAACTTTCAATTATAAGTGTTTTATAACTACTGTACTATTTTTAAGATCATAAAATTTATGTGAGATCGTAAATATTTTAAGATATATCGATAACTATCCTAGGGTATATAAGCAAATGGATAAAATAGTTTCTCCTGGGATATCCTGTATGCATATTCCTAATTAGTGAAAGCAAGTTTCTTAATTCCATAAACAGAATTCCATCAGCACAGTGTTTTGTTTTTCTTAAGCTGAAGCGTTGCGAGATCTTCTAAGGAGTAACAGGGAATAGACAACTAAAAGGGAATTAGAAACTTCGTTAATTAGCAGATGCTTGAAAGAAAATATTTGTTTCTTGGGTAGTAATTAGGTTTACTTTTGATGAAAGTAAAAACCTATTTAAGCCGGTGAATTGCCTATGTGGGTACCTGTAATTTTGTATTTATATCAATTAGTGCATATTTTTTCAGCAGTTTTTACCACAAACAGGTGACCATAAAATATTTTATATGCTTTCGATGTTATTTAAAATGTTATTAAGAAATGCAAAGAAATTCTTGGGGATTTTTAAATGAATTCAGTATACTTTTATGGCGCTCCTAAATCTTGGATTGAGTAATACTTCAAGCTTCAGAATATTATAAATCTTTAGAAAGTTAAAGGAGGCCCTAACCAGCCTAATCGCAGGCATCCAAAAAGATCGGTAATGAATAATAGTACAACAAAATATATTACCAACCAAAAAACGACGTAGGACAAATAATAATTGACAGTGAAGTAATAGGGAGAGTAGACGACTACAAGTATTTAGGACATAAAATCACGATAGGAAAGGCAAATCAACTAATGGAAATAGATGAGAGAATATGAGTAACTTGGGCAACTTATACAAGAGCATTGCCGACAAGTTAAAGACTAACCACAGAGCTATCGAAAAGAAAATCCTAGGCATGACACAAAAAGATCAAAAAACTAATAGTTGGTCAAGAAAAAGAATAGAATTCGGGACGTCTTCGAAAGAGCTGCGATGCTTAAATGGCAATAGGCTGGTCAATTAGCAAGAGCCATAGACAGTTAGAGTAGCAGGATGATCAGATGGAGAGCGCACAGGAACTGTAAGTTGTCAGAGATGCTGAGCAAATGAGATAAAGCGAATTGCTGGGTTGAAATGGCTCAGAGTAGTACAAGATAGGGAAAGGTAGAGGGAGTATTGAGAGGCTTATATCCTTAGGATAGATAGTGGTTAATATAAGAAAAAAGACAATGTAACAGAAATGCCAAACTAGATCTAAGAGTGTAAATGGCAAAAGTTATATATGACCACTATTACTGTATGATTTAGAACGATGAAAACTCAACAACGGACAAGGTATTTGAAACGTTGGTTTACAAAGGTATTCTCATACGATCATTGGGGCAGCACGTTATCAACGTAGAGGTAATAAAAATCCTGAGTAGGGCTACTGGAAGTGATGTTTAAGACCAAAAAAGAAGACTGACTATTTGGGATATAAAATGCACACTCTTCAAATTGTTACAGAAAAGCAAATTGCCGGAAAATATAACAGAGGCTGACCTAATAAATCAAGATAAAAAATTAGCGAGAATAGTTTCAACTGAATGGCAGTGATTCATTTAGTATTATATTTCTGAAAGTCAGGATAGCACTGATGGCCACTAACCTTTGATAGAAGATAATAATGGAACATTTTTCTTATAGGATCTTTAGGTTTTTTCTCACAAAATAATTTTCTTATATGATCTTTATGTTTTTGCTTACAAAGACTGTAGGTAGTTTTATAAATTATTTATAACAACGTATTGTTCTTCCCTTTTATTAAATTACTTAAATAGAGATATTCATTAATTTATTTTTTAGAAAATCATAACATTTTTCCTTATATCTCCAAGATATGAAAAATAGAAATTCCATCTAGGTTGGGAAATGTTTAAAAGAAACTACTATGTTTTATACCACTAAATTTATTAAGAAAACAGTGACTGCAGTTTCAACTCACAGAGTCATTTAGAAAATGACTCTGTGAGTTGAAACTGCAGTCACTGTTTTCTTAATAAATTTAGTGGTATAAACATGTAGGTTGTTTAAACTATTCTTCTGAAAAATTACTTTTTTCTAATTCAACCTCTCCGATTTCCAATCTCTTGTTTTGAGTTGTGATTGTTAATTCAATACACCATCTGACTTTTGTATTCTGCTTTTTTCAATATTGTCAATAAAATGCAAAATATTTATAATTTGTACTTAATGCATAACTATATTAGTATCTATAAAAAGTTCTGTTAATAACCCAGCCGACAGAAATTATATTTAACATTCATAGCAGTGATCCAAAACCAATTTTGGCAACGACTCCACGAAACGACTGAAGACGAGAAAAATTACCGGATTAATTACGTTATGTAAAACTGGGTCCATCGGTTAATTGAAAATACTCGTCAGCTTGTTTCAAGTTAGAAGTGACGTTAATGAAGGTCCTAAAACCACGTTTAAGAGCTATTTTTTAAATGTCACTGACAGGATGGTCGACAGGAAAATTTAGTGGGATCGTGGTCACTTGACATTTCCTTAAATAGAATTAAGGACATATGAAAGACTTATATTTGCTTATGAGTGTGTAGGTTTCATAACATAATAAAGTATTGCCAAATTTACTTTAATAACAATCCCAATCTAGAGGATACCAAATCTAATGGTTTCAAATATCAATAAAGTGTTCTGTACGTTTAAGCTTCTTCTTTTAACATACATAGCGTGAAAAAAAGGACGCTTTTGTTACGGAGTTTAAATAAGTAAAAAGTCAAAATAACCCGACAGTATGGTAAGTGTAACATTCTTTAAGAAAAAGTGATAATTCATTAATATACAAGAAAATCAGATTTTATTTAAATAATTATAAAAAAGAATTTTATTGCAATTTTAATAGATTTTAAAATTCCTCAACTTATTTTTTTGAATGAATTTCTTAATAAAAAAGATTTTATTTTGTTGATTTTAAAGATAAAAATTGAAAAAAAAACTTTATTCCAAAGAGAGTTTCATAAATCATGTATGTGAATTTTTTAAAAAAATTCCCTGTTGATTTGTATTGTTTATGGTGTAAAATTGACAGAAATTTTCCAAAAGTGATCTAATTTTGGATTTCGTCATTATTTTAGTTTCTTTATCTACTCTAAATTTGAAGCAAATCTAGACATGATGGTTAACGGCGGTAAAATTAAAGTAAAGGAACGTATAAGACAGAAGCCGCCACGAATGAAAGCAAGAACCAAAGAGAAAACGCGTGGTCCGTGGTTACTATTAGATGGTAACTTTCTTGATATGAATTTGATTGGCTTAAAAAGGATTGTTTAGTTACAACTAGATAATAGATATTTCAACGTTTCCCTAAAATCTAGCGCAGAAGAACAAAAAAGTTAAATTTTTGTGTTTAGAATTTTTATATTCCAGGAGAATGGTTAAAGTTAAAGGCAAAAGCGTATTGGGAAAATAAATAAATGAACATTTTACAACTACAATTTAGATTGGGTTCCAAACCACTGGTAAACCACACCTTATTTTCATTGACAGCATACAGTTCTTATTAAAGAAATATATTTATCGTATCAATTCAAACACTTAGTCGCAATTTGGTATCTACTGACTCCATATAATTTTCTACTCAAAATTCAGAATAAACTGTGATCTACCATGTAATTGAACCTACAACAAAGGAAACGAAAAAAAATCAGAACACTAAAAAATAGTGAACTCTTAAAAATTCTTATGAACGGAAATTTTATTGAAGTGTACAGTGCTAAAGCTTATAATAATTGTTTATAAAATACTTATCTGAAACGAGATTATAGCTTGCAGCTTTCTTATTTCAAAAACCTTATATTTCAACACTCTTTTACTGTAAACATGGATACATGGATATCATAGTGTGAAAGCAGTGCTCCAATTTCAACTTTTAACAGTTTGAAATTCATCTCGAACTTTGCCTAGCCATCAGGTTAAATAATAAATTAACCCCTACGAGTTCATTTATTCCAGAACTTTAGAGCTGCTTGAAAACTTCAATTTCAAAACTTTATATAGTAATTTACCATCATTTTATCATTGGATTAACCTTAAGCAAAGTTTCATCATAAAGTGTCTAAAAATTAACTAAGATGCAAGTGTAAAGTAGTTAGATATTGGTAATGTCCCAAAATAAATTACTTTCTTGGTTTATGACGTTCAATTTAATAGGAGAGCTTTTTGAAACTTCCTGAAAATTTTAGTGAAATTCTATGGAGAAACAGCATAAACTGAGCTTCAAGCTGACATGTTGTAACTTTTTGCTTCCTCTGAAATTAAAAATTAGTCCGATGAGGATGCAACTGCCGTCGTTAACCTTTATTTTTGCGCGATTCTAAAAACTCTCCCATATAAATTTTGAAAAAATCAGGCAAAATTAATTTTTTATCTACCATATTGGATAAGCCATATTCAATTTTTCAAAAATAATTTCTGATTCGTTATGTGCGATCCGGAAAACTCCCCCCTACCAATTATAGAGAAAAAAATTAATTTTTTTGGCCGCCATATTGTCAGCGCTATTTTGGATTTTACTGCACAAATTTCATCAAAAAAAATATGGGATCACCGCAGCAACTGCCTGAACATAACGTAAGAAGATTCATTCAAATCGGTGTTGCTGTTCCGGAGTAATCGGTGTACATACATAAAAAAAACATATATAGTCGACGAATTGAGAATCTCCTTCTTTTAGAAGTCGGTTAAAAACCTCTGTACTTGCAATCCATAAAATCCGTTATTTTTACATTTTGAAATATTCAAAATAAAACATGACAATTTGACTTTTGTTAAATCACCTTAATTAGATTTCTTTTTTACTTCTAGAACATTTTACAATCGGAGTACATCTACCATATAAGTTATTTCTTATGAATTTAATATTGGACCGTCAGTATGCATATTCCTACGGTTGTTAAAACACATTGATCGAACGGATGGCTGGTTCTTCTACGATTCTATTTCAGTAATTCAATCGTGCAGATGATTCTCACCTTATTAAATCGTTTTCACACTTAGAGGACACACTTTAGAAGTAAGTATACTGATTTAAATTTCATGGCCCAGAACGAATTTGAGCGGTAAGTGGTAAAGTTGGATAATTTAATCTGACGAAGTGGTAATCGCGTCCCTATACGCGGTTAAAGAAACTACTAGTTTGTGGTTGTTTACAAGTTTCGAGGCCTGTAGGGTAAATATTCTGACGCAAATAGTTCCAACACGGACTGTTTAAGTTACGAAATTATTAGATTAAAATAAAACGGCTGTCAATCATGACACTTTCTAGCCCTTTGTCAGGACTGAAATTTGGTAACATTTCAGCTAAAACGCAGAATAAAAGTATGAAAAATTTATCACTATTCAGTAAATATATTTTTCAGACATAATATGTACATAAAATTAAAACGCGAAAATAAGAAACATTTTTTATTAAAAATTGTATAGTTTTTAAAAGAAAACTATTACTGAAATGTCGAAACGAGTAGTTCTTGATAAGAAAATGAAATTTTATAAAAAAAATTGAACCGACTTTTAAAAATTCGCTAAAAAGTGAAAAATAACTACAAATTCTTATGTGAAATTGAAATTTTTGAAGTCGGCGCCAAATTATTTATAATTAAAATTAATAACTACTAATATATACAAATTATGGTAAGAAAGCAATTACAAATAAAGTATTTTTAATCTGCTTATGCGAACTACATTTTGTCGGGTATTAGTTAGGCGCCGACTTCAAAAATTTCAATTTCATATAAATATTTAGTTATTTTTCACTTTTTAGTGCATTTTTAGAAGTCAGTTCAATATTTTTCATAAAAATTCTATTTCAAGTTATTTATTATTCACAAAAGTTAAATTTTAGAAATTTACATCAGATTCATAATCTAGGGTTTCTGAAATGTAAAATTTTTAGTCGGAAAATGTAAGATTTTTAGTAGGAAAATGTGAAATTTTTAGTATGTCATATTGGATCAGCCATACTTAATTTTAAAAAGCTAATTTTAGATTCATAATCCGTGACCCCGAAAACCCTTACATCAATTTTGAAGAATATTGGACAACATTTTGGATTTTATTGAATCTATATCAACCAAAATTATATGGGACTACCATAGCAATTTTTTAAATATGATGCTAATAATTTCATTCAAATCGATGAAGCTATTCCTAATAATCGAATAAACATGCATAAAAACGTCTCTCTCTTAGTTTACAAGTTAGTTAAAAAACAACAGCGAGTTAGTTACTAAAATACTTCTAGTAGAAATTAAATAATTCCTTTATATGTTAAGGAACAACACAGTTTAAGAACATCGAAATTAAAAAATTACCATTTTAGATCAACATCATAAGAATTGTGATTCTTTTTCAAAAATAACTTACTAGTATATTTCTGAATTATCCAGAAATTCAATGAAGTTGTTCAAGGCCAATCCAGCTTACCTAAAAACAAAAAATATATATTAAAAAAAATAGTTCGTTTAGAAAATTTAATCGGACAAAAATTGATCTTTTCAGTTACCATTTAAATAACAAAGGTATTTAAAATATGAAAATGTTGTTTTCTTTCTAGTTATTTATTTATGGAAAGAAAATTTCCTTTAGAACATTCAAAGGCCCTATAATGCAGTGCTAAATATTTTAAATAGCTCTCAAATTGAAATATTAGTTATAGTGGCATTACCGATCGAATATTGGAAAATATGTTATATTACAGATATTTTATAAAATATGTTCAGATATTTTTATACGCCAGGTGAAAATATCTACTTAGAACATCGTACTGTACATTTAACAAAAAATTGACATTTATTATTTAAATTTAAAAGCATGCAAACACAATAACGCTATAGTGACTCTACTATTTAAATAAATACTTATGTTTCAAGATTTTAGTTAAATTTAATAGTGTTATAGTACTTTATAAAGAATTACTATTAGAAAATTAAAAGTTTAATTAATAGTTTATAAAGGAATGTAATTAAAGTTGATTCTTAAAAAAACAATGCGTTTCTATTATAAACTAACACTAACGTTCCTCCCCTCTTCACATTGTATCCTACCCTAAACACATTGTCTCGTCCATGTATAGAGTATCACCTCTCAACTCTAATATAAGAAAAAAAATTAATAATTGACTGATCATCACACAAAGTACCTCTTTTGAAAATTGTTTTAAAGTAGAATTACCCTTATATCAACGTGACACCAACTGATAAAGTTATATAAACTCGAACCATCCAGATTTTCCCTCATAGCAAAAGTCTTTTATAAATTTATTTAATATTGTGACAATAACACAACTTTTTCTTAACCTACCAACCGCGAAATAAATATGAAAATTTTGAATGTTAATATCTAAAATTATAAATAAGCAAATATTATACCATATAAAAGTTTGAAGATATTTCTTTCGCAAGGTAACAATATATCAAAATATAAATTATCGTATAAAATTACATGGCTTACCTGATATAATAATCGTGACGCTTATAGCAAATAAATAATAAGAAAGTGCCCTCTAGGTTTAAGAATGCACCCTTATTATTTTTACACGTTTCGAACAACGTGTTAACTTGATTATGGAATTCGATATGACCGACATAATATGTTAATAATATTTTTTCCACCCTAAAGCATGCAAGGATGTGAAAAAAACAACTGTAAAAAAATAGTAATTTAGTTATTAAGTAATAAAGAAAATATTAGGTCTTGTTTCACTAGAAACTAGATAGATAATGAATTGTGGCCATGATATAAAACACACACACACGCACACCTTTCTTTAGATCAAAACAATGACTTGACAAATCTTAACAAAACCCTTTTTATGCTTTAAATGTGATGTATTTTCAGTTTTAGCTTCAAAGTACGAGCAGAAACACGAACTTAAGAAGCAATCTATTTCGTAATATATCCCGTAAAATAAAGAAAAATTGGACTGCCAATGGAATTTTTAAGAGCTATTATTTTTAAATTATTAAGTAATTCTCTAGCTTCATTGTAACTTTTAAAAACTGTCAAGCTGAATATTTTAGTACTTTTCAATCCCGTATTTAACTGACAGCATATATAATTTTGTAGTTTTTATTGCTGTTTACTAAAAAAATATTTTATTTTCTAGCGAGATTTGACCCGTCAACGAAATGACAAATGTTGTTTCACAAACAGCGAGTAAATTCGAATAAAATTTATTTTAAATTTCTTGATATTATTATAACCGGCAAAAAATCACAAATGACATCAATCGGAAAACTTAAACTCATATATAAATTATTTTCCGATAACCTATATTTTCAGTTCTCCGTATCTTAATAGCCTTTTTACAGCGTTTTACATTCACGCACTTATAAAGTATATGTACTGATCGTCAAACAAACAGAAAATGTCCGGACCATGCTATGCGCCATTTTGGGTAAGGTGAAGTTATAATAACAGTGAATACGCTGTCGCCACTGAAAAATTAGAACGACTAAACGTAATCGTTTACCTCCCACTGACAAGATTTGCAGCAATTTACATACCTTTCCGAAATTGCATCGACATAAGTAGTTGAACGAAACGAATGGTAGAAAGAGATAACATGGCAGTATTACGTTATAACCCCAACCAACTGATCCAATTCGTGTCAATTGATTGTTATGTTGGATGTCTGTCATACTATTGGTCGGTCGTAAAAATAAATTAAAAATTTTTATTATATTTTTGGTTGTTAAAAATAACTAGTCCTTAACAAAAGCAATATGTTGACGAACCGTTTCTTCAAAACATTTTATTTTTTGAAAAAACAGTCGAAATGTTAATTAGGTAGTAACCCGTTATTTTCAGTGTTTTCTAATTAAAATTTCCTTAGAAAGTTGAAAGTTTCGCAAATTTCAAGTGAATTTGAGATTATAGACATACAAAATTATTACACTAAATTCTGTTCATATCTCAATAGTATGAGCGTGCTGTTTAAAAATTGTTTTCCTACGGCTGGTTCTAATTATGGATTTAACATAAACACTTGTGTCTCTATATCCCCAAACGGTCGAGTATCTTACTTTGAAACAGTTAAGTGTAACATAATTGTTTTCATCAATACAACTTATAAAAAATTTGAGAAGTAACAATTTGTAAGATATTTAAAACTTTTATTTAAATAAGTAACATTCAATTTTATATTCAAATAATGTTAAATACAACATTTTACTTCCTTAGACTGTTTTAAACACTATACTACACTACAATTAAATATTATTGATTATAATTTATTAGGACATATAAATTTGAACCCTACAAGCCAACAAACGAGGTCCTTCAGAATAAAAAGCTTATTTATAGTACGTTTGGTCTTCAAGCCCCTACAAATCTTCAGAAAATAATAATAAAAAAAGTATATTAAAGGTTGAATAGTATCATTAATGGGGGTCTTCGGGCTGGCCTATGGTTCCGGCCCCTGGTCGTACACAGTTCCTCTATCACCGGTCAAGTTTCAGGTTTTCTTTCAAACTTACTTGTCAGGACAGGAAGTCTTGCAATAATCGGCTGGATGTTTAGTGAATTCATACAATAATTGATTGGTGGATAGCTAGGACGATGGGTTTTAGTAATACTACACAAAGCAGTGGTTTCTACCGTTTCAAGTTTTATGAGTGCTGGCTTCCTGCAATTACTGTATATAGGAGGTATGTATTCCTATTAAAGTCAGTATATTGCTTTGTTTTTCTTGATATGCCTTTTTCTTTGTATATTAAACTCTTAAGGTATTTGGCCGTTTGTATACATTTTTTGTTTAACAGTTAATTTTGTGGTCTATATTTACACCTAAATATTTGACTGATGGCTTGGTGCATATTACTTGGTTATTAAGTCATTTAAAATAAATTTAATCCAAGGAAAAACAAAGATTATTTCACAATAATAACAACAATGACACTATTTTTTGACTTTTGACGGTTAATTTGACTTTACTCCGGACATTGTTCGTTTGACAGCTCCATTACCATCTGTCATCCATTTTATTTTCAGAAATCCGTGTTTACATTTTATGCAACGTAGTCCGGGAGCCCACTGCGCACTATTCAGTTTTATATTTGAAATAGACAAGTTGTTGAAAAGATTATTTTTTAGCGTTGATTTGTACATTATTCGTCAATAAATTAAAAAAAAACATAAATTTTACGAGTACTGAACAAAGTAGGCGTTGAATAGGTAACAATGTGGATTTGCTTCAAGCAATGCGTTTTGTCACATGGATGTAACAGAAAAAAAAAATTACTTTGTCACAAACTTTATACCTATAAACATTTTATTCAATTTTAACCAACTTTAAATAAATATTAATTTAATATAAATATATGGTTATTGAATGAGACTGATATAATTTTTAGATTAGTTAAAGTACCACATGATTAACGAGCGCTATAAACATTATAAAAATCGTTTAAAAGTTAAAAATGAAAATCTAAAAAGACGAAATAGTAACCTAAGTAAAGATAATATTGAGAAATGTAAAAAAGTTAAGCTTAGTCAAGAATCAATATCAAAGCAATTATCAACGATGCACTTTTACAGTCATATAATAGACACTAAGAAATTTATTATTTGCGAGAAAACATCATACAAAGGAAGTTCTCAACTACACCATACGTTTGGATGTGACTATGTATATATGTTTCTTTGTTATTATTAAAATTTAAACTTATAAGAAGTGTTCGTTTTTGTTCTAAGAATGAGACTTATCTATATTAATTTTCCTCAAAAAAATGGTTCCTCTTAAAGTAAGAAACCACGTGTTTATAAGGATTTAAACAAAAAGAAAATTGGCAAGTTTCCTTTCACTTGAATCCTTTCAATTCCCTGCTACTGGACAAATTGCAAAATCATAAAATAGGTCTCTTATACTGTCATAATATAATTTGCCTCTTCTAATTTTTAAATCATGTTACTATAAATATTAAATGTAGATTTAAGCCCCGCATTCAACTGGCTGCATATATAATTTTGTAGCTTTTGTAGTCCTTTACAAGAAAATGATTTTATCTCCTGGCGGGGTCTGACCCTCTCAACTTTATGGCTGAAAGTAAATATTAAACACACTTGGGGGAAGGACTTCACTTAAAAGTTTGATTGTGTAGATTGTCCATTGTAAGCGAACGGAAGGATGCAAAATATTTTGTCGCTAATTTTTGTTATCCACAAAGATAAATGGTTATTGGCCCTCATTGGTCAATTTTATTGTTCTACAAAGAGGAGGAGAAATATTATATTCAAATCTGAATCTTAAGTATGTGAAATATATACAACTAGGAATCGTAAATATGATAGTTTGAATAATTTAATGAAATTTAAATGGGCAAATATAGAAAAGAAAGTTGGTACCATTAACAACATGTGCTTGAAATGTCATCGATTAAATATGCCAAAAATTTATCATTAATTTCTGTAAATGAGTTTCTTCTTCCTTTTTTTAACATTTGGCAATCTCGTAGTTGTGCGTTTTCCTCGATCTTAGTATTTTTAACTCTCTCTGTTTTTGCCTGCCATACTTATTTTACTATTCTAGTGTCCTATTAATCTACTTGAATGTATTACAGATGTGTGGTATACGTTGGTGACTTTCTGTATTCATCAATTAATTTTTTCTTTCATGTTTCCCTCCCTATATAATATTTGGCCAAAATATTTTCACCCTTTTCTCTCTCTCTCTCTCTCTCTCTAGCATTACAACCCGGGGTGGGTCTTTGCTGACTTCACAATCTGCCTCCACTTGCTGCGATCCATCATCAGTTCCTCCGCGCGTTCGACGTTTAAGTTTTGTAAGTCTGCTGCAACGATATCTCTCCACCTCATCCTTGGTCTTCCTAGCGGCCGCTTTCCTTCTGGGTTCTCTTCCCATACCAACTTGACGATACGTTGATCTTGTCTCATAACATGGCCGACCATCTTAATTTTTCTGCTCTTATTATTTTCACTATATCTGGCTGGTTGTATAGTTCCTCCAATTCCTTGTTTGTTCTCGTTCTATATTGCTGTGTGGTGTTGTCCCTAACTGGTCCGTATATCCCTCTAAGCATTCTTCTTTCTGCAATTTTCAGTCTATTCTCATTTTGTTTTGTCAACGTCCATGTTTCACATGCATATGTCATTACCGGTCTTATAACTACTTGATAAATTGTTATTTTCGTGCGGCGGGATATATTTTTCGATTTCATTATCTTTTGCAGCCCATACCAGCAGCGGTTGTCTCCTTGTATTCTGTTGTTAATCTCTTGTGTAATGTTGTTGTCCGAGGTGATCGTAGCTCCCAAATATTTAAACTGATGGACCCTTTCAAAATTGCAGTGGTCCATAGTCACGTTCTGTCCTATTCTGTCTCGCCGTTCCGTTCTTGTTGTAGTTATATATTTTGTTTTTTCTTCGTTGATTCGTAGGCCAACTTTCTTTGTGGCATTTTCCAGTTTGAAGAACTCTTCCTTGACACTGGTAGTTGTATTACCTACAATATCGATATCATCAGCGAACGCCAAAATGATGCGCGGACCTTGATTTCTAAAGAGGAGCGTTTTTGTGTTGGTTTTTCGCACAATGCTCTCCAAGGCGACGTTAAAGAGGAGTGGAGATAGCGCATCGCCTTATTTAAGACCACTGTTGATTGTAAAGAAGGTTGACAATCTTCCTTCAAGTCTTACTGCACTTGTAGTTCCCTCTACACATGTTTTGGTGAGGTTAATTAGCTTCTTGGTATGCCCAGTTCTGCCATGATATTCCACAAATCCACTCTTATGATGCTATCGTATGCTTGTTTAAAATCTATAAATAGCTGGTGCAATGTTTTTTTTCTCTGTTGTCTTTTTTATACTTATTTTCATTCCTTCCCTCTTTAGTTCCTGTTCCCATCTGTGCAGTTTTTCCCATAGTCTCTTAGTCGCCTCATTCGCGAAATACAAGCCTCCAAACGTCTTATAAAATATCACTCCCCAATTTTTTCACCATTAAATTAAAAAATCTGAATAAAACAGCATAATAGCACTTCCCAAATATAGGATCAGCGATGGTATTGCTGCGGGCGCTCCAAATATTGCGAAGTTTAAAATGTAGCTTTTTTACAATGAAACAAAGGTTTTTTTTTTGTGAATACTCCGATTTGTTCTATAATATTACCAACTAATGTTGTTTAAAATCGTATTTGTAACATATTCATTGTTAGATAAGCATTTTAATCGAAAATAGATTCGCAGTATTAAGAGAAACCCCTCAATAAGAATATGAGCACAGTTAACAAACCCCGCCAAAATGATTTTAAGAGGGAAATATTTTTTTTATAGCGCTGACAAATATTTTCCAATGTTACGTTGTTCATAACCAGCGTGCAAAAAATATACTAATTATATATTAAAAAGCGTGTCACCAATCTCCTGTTGATTTAAATATTTAACTAATGTTTATGTATTTATAAAAAAACTAATGCAAAATAAATAGTTTATGACATCCTATATAATTATACGGTGATAAGTTTTTCTTTGTAAAATTGATGTAAATTCCCCATTATTAATCGCATACCAAAATATTTATGTATTCAAAGTTTGAAGAATCTTAACATCAAATAGACACGGTTGAATTACGCAGTATTAGGCGCTTATCATTAGAGTTTCCGCATTATTTGGAGCGTAGTAATACATTTATTTTCGCGGTAAAATCAGCAAGAATTGATTTATACAATTTTTTACTTTGGTCAACATTTTGTTTACGTAATTAAATTAGAGCCTTTAAACTTTCGGTAAAAAAATAAGCTGCTATCAAAATATTGATATAAGATTTTGCGTAATGCTTTACATTAGGAAAGAAAGAGGATGACACACCGTGTAAGTCACCTGCAAATATTCTCCAACACCAGTGGCGTATGTTATGTAACAATTTAATTCATAGAAATTCCCCAAAATTGAATATTCTAGACATATTTGACTGGGAAAATTATTATTTATTGAATTCAAAGTAATGAACGTGTTTTTTAGATATCTTATTTGTTAGCTAGAAATAATATTTAGAAACAATGTTTAATATATTTCGGATAGTAAAAAGAATTGTGACAAAATATGTACACTGTGGCTTAAGCTATCTAAACAAAATTTTTTCATACGTTGAAAAATACTTTAGTATAGAAAAACTGCTAAAATTAGGTCAGTATTCTTTTATGTATTAGAGACCAATTTATCATCGTGAATTTTTTCCTTAAAATAAAAATTACTTCTATCTTCACGGTATTGTGATTATGAAATCTTATATTCTCTGACAAGTTTTAAAAATGTTTCAAGGAACGTTTTATGAGTAGGTACAAATTATATTAATGAGTACAGAAGTACTTTATTCTGAGGAAGTGAAAAACACCTATAAATCTTAAAGTAGCTTTATTAACATAAAAAAACAAAATATTTAAGCCTTATTATTCAAATATGTTCCCTTGTAGAAATAAATATGAACACTGGAAACAATTTCTTCATCTTGCCTTTCCTTATTCACTAAATAATCTAATCTATAATTTTCATTCTTGATGTATCTTGCTAGATGGATGTTGATGGGCCTATAAGCCTGTGCTCTTGATAAGTGCTTATTAAAATCTCTTTGATGTCTGAAAACAAATACATTAAATATATAAGCATATTTTATTTATTTATTGATGAGCTCAACAATATTATAAGAAGAAATTTTTTTCTCTGTATTACAATTAACAGTTCGTGCTCGTAAACCTTCAATAATAGAGTAGTTATAAATAACTTCCTATTGATAATGCTCAGAGTAATACACTAGTCCCTGTGATAAATCTAATGGATTTAATTAAGTTGCCAAAAGCCAATATAAATATTTTTGGGTTAGTAATAATTATTACATTGCGTGAAAATTTCTAAAAACTGCAAGTAATAAATTTATTTTTTATAGTTCAAATATCACAGTCATCAAAAAATTCTGTTACAACTTTACCTAAAACTCATTAAATATCTGTTTTGTTCCCAACACGTCGACCTGTTTACATAAACACCTGTCAAACGCTCAGGAATACAATTCCTGTAATCCCCCAAAAATACACCGAGAATAGTTTAAACAAAACCAGAGTGTTTCCGACGATTATTTGCTCGATTATCCGTTTCTCTGCTTTTTTGCACGCTTTGGGAAAGCACGCGTCATTAATTCTGTGACCGGTTGCCGTCTCTAGGGACAGTCTTTTCAGGAACTAGCAAGAGTGACTACGTCAGCAGAAAAGAAAATCTTTTTCACTGTTAGGTTGCATCGGTGACCACTAGATGTTGTATTTTAAGTAATTTGTTATAAACTAAGCAATTATATATCGAAATTAATTTAACTATCCAAAAATTTCAACAATTAAAATTGTTTATTAAAAAAACAGCTTAAGCCTGCGTTGTATAATACGAATTAAAAGTGTAAACTCAAAATTATTAACGTTCATTTTATTATAACTATAACATGTATCACGAGGTGGAACAAAGAGCAATTTTCGAAAGTGTATTCCAATAAAAGAACTTGCACCAATTGGCTAACTAGAATTTATTTTTTTATAAATATGCAGTAACTTAGCTAGCGCACCATATTCTATAAGAATGCAGGAATGTTAGTTAATCCTAGAGGAGATTTGCTGGACTTGTTTATTATCAATAAGTTAGAATCTGTAAATAGATGAAACGTATCTACTTTAATTACGAGTAGAGGAAAGTCTGCTATTGATTTGAGTATTTGTTTTTCAAATGTAATGAACTTGGTTAAGAAATGGAAAGTACGGAGGCATCGCTATCAGGCCACCGATACATCCTATTTGATATTGACCTTAAACAAGACGTAAAAGTGATGAAATATTAAAACTCCAGAAATAAAAATTGGGATCTCTTTCTGAAGGAACTGACCAGCAGATTCGAGGGGTATATATTGAGATACCATGACGAAGCTGATGTGAAGGTTCCCATCAAGTAAATCAGAGGAGCACTTTGGAATTCTTTTAAGGCCTGTTACCAAATAAGGCGAAGAAAAACTCCTAGATATGGAATTCCCAAATTGTGGATGATACGAAAAATAATCGGACACTCTCCACAAGAGCGCTTAAATATCGAACTGAACAAAACTTGGAAGAATATAGAACAGCACAAAACAAAATACAAAAATATAATAAAGAACTTAAGAGAGGAACGAATGAAGGAAATATTGCAGGAGCATAGAGAATTGCCTTCAGCATCTTGCCTTCGCAAAATATTAGCTAAAGATCCTAATGCCCTGATTGGAGTACTAGCTTTATCTGAAGGAGGTCGAACTAAAACAGAAGAGGAGATCTTGGGGGAGATACTAAGAATGCAGTTTCCTGGCTCAAATGATGAATATACAGAACAACATCAATTCCGTTTAATACATCGTGACTATAACGTATTCAAAACAATAGTCACGTATCACAGGGTAAAATGGTCAATAAATACCTCTGTCTCTTTAAATCTCCTGGTATTGATATTGTAACAAGCCATCTGGTGAGACTATTCCGCCCGTGCCTAAGCCTGGGATACATACTAGTGGCGAGGGGGGAGACGAAATTAGTCTTTATTCCTAACGAAGGAAGAAAAACTACAAAAATCCTGTCATTCCATCCTATCAGCTTAACTAGTTTCTTACTTAAGACATTGGAAAGGTTGGTGGATCGATATATTAAGGAGGGAGTAATGGTACATCCCTTACAATTTGCCTATTAAACAGGAAAATCCACCGACGCGGCGCTACATAGGCACCTTTATCGATATCGAAAGAGCGTTCGATAACACGTCCCACTATTGGATATGCAATGCTCCGGAGCGACAAGGCTCTGAGCAGACAGTGGTCGGGTAGATCAGAGCAATGTTGACTTAAAAATTAATATAAGCTGAGCTTAAGAGTGTAACTGTCAAAGCACTGTCAAGTAGGGGTTGTCTGCACGGAGATATTTTATCACCCTTGCTGTTAAGACTTATACTGGACAGCCTGTTAAATGAAATAAATAATTGCGGGACGGTAGTCCCGAGTGGATGGACTTGGAATAAATCCAGACAAGGCCAAAGTTGTATTCTTCACAAAAAAGAGGAAAATTGGGAGACTACTAACAATTGTGCTGTCGGGAAGGACTCTTCAATGCAAGGGAACTGCCAAATACCTGGGAGTAATTCAGGACTCACGACTGAGCTGGAATGATCATATTGAGGCTCGGGTCAAAAAGGCCATATGTGCTTCCTGAGCTTGTAAGCGAGCCTGTGAGTATACATGGGGACTGACATCGAAAGTGACGTACTGGATATAAACCATGGTAATCCGTCTTATGATTACATATGCCGCTATTGCATAGTGGCCTACTACAGCTAAAGATAAACGCGGTCTTCAGCTCGACAAAATTCAAAGAATGATTTGTATATGAATAATGAGTGCGATGAGGACTGTCCCCACTAGGGCGTTGGCGATTTTAATGACTTTCTTCTAGGCTCATTGATAGAAAACTAGGCCTTGAAGACAGTTTACCATCTTAGTTGCTGGCCAATCCCTTAGCATGAACTAGCGGCTACCCGTATAGTTGGGGAGCTTTGTGGAAAGATGACCATCGTTCCTTATGCAAACAGACTACATGGCACTGGTTTTCAAACCAAACCACTCTCTTGAGATACTTTTACCAAGCAAAGAGGATTAGGAGGAAGAGTAAACCTTTCCCAAAAATGGGTCCTGGTAATTTACAAATGGATTTTGACAGGATAAAATGGCCGCAGCTGGAGAGTTCGGACTAACCACCGAAGTCAGAGAGTTTTAATCTCTAGAACAGCACGCAACGGTCTTCCAAGCGGAAATTCGTGCTATTCTGCAATGTGGCCTTCTCTGCGAGAGGGTCATAAACAGAAATGGAGCTATTAACATATGATTTGAGAGTAGAGTTGCAATATTGACCCTGGGGTCCAATGTAGTAGCTTCTCGGCTGGTGTCTGAATACAGGGAGATACTGAGCAACCTAACAAAGAACGGCTACACAATCAGACTCATATGGCGCAAAGGCGGTTACTCAGGCATATACGGAAATAATAAAGTGAACCGTTTGGCAAAGATGGGCTTCGCGGCTGAACCATATGGTCCTCAATCCATACCTGTTCTAATAACTATTGGTAAGAAAGAATTGAAATTGCTACTGAAAAACAAATTTATTTAATGCTAGAGAGAAGCCCCTTCAATGATGTATGCAAAGGAACCTATAAGTGAAACCAATACGCGGCTTACTAGATAGTTTCTTTCCCTAAAGAGGAAAGAATTGCAAATCGTGGTAGGATTACTGACGGTACATTGTTACTTACGAGCATATCTTTCTAGGATTGGCGTCGCGGATGATCCGGTGTGAAGATATAGATCTTGAAGGAGAATGAAACTGTCGATCGTATTCTCAGAGAATGCTCGACGCTCAAAGGACTGAGGCAGAGACATTTCTAGGATACGATAATATCACCCAAAGTAAGGTAACGAGGCTGCTCGGATTCGCAAAGACGATCATCATCAAGGATCGAATATTACGACCCTCTTTCATTCATTCATTCATCCTAGCGTCTCCCATTGACTTCGCACGGATATGATTAGAGTGTTCTAAATAAAAGCTATGTAATAACTATATATACTCTTGTCTGTGATAACGGGAATGTCACATTAATAAATATATAAGAGTTTAGCATGATACAGGGCACTGCATTTTCTGCATTCTGCATACTCGTCACTGGCACCTTCAACTTGCTTAGCCTTTCAATTTAAAATAGTTGTTGCCATTTTGCAACAATTTTGGCAAAATTTGGGGAACGTCCCATTTAATGTTTTTAAGTTTTTCTTCTAGTTCCATGAGCTTTTTCTCTATTGACAGCGTTTTTGTATTAGATGTAGCTATATACAGTGTCTGATAAACAACTGATTATTTTATTTTTAAGACTAAATTTTTGTACCCTCCCCCAGAATCCATTTAGGCAGATCTTTTTTGAGGTGAAGGATTTGAAATTTCTTGTTCTGCTCTCCTGGGATATATTTCCGCGAGTTTTTAAATTAGTCATATTCCTCCACCGTAGTTAGATGAACTGGAAGAAAGATGGTATAGAAGATGGCAGGGAAATAATTTTGGGTTGGTGAAAAGAAAGATTTAACGATAGAATTGCTGGTGGTGAGGGAAAATTATGAGCTTGGAACGGCAAGGGCGCTAGTTCTTGAAATAGTTCGGGACCGTAAATGAGTACCTACCGTATATCCCAAAAGATAACAAATATATTATCGCAATGATCATTCAAGCTGGATAGGCTAAAGTTATATAAATAAGACGACACTTAATTTGTAATCGAAGATTGTGTTTTTTGAGTAACTTGACCTATAAGTCCTTTCACGAAGCCTAGTATTTTCCACCTGGATAAGTTATATGTCTCTTCGGGCATAAAGGGGATGTGTTCGTATCTTGCAGAATATTGTCATGCCTTCGCATAGCAGGTGTTTCACTGTCTCCGCTGCACAATCACAAAAACCATAAATCTCGTTTTTTGTTTGTCCACATTTTTCAGATGGTATCTCATACGGCAGTGTCCTATGAGAACATTTATTTTGATTCGAATATTCCTGTTTAGGAGATTAAGAAGCAATCCCGCGTTTTTTGACGATAACTTTATGAATTTATTTGTTCCACATTAATTTCATCCGATTTTATTCCCAGTGACAGAGTTCTTTTCTATGGTTTTTTGGTAGTTCGCAGAAAGGCCTCGGACCGAGAAAAGAAGTTTACACCACTTTTTTTATGATGCTGTCCATTTCTTCATTTCTTTTGATTCTCTTCTGATACCTAGACTCGCGTAAGTACCAATAGTAACTGATAAATTTCGATCCCAGACTTAATATAATGAATAGAAAATATGTTAATTATCTTTATAAAACTATTATCTACTCTCTCTTCAACAAACTGATTACGATGTAAACTAATGTCCTGCAAGTAATTTGCTTGATTGTGCCTTTCTCTTTCCGCTTTCAGAAAACACGCATCATTTATTCTGTGACCAGTTAGCATCTCTTGGGGCAGTCTTTTCAGGGGTCAGCAAGAATAATGATGCCGGTAGATAACGTTCACATCGTTATGTAACTTGCTAAACTGCCAAAGTTGGAAATTTTGGTTAGATTTGATTAGAATATTATATAGGTAAGGGCCTTTAAATATACTTATATTTAGGAATTATTTGTTTTGTTGTGTTAGGAAAATAATAGTTTCAGAAATTAATATTTTATAACAAAAATTATATTCTGCTTTTTTTTGTCCTAGCAACTAGTTGGTAGTATTATTTAAACTGAAAACTACAATTTTTTTCACTCTCAACAAAATTTTGAACAATGGTCTTACTGGCGGATTTTAAATTAAAATTTAAATATAATATATAATTTTCGTGATAATGTTTTTAAATTTGTAAATGACTGAAATTTCTAGCGAGTAAATAAATAGCCATTAACTAAAGTACTATCCTTTCTTCTTTCTTTTTTTGCTCAAAGCTTTAACCACTTCACTCAACACAACAGCACAAACAAGAGGTTCTTTACATAAATATTTCATATACAATTGATTAAATATTTTAAAAAGTAAGAGAAGGAAGACGTACTTGTAATATATTAAAATGAGATTATTGAAGTGAAAACTTCTTTAGGCGCGCTTAGCACTTTATTTTGTGGGTATTGAATGAGACCACTGACCTCTACTATGGACCTCTACTCTTGTCGGCTGCTAAAGCCAAAAAATGGCAAACCATGGGTGAAAAAATGCGTTTCTGCACATAGGGCGCCAGTCATATTTTTGGACGTTGATCAGATAAGGGCATGCGCATAAGCGACTTCCTATTATCGATTGGTTGTTTCGTAGCACCATCCGTAAACAGCACAGTATCGGCTCAACGCCATTTTTGTGTTTATTTTTGCTTTGTAAGTTGCGTGCGATTTAAACGGATTTATAGCGTTTTAAGTGATTTATTTTATTTGTTTTTGTGTTTTTATTTAATATAATGGAATGTGTACATATTTTATTCGTTTTATTTTCCTTTTTCTCTATAGGGTAAAAAATAGTGTTGCTTTACAACGTTTTTGGATTTATAGTGTTTTCGTATAACATTAAATTTCCAAAACAAGTAGTATGATATATTTTTAGCACTTTCCAAATGATTACCAAAAGATAAACTGAACTTTTAAGCAATCAATTCTTAAAAAAAATCTGAAAATTCGCACCAAACCGTAGAATAGTTTATTCTTCTATCTAATTACATAAATAAAAACATACATCCTCAAAATGAAGTTGGAATATTTTAAAACATACATATATAATTTACAATAATTATAATGCATTATTAATTTGTTATATACATAAAATATTTCAGTACAAGGTTTATATTTTAGCCAGAATCGGCTGTTGGCTCTAGAATTTCTAAGCTCTGTTTGAATTATTTTTTCAAATTGTCAACGACTTTTTTCCAGTTGCTAATTTGCACAATGTCCATATTCTTGCATAACTTCATCCACCTTATATTTAACCGATGTTTCCACCCAGCTCAAATGTTTTTTTTTTGTTCTGCAGCCATTCTATGATTTATTATTTTGTATGTCTGAAGATTGAGGACATGACGTTAAAAAGCGTTGTTCATTATTAATACTGGTTTTAGAAGTAAATTCAGATTAGTTATGTCCGTACTTATTTTATGAAATTGTCATGATTCATTTTGTCATAGCAATCCCCCCTTTGAAATCGTCAAATTAAAAATTCATTAATATGTTAACAAAAGTAAAATATTACGAAATAAGTTAGATAAATGTGAATTTCTTTTGTTGGTATATTTTTTTATTCACCCCCAGCAATGACCATGTGCACTTATTTTATTTGAAATAACATTTCATCGAAAAAATTAATGCGGTAAGAAAATATATGCTCCGTTCACCATTACAGCAGAAAAACATTATTATATAAAATTATTATTAAATCCTGCATATCCGTTGACAAACCCATTTCGTATCAATATTTTCTTAAAAAATTAAAAAAAAAGATAAGGAAAAGAAGGTCATTATTTTTTAATAATTAGAGAATAAATTGCCAGACCTTAAAAATGTTAATTATTCACTCCCACCCTACAACAAGAAAGTTAACGCACACAGGCGGAAACAATAGATTAGAGATATAGTTAGACACATTTCCTTCACAATTTTACTTTCACAGTATAAGAAATGACTAAACTAACTCCCATCGGTAGACACAGACCGGATTATTCCCTTCTGTTTCAGATATTATTTGTGCCCATATGATGTGACTCCCAGAACAAGAAAGTTACATGACACCTTCTTTTTTACTAAAGATTGCAACCATGGTTGCAACTTTGATAACTTGCTTGATTTAGACACCATTTATAACTAATTGAACTAACTAAATAGATTTTCGAAGTTCGGTCCTGTCGATGGTCACCTGATCATTTTGTAGTGCGCATGCCGACATCTGATCTACGATGTTTACATTTTATTGTCGTAAATTTGCCGTTTTTGGGATTAAAATTTGCGGATCTATAATTATTTTATCTATGAATGAGACTCAGCCGTCACCCTCGACCATGTAACGCTCGTTCGGGTAAAGTCGGCGCGAATCGACTAAAGGAGCGAGAGAGATATAGTCAACGTGTCATAACCTCGCCATGATGAAGTTTTCACTTCTGTCGTGTGGTCTGAAGCACATACAAGTTTTTTTATTACATGTTTTAATTTACAAAGCTGGTTTTCATTATTTTTTTCTTTTATTGTTAATTTTTGAGGTTTAAGAAAAATGACATTAGTTGGTATGTTTGCAAACAAAATAATTTATTTTAGGGACTATCAACAGTTTTGTTGCCTAGAAATTAGACGAAAAATATTTTATAGAACTTTAATTCAAAATAACAGTAAAAACAAAATAATGGCAAGATAGCTTAGATAAAGGGCATTATGAATTCTGCTTCAACAATCTTCTTGCGGTACGTTCGGCAGTAAATTTTTGATAAACACAAGTAATATTTATAATCAATATTAAAAATTTTTTAAATTGATTATCCTCCTACAAAAGTACATTCGCTAACAAAGACGGTAATTATGAGATTTTGGGGTTATTTTTTCTTTTACTTCTACTCTAATTAGATATTAATATAAATAAAGGGCCTATTTCGTTAAATGTATTTTTGATATATTTACCTTTTTGTTTCTAACTTATGGATCAAAAACCCATAACGAATTAATAAGTAAACAATATTTGTGAAATAAATACAGTGACTTTTAAATAGTTAATAAATCACAGACAGTAACAAAAATAAAGTTTTTGTCCTCTTAAACCTCGCCAATTATAGGTTAAACAAAGCCAGAGTTCCTGCGATTATTTGCTCGGTCTTTGTCCATATGGTAATGCTTATATTTTATAACCAGTCCTTATAAGAATCAGCAAGATTGACTATGTGAGCTGGGAATCAATGTTCTAAACTAAAATATAGCGTTTTCGTAAATTTGTATGTTTCAACGAAAAAAAAACTAACAAATATGACTGACTCAACAATTGACAAATAAATTAAAGTACTTGTTGAGACATTCTTTAAATGTGTTAACACAAATATAATAAAGTTATGCACGAAGTAATTTTCTGGCAAATTTATAACATTAAAATACCGTAATAAAAGTAGCAGTGTAACACAAACTCTATTTAAAGCTCAGCAAAAAAATCGTGTTATCTCCCCAAAGTATAATGATTACAGTTTAAACAAACCATATTGTTCCATGTAATTATTTGCTCTATTGTTAGTTGTTTTTTTGTTTGGCCATGCATCCGTCATTAAGGGTAGTATTCATATTTTTTGCTGTCGTAGTTTCTATTCGTTTTTTACTGTTTAAAATACAAATTTTACCGTTGCTAGTAATTTTCTTACCATGTTATTAAGTTTAATAATAGGATACAATTTTAAAGAACCTGATAATGAAACGTCTGTTTAGGGAGTTATAGTTCTGGGATCATTTTAAGCAGAAAAGTTCAATTTTAGCTATCGATAAGACTTCAAATAATGCAGATCTTTGGCAAAAAAACAATTGACATTCCCTTCCTGTCTAACCAATTTTAATATTTTAAATAAAACGCCATATTTTGTGCAATTTTCATAACTTGTGAAATTCTACCACAGCTTTCATATATTATGTCAAATTTCAATTTTCATATCGCCGTACGAAAATGAGCTTATTTTAAAAACGCATTTAATTTTTCTGACGATAGATGCAACCTTAAACCAAAGATTGCTAAAATCTATATTAGGTACTTTTAAAATTATGATACCTTTGACTGGTGCTAGCATTATGAATAAAAAAATGTTCATAATTTTTGTCATCTATCGTAATCGGTTTAATTTTAAAGGAATAAATATATAATAAATATTACTAAAACAGTTTATCAAACATATATAAGCTTCAAAATCCTGCGTTGACGCATTCAACAGATTAGGCTGAGGACAGGACTAATAACTGGCCACTACAGGAAACATCTGCGCAAAATGGGCATCTATAATAAAGAATCAACAACGAATGCGAAGATCTGATCTACAGGAGACACCTTCAAGAATTAATCAAGGTCAATGTGAAATGCTTGTAGTAAACATGCTGCTAAATTTGATTAAGGTAATCAACCTGTCCACATAGAGCAGATATAAAAGACAACACAGTAAGTGACTAGGCTGCGTGTAAGGGCTTCTCAGCCCTAACCTATTATATCATTCAATCAATCAATCAATATCAAAAATGGTTAAATTAAAGACGTATGAGCTACGTAACAAATTTTGATTTATCCTCTCTAATATGTTTTCGTAATCTGCCAAAAAATATATATTTTTATCGTCTTATTAATAAGTTTTTGATGTCGTTTAACGAGATATTTTACACGCGCAAATCTTAACAAGCTAATAACTTATTAGCAGTCTCCTCCACGATATTACTCTATTACCGAGATTTTTACGCTTTATAAATTTCGCTAAATACAATATATTTATAATCTTAATACCAACTTATTATAATGAAAAATTTTTATGTTGGTAGGCTTATATTTACTTTGTGAAATGTGTGGATATTTAATATGAAACTAATATTTTCCTTCCCATATATAATTTCAATTAAAGAAAAGTTATTAAAATCTGTTTCAATATTAAAACACCAAAAATAACAAGTTTTCCCGGATCCTTTCTTATTAAAGGTCTTTTGAATATTTTAACATCAGTGTCGGAGACCTTTAGTGAAGGTAGCTTGAATCTTAGTAAGCTAGAGGGTAGATTTACATACAAATTAAAAATAATTTTATAAAGTTAAATGTTATAAAGCTGGTCCAGTGAAAGAATACCTCTGCGTCATCAATTTACGAACATATCAAAGACAGCTTTAAGACATGTTAATCTTAATTTATTTATAAATAAAAAAGAACAGAAACAAAAGATAAGTCCTTTAAACTAAGCTATGCGTTGGAAAAAATCTATTTATTATAATTATTGTAATATTTTCACTTACCTAACCGCTGTATATATATATATATATATATATATATATATATATATATATATATATATATATAGAGGGAGAGAGAGAGAGAAATTTTAATATCGGTTTTAGTACGTGAAAATATCATTAGCTTTCATGACGTCCCCAAAAGGCTTTCAGAGAATATATATATATATATATATATATATATATATATATATATATATATATATATATATATATATATATATAGTTGCACGAATTCTTAATGGAATCTTCCATTCAAATTTGCAGCAAATTACCCGTCAATATTTTAAAAAGCTTCTTTGAAAATATCAATATCGAATAACGGACTCTTTTCTTGAAAACTTATTGAAAAGTTGCGCTAAGGTACCAAGTTTCCTTACTTGGTAGATTACAATTTTCTTTCTTGGAAGACTGCATGTTATTTTCCAAAAACTGGCAGGAAGATTTTACGAAACTTTCATAGATAGTTTCACTTTATCTTTCATGTAACTTTTTTTTATGTTTCTCAGAATCTTTCATGGAAGATTGCATGGAATCCTTTAAAAATGTAGTCATAAGCTTCGTGGAAAATTCTTGGAATATTACCTAGTGATATAGAAAATTTTTGTCCGAGAAGCGTTGTATTAAGACATTTTCAAAAACAACAAATTAAAATGCCTAACTAGTAAATTATGTAAAGATCTATCTTTAAATATACATTCAATTAATAATAAAGTTTACGACCTGGAAAACTTCAAAGGCCATTAAACCTATCTGTATATGCTTCACCGAGCACTGACTAGACAGTAGTATAATTTTATGTGCCAGTTTGGATAATTTTAATTTGGAATCATTTAAATGTGTAGTATGGATATTTTTGGTAGTAATATCATAATATACACGATTCAAAAGTTTCTCTTTTTATGAATTTGTTAGGTTACAGAAAGAGTAACAAATTAGTATTATTATCTGACTTTGCGCCTACGATTGCACGAGATCTTTACTTCATGAGGTTAGGACAATAAATGACCATCGAGGAGCAACAGCCCGGTATTTATAACCGACTGGTTACAATCGATTTCCACTTGTGATGTAGACTGTAACTTATATCTCTATTAATATTATTTGGATATTTACAAATTTCTATTGATTCTCTAATTTTATGTTTAACGAAACCAAACACTGTTGCTAGCACCTTAGTTTCTTTTACATTAAAAGTGTTACCTGAGCAATACTGGACGTGGTTAAGGACAAGCAAATGTATTATTAATTAGTTCAAAGGCTTCCAAAAATTATTACCGTGGCCAGCATAAAGTATTTAATCCAAAAATTGGGATCTAAAATTGCTATAAACCTGGTATTAACGTCTTAGCCACAGTAAATATTATATTTCTAGTATGTTGTTTCTTGTCTAATTTTGAGGTAAAACTGGCACCAATCATATAATTAACAGACAATTTCTTATTATAGTAACAGTGAAAATATATTTTTTAAAATGCAATAAATTATTAATTATAACATGTTGTTATTTAAAATATATTTCCAAGGAAAATAAACATATTTTCAGGTCTAAACAAATATCATTTGCAAATATGACCAGTACTGAAAAACCAATTTACAAATATATATTTATAAAAACACAAATGTTTTGTATAGTTGCATTTTCATTTAAAATGTACATATTTACGTTTATAACAATGAAAATTTTTCAATTTTCAATACCATTTGAGTTATAAGCCTAATAGTATAGGGCTAAATTATCAATTGGTTATTATAAATTAATAGTTGCAAGTTATTTTGAAATTCAACTTACGTGACAAGTCTACTAATATTTTTAGTTTTGCAGGGGTATGATATAATATTTAAGCAAAATATCCTATACAGGTTACTATAACAAACTTTTGGTCATTATAAAAGTAATAAAAATTGAAAACAAATAGGACAAACGATGCAATTATTGGCTCCATCAGCACATTTCATTACTGAATAAAAAAGTTGGATATATATAAATTATTTCTGTATGAAATAAATAACTGCCAATATATACAAATTATGGTAAAAAAGCAATTACAAATAAAGTATTTTCAATCTGTTTATGCGAATCACATTTTGTCAGGTATTAGTTTGGCGCCGACTTCAAAAATTTCAATTTCATATAAAAATTTATATTTATTTTTCACTTTTTAGAGCACTTTTAGAAGTCGGTTCAATTTTTTTTTATAAAAATTTTATTTAAAAATATTTTGGATTTGTTATGTGCGGTCTCGAAAACTCCCCCATACCAATTTTTAAGAAAATCGGATAAAATTAAATTTTTTGTCCGCCATATTGGATCCGCCATATTGAATTTTTTTAAAATAATTTCCGTTTCGCTGTGTACAACCCCGAAAATTTCACCCCACCAATTTTGGAGACAATCGGACAAAACTATTTTTTTTGGCCGCCATATTGTCAGCGCCATCTTGAATTTTACTGCACCAATTTCGTCCAAAAAAATATGGGATTACCGCAGCAACTTTCTGAATATAACGTAAAAAATTTCATTCAAATCGGTGCAGCCGTTCCGGAGTAATCGGTGTACATACATAAAAAAAAATACATAGTCGATGAATTGAGAACTTCCTTCTTTTAGAAGTCGGTTAAAAATAGGAAGTTATCTCTTTCATTTCTATCATTTTGATCACTGACTCTAAAAAATATTTTCATATCAGAATCGAGTAGATTCGCTGATTTAAATAGTTCAGTGAAGAGCAGTTCTAAAAATTACAACTATTTTGACTGTAACTTTAAGTGCTGTTCTCTATTAGTAAGTATATGTATCACGTAAACCAGTTTATACTACAAGGCAGAGGATTTTTGTAACTTAAATAAAAATAATTGTAACTTGGGTATTTTTTTAAATGACTTCGATGACAATGAGTGAATCCCCGAAGAAACTTTACTCTCCGAGGATAAGTCCTGTATCATTATTTTTTATTCTACACCATTTATTAAAACATTTATTTTGATTAATCCGCATTTTCAGTACAGACACTCAAGACGTTTTTGAAGCGAGCGCGGCAACCTGAGGCCAACTAGAGAAAAAGTCTGTAAGTCTGTTGCGGATCTGGTTCAGTTAGCCTGGAAAGGGTGACTAATATGAACACACAATATCTGGTTAACAATATTTTGGCCAACCACCACTACTAGGGCTCTAAGCTTGGTTATAAGTATTAAAAGGTATCAATATAAAAATATTGTTAAGTCAGCATATTTTTTTGTTTGCCCTTCCCAGTAGGCAAGCACACCGTACCTGTAATTATAAACGTAAACAGTGTTAAACAAATTACCCTACCGTAGTTAACCTCACGCCCATCCGCGTGCGTGTTATTCTGTATTAATAAATAATAAGCCCCATCCCTCTTGAATAGCCATTAAATTAATTATTCAGTGTCGTGATTTCGAGGGAGGCTACCTTTAGTAAAGGCCAGATTAATTTAGTTACTTAGTTTAATAACATCCAATGTTAGATTTTTAGCTTATTTTGGGGTAAATTTGTCCAATATCGTTTTTTGCTTTTTACTGGAAATCCATTTTATTTCAGTGGTTTAATCTATAGGGTGTGCCATATTTAAAATACTCATCTAAAGGGAAAAGCAATAATTTGTTACAAATTTCAATTCAAATTGGGTCATACAATCGGAAAATAATTTTGACTTAAGTTTATTGTCATTCTGAAGAGTAATAGTCTATCTTAAAAACCTGTCAATAGAAGAATTTAATTTATTTAGAAATATATGAAATATTTAGTTTAATATATTTTTGAGTACGAACAAAACAGTTGAAATAAATACAAAAAACCTATGTATCTGTAAAAGTTTAACAAATATTCTAATGAACAACCAGGTAATATCAAAAAAAAAACTACAATATCCTTGATTTATATACTTGCTCATACTATGGGACCGTCGGTAGCAGCAATATTAGGAAATAGCAGATATCTGTTGGACGTCCATTGTCTTAATTTTATTGTTGAATATCAAGACGTTTCTGCTGGTAGTTATCTCTAGACGCTTTCAAGTAACCTTGAATAAATTCCTAAGCTACACAACTATTTATAATAAAAGTAAATGCAGTGGAGTATGACCAAGATGAGTGCAATCATACGTGCCATGCTAAGGTCCCATTATTATCGCATTTAGTTTTAATATACAATTACTAAGAAGTGGTTTCCACACTTTTCTTACGTCTAAAGATGGCTTACTAAAGCAGATCGGAATCTGATGTATAACCGCGGCTTCTTTGCATTTCTATTTTCTCCAGTGTTATTCTCGGTGCAGAAGTCTAGGTTCAGATCATTTTGCATGAACATGCAAACCTAAGAAAAAGCCGTCACTGGTATTACCACTCTTATTTATTCATTCATTCAGTGTTATAGAATTCATTAATTCAGAGATCTGAAAATCAAAAGTGTAGAATATGAATAACTATGATAAGAAATATCAGAGTGTTGCTCAGTTACATATTAATAGTAAAATTAGATTTATTTTGAATTTAAAAGGTGCTAGCGACAACGAGTAAGATTACGAAAAATCTGATACATTATTAATGAAATAATGAGTTACATTTAAGCTTTAAAACCTATTAAGACTATGTATGGATTTTTTTTCTAATTTTTTCCATCCACTTTATCTTAGCCCACTTGCCCAGGCCAATAGCTCAGCTAAGCGAAAATTACGTAAAATATTCTTAGCTCTTCATTCTCGAACCAAAATGATCTACTTGCAGCGTAAATGGAACGGATCAGAAATCTAAGATAGGTTGCTTTAAATGTTGAAAAGTAAGATATAACTTCACCGCAGTCCCAAAAATTTAGAAAATTTGATAAATGATTTTTACAAAAATCTTCAACATTCAGATATTGACTAAAAATGAGATATTTTATTTAAAAAATTATTGTATTCGAATTTGTGCATGAAATATATGAGAAAGAGAAACAACGAGCCAAGTATTACTGAAATCATATTCTCAGAGTTCCTTATGCATAATCCAACTTTTATTACACAAATCATACAATTAGATTTAAACTTCTTTATTGCTGTCGAGAATTAAAAAAAAATACATATTTAAGAAAAACTATAATTGTATGATCTAATACACCACACACCATAAGTAATTTTATAAAATAACCACTAAATCGTAAAAAGACGTCAAATGCCATGAAACTCAAGCCAAGACATATTTTACGGCACAACTTTTCCATTCGTAAAAATAAGTCCTTACCAATTTATCTTTACAGGATGATATATTCCCTGTAGTCTGGGGACAAATATTTGACTCGTTTTGAGTATGATATCTAAAAATGTTACTGTTTAGTTTCTTGATTCTTATTCTTCGCCGTTATTTTCAGAATTTATTTCAGGATTTTTACATGACTTATTATAATAAAACAAATTGTTCTCAAATATTAAGATTTAATATTAAACTAATTTATATTCTAAGATGACAATTGCAGGCTGACGATACCGGCTAATATTCAATTATCTATAGACATTATTAGCTAGAGCACATTTTTTGCAAACGGAATGTTAATTTTAATTAAAGACATCAACTTACTTTTTATAAAATGGAACACACATCCAAAAATGAACCAATCCTACATGAAATCTATGGGGTGAAATTCAGTAATGAGATAATGTATAATTTTTAAAATAATGGTTTTTTAATATAAAAGTTTTATGGAAGTTTTAAATAAAATTTGGTAAACATCTTTTGACCAAAAGATTTTTCCCATATCATCAGCAATTCAGGTAGAGTTAGCCATGTAATTTAGTTTAGAAAATATAGTCCTGTACGCTGTTTTGCTTTTTATTTGAATAATATTCCATGTCCAAAAAAGAAAAATGAAAAGTCCTTTTTTTTCACTTATGAAAAAAATAGAAGAATCTGCTCCTTGACTAAGGTGGTGCCTGGTTTCCAGGTCCGAAAAACGGATCTGGCAAGTGGCAGTGACATCAGCTACTCTATCTGATAAATTTTATTCTAAAGGGATCATAAAATTATGACAAGGTATGTACCTAATGTTAGAACACAAGATGAAATAGCTTAATTTAATTAGATTTTTACATATATTATGTCATCTTTAGAGACTTTCTTAAGTCTATAAAGTCTAATACATTTTGGTAAATTAATTACTAAAACCCAATGATCCCAGTGTAAAATCCAATACTATAAGAAAAAAGCTGAAATTGTGGCGAGCTATAAAAATATGGTATGGATCAAACATTGTTAAAGAATGTAAAAAATAACCTTTACCTCTGTGTGAAATACAATAGCAATGGATATATCCACATTATGCCATTGTTGTGCTGAAATTACATTCAGCAAACGTACAACTATATGCAACTCCGTGTATACATGAAGCAAAATGCGAACAATAAATTCAAACTTCGTTTCATCATATCCTTTCCATGTTAGAGGTTGCACAATTTGGATACAGAACACAATCTATCCTATTTCACCACCATCGAGGTGATGGCCTACCTGTACCACCATATCGAGAAGAAAGTTAAAGCTTACCCTGCCCGCTATAGAAACTACTAGAAGCCGCGTTTAGTGTTACATACTTCCTTCCAACCCGTCCATTGTACAAACAGGTGCATGCCGGTACCCCTGATGAGTCTAGTAGAGACGAAACGTGTACCTCTGCCGTATAACTGTAGCGGGCAGGGTAAGCTTTGACTTTCTTTTCGATATGGCGGTACAGGTAGGCCATCATCTCGATGGTGGTGAAATAGGATAGATTGTGTTATGTAGCAATTTATCCAAATTGTGCAACCTCTAACAGGGAAAGGATATGATGGAAAGAAGTTTGCATTTACTGTTCGCATTTTACTTCATATATATATATATATATATATATATATATATATATATATATATATATATATATATTAGCAGTTATTTATGTTATTTAGAAATAATTTAGCGCCTACTCAAAAATTTTAATTTCATATAAAAATTTACAGTTATTTTTTAGTTTTTAGCGTACTTTTAGAAGTCGGTTCAATTTTCTTTTATAGAAATTTTATTTTTCGATTTTTAGTTTTAAATTCATTATGATAACTATTATTTAAATCGATTTATTTAAATAAATTTAAATAAATTGATTTTTAACTCTTTATTAAATCATTTAAAATACCAGTATTGAAAGTGTCTATCCTATAAAACTAAAACTTTGATGTTTTATGTTTTAGTTTAGTAAAAACAGTTAATTTTTTTTAAAACCACTTTAATTTTAATAGACTTCTAATAAGATAACTAAATATCGTCAAAACAAGCCAAGATAGTCATAGGAGTGCTTTTAAAAAAATTTAGGGGAAGCTATTGAAGAACTGTAGTAACTTAATTTTAAATTTTGTTAAGTTTGCATGTCTGTAAAATACACCCTATATAAAATGTTAATTCTTTTATATGTTTAGATAATTTTTTTAACCTTTATCTACAACGGATAGAGATGTTTTTGTTGTCACTGATGTTAGTTTCGAAAATTTTCATATTTTTTTTCAAAACTTATAGATTTTTCTCATTAATTTGACAACATTGCAAAAAATGTAAAACCGATATCAGGATTATATGGAGAACCCAAAAATGTAAAATTATGTAGAATGTCCCATGTAGAAAATATTATATTATTTGCTCTCCTACCTTTCCATATCACTCTAGATAAACAAAAACAATGCTCTCAGTATTAAGTTGGCTTCCTGTAGACCTTAAACATCGGTCACTCACGCAGGCACAAAAATACTGTGGGAAAAGGCGAGAAATGGGATGGTAGTTATATCTGTAAAACTTTATTAACATAGCCAAAACAATTCCTAGAATATGAAGAAAAATCTTATTCGAAATTCTTTTAAATCTTGTTTACAATCATCGCTTAAATAATCAAATAGAAAATATTGGAAACAGAAAGAATTCGTTTATTTGACTGGTAACCTGTAAAAACACATTATTTTAGTTCTTTAAAGTATTTTTCTTAATTCTTTTTTATTATTGCATTACATTGTGCAGTGTGTTTAAAAATGTTATATTAGCATAGTGCATAGTGTATGTTTTATAAAATATACCTTCTACGACTATAATAACTCAAAATTCTACTAATGATGATATTATTTTTAATTATCATTAGTAACAATTGGAAGAATAAATTCCGAAACGTTCAAATGTGCATGTCAAAGAGTGTGGGAATGGTTTGTTGCTTGACAAGAATAAGAAGCTACGTAAAAAATGTTATATATTATAAATAAAAATTGTCAAATCTGATTTATAACGAGTTTTTATTACCTTTCATAATTCTTAACAGAAAAAATATATTCTTCATTATGCCGTTTATGTACATTTACATGCATATACCTTTACACCGACTTTATTATTTCACTTTTACCTTTTCCCTTATATTCTTTATTTTTAATCTGATAATTTTCAGGAATTTCTATTTTTATCCAACATTATGTAAATTAAAATAAAATCGTTAGAATGCTAACAATTTTTACCTAGTTATTTATTTAGTAAGAAGGTAATTAAATACAGATATTTACCAAATTGCGTGGTATTTAACTTAATAACTTGTCTATGTTTATTATTGCGAACTAAAAACACAACTTTTCCGATGCAAGACTTTTAAAAATAAATAAAATGCTTTGCGAAAACCATTTTATAGTCCTTACATTTACTAGAAAACTATTTCTGTTTCTCTACTTTATAATTGTTTATTTTTTAACAGTTAATGTGAATCTCTGATGAAAACCAGCTGTCAGTAAGGTTGTTTTTTTAACTAGGTGCTTTTGAGATACCAAAGAAAAAACATTTTAATGATTTGGCGGTAGCTACCTGTTTATGTATTTTATGGACAGTCTCGAAATAAATAATATATCTCTTAAATTTAGTGTTTATGTTGGATATGTAACTAAAAGTCAAGTAATTATTAAGTAGAAATCTTAATACGATTGGAAGTTTCTCATAACATATCTACGTGGCGCAATTTAAAGTAATAAAGTCAATCTTAAATATGTTATGTAAATTGGGTAAATATTATCAAACAATTCCGTTCTAGGGGGCAGATTATTCTCCTTGAGTATCACTAGAGCATCAGCGGGCATTTTATGGGGCTTCTGGAACATCCATTTGGTTCTGTTTTGAAGATTATTTATATAGTCGATAGACCAACGGTTCCAAAAATGCTGTCTCAATTGTGAAACAAGTTTATAAGCGGAAAATCTATTTAATTAAATTTCTTTACCATTATCTTCAGGTATGTTAGTATGAAGGTCTCCTAAAAGGAAATGGCAAGGGGAAAGAACCAGGAAATCTTGTGATTATTGAAAATGGGAATTATGGGTTTAGGGTTTATCACGGCTTCAATTTATGTTACCCAAGACAATGGAGAAGTACCGGGTCCGAAAAATGATGACAGTGCTCTTACGTCCTCGTATCATCAAGCCACCTATAAACTGTTTTTAAATGAAAAAAAAAACGGCAAACCAGACACGAATACCGATATCTCGATGGATTTACAGTAACACAATAGCAACACGAACCAATGATGTTGTACAAAATCGATATCTGATGGCAAGAAGGTAAATTAAAAAAGAAATATATCAAAACATGATACAGGACACATGCTACACAAAGGATAGAGGTCGCATCATTGGGCACTGGTGACCAAACTAATCGCGAGGTTCTGCAATTCAAGCAAGATCTCGCTTCAACGATCTCCCCACGAGAGCCGCTGCGTGCTTTTTAAAGCAACAAATACATAAAAAAAGTTTTCGTCAGCATAATTAAAATAAAATAGTAACTTCTTGGCCGTGCGGACATAAGATTGTTGATATATATATATATATATATATATATATATATATATATATATATATATATATATATATATATATATATATTTATATTGTTGTGTAATCTACATGTCACCGATAATTCTCGCCGCAATTTAACTTCAAATATAAGATCGAAATATGATATAGTACGACAACGGGTGTCTGGGAAGGTGTCAGCTGAAACCCACTGAGGAGTCCTAAAGTTGGCACGGGGACGAAACACTACAAATTTTTATTAGAGCGTAATAGTAGCAATACGACAATATATATATATATATATATATATATATATATATATATATATATATATATATATATTGTGAAATCGGTTAAAAATGGTATTGTATTTAAAGGCAAATCCAAATTAATATTTTATCCAATAAAAAATAACTAACTTATAACTCCATATAACACTTACTGTAATGAATACATTCTTTATGGTTCTTATTTGTATTTCGTATTAAAGTTTTCCATTAAATTGATAGATATTTTCACAGTGCTCTATTCGTAAATAATGGAAAATAAATGATGTGTTGATTTTCATTGGTCTTTTACTGACAGTTTCGAACTATCAATATATAAACGCATCCTAATATATTTTCTTTCTTGAGGTTAAAAGGTTGACTGTGTTTATTTATGGTATAGTGAATTGATATTAAAAATAACTCTTTTTTATAGAATGTATAGTTATGTAAAAGTCGTTTAGTAGCCATGAATATTTGACATTAAAAAAGAAAATTGAGACAAAAATGCCAAAACAGCATTTAGGCACTTTTTTAGTTATAGATATGATAATAAATCGGCTTAATTTTATGGGTAGAGAAAATACAGATTATCCTCTATGAAATAAACATTACCGAGTTTGTATGTAATTATATACATTTTTATCTAACACACTTGTTTCTAAAAAATATAACGTTATAAATTCATAAATTTGATGTTACTATGTATAGAAGATATCAGGTGAGTATATATTAAACTTTCGGTAGTTTATAAAGGCAGTCGAAATAAACCTCGTGTTTCATATAAATGTTGTAATTTACATTTTTTCAGCTGTAACTTGTGAACAATCATGAAGGAGAATCAGAAGCCACTCACCACCAAACTTGTGGACTCAAAATTTTGAGACGCGCTTTTTCAGAGGTATTACATATTTTAGACAATTATCTTTAAAAAAGATGCTCTGCATTTATTTTCAAAAATTTAGTCATTTTTGAGAAACACGCATACTCTAGTAACAGCACACACTGGATTCTAAACTGAACCTCGCCAGTATTGCAGCCCTCACTCTTTCCGCAAGAACGCTAAAAACAGAAAATCTCTCTCAAATAATGTCAACAAAACCAAAACGAAAATCTGCAAAATCTAAGAGACGATGTCAAAACTATTCAGCCAAAATACAATACTGATATAAAAATGTATTAAGTTATCACTTCTTCAAAGTAGTTTCAGTTAACTCTGGAGAGAAAAGCCTCACTAAAAATTTCTCATGTGGGTGTGCGGTAACACCTTTCTATGCATTAGATATGAGGCGAGTTTTTTACTCGAATTAAAAATTAGCTATCGGTGTTTTAATTATTAGCAATTGTTTGGAAAAAATTTGTAGGTTATACTTTGGGTCTCGGATGCAGAAATATATTTAAAAGGACTGATTTTAATCTTTGCGCAACATTACTTACCGAAAATTATTACTATCCGAAACGTTAGCCAAAAGGCTTTCAAACTACCTCCAGGGAAAATTTTCTCAACCCAGATATGCTCAGATATACTCAGGAATCGCAAGGATTGAGTTCTGCTTATCCATTAACTTCCAGACAGTTCGAGCTGTCCCTATGAATATTTTATTTTACACAACATTATACAGTGATTACCTAAAGCCCAATCTCTTGATATCAAGCAATCAGTTGTTAATAGAATTATGGGGATCGTCCGGATTTTTACTCTTTCCTCCACTGTCGTCGTATTGGTACCTACAGGTCTGTTTATTTGGCGATCTGCCCCGCATATTGTTCGGTATAGCACAGAGGACTCTGCCAGCCTGTGAAAATATAAGCGGAGGTTTGTTGGTTGTTGATCCAGCTGCTTACCAATATCCACCAATCCTCTTCCTCCATGGTATCCGTTCATTAGCACTACGAGTATGGTATTTATATGCCTTTATCAGGAGTGTTGTAACTTCTTCTGCATACTTTCTATATCCGTCCTCCTCCATTTCACAATTCCTCAAGAGTAACTTAGTACAGAGCACGTATAGTTTATTGGTGCCTGTTTCAGCCCTAAGTATTTATCGGTTTGTTCTACTTCCATGACCGCAAATATTTGACCGTTCTGCAGCCCATACTCCCAGTTGTATATTTTCTTTAGTTCTGTTTAAAATGAGGCCATCGTTTTAAGGTCATCCACATACATATAGAAAATTGTTGTTATTTTTAATACCTTCAATTACACTTCGATATTAATGAAAGGGATAGAGTAGAATAAAGTAAGTAATTTAAAATTATTGTGTCGCTATAAAACAATTTATATTTAGATTTGTTTATTACTAACTCAAATATAATTTGCCTTGGAACTTTATATTTATTACTAAACAATGTGATAAATATATAAAGTAAAATTGTATTTATTTTAAAACAGTAGCATTTATTTGATTATTATTTTTGAAAACAACTAGTGTTCATCGGTTTAACAGTATTGTTTTATTTTTGTCTACAAACATCTAAATCAAAGATGAATAAAACAGGTAATAGTTTATTTAATAAATCAACTTATAATGTCTTTTTTATTGTGATCGTGATTCATTCGAGTGAATAAATAAATACTTTGTGTTGATACTGTCATTATTTAAGGTTACTTTCAGCGTTCCGCTTATGTGTTACATAAGGCTAGGTTTGAATCTAAGAAAACCGTTTTTGTTTATATCAAGTGATTTACTTGTATGTACATAAATAGATAGATTTACGGTTAATAACATGCATAAAAAAGATTTATTACTGCTCGACAATGCTTTAAAATTTATTTCTATGAAGGACTATTTAGCTTTATTAGTTAATCGACATAGGAAGAGGTTCTCCAATCGACCACTATTTATTTTCTATATGTGTATATGTACGCCGATTACCTTGAATGGCGGCTCCACCGATTTGAATGCAATTTTTTTAATTATGACCAGGAAATTGCTGCAGTGATCCCATATAATTTTGGCTGATATCGGCTTTGTAAAATCCAAAATGGTGATTACAACATAGGGAAAAAAAGATTAAAATTTTCCGATATTCTCCAAAATTGGTACGGGGCGGGAGTTCAAGGTTTTCAAAATATTATGAAATAAATTTTTTTTTAGATGTAGCAAATTAAAAATTTTACCGTTCCCGATTTCATCCAAAATTGACATAGGGATCTTTGAGGGTGTAGATTACGAATCTAATGTTCCTATCTTAAAATTTCATATGGATGACTAAATTTTGGTGATTTTCGGGATCAGAAAACTTGTCTTACACTGTAAATAAAACTTCACACTAATTTTAAGGTAATGTGTTGGAAGAAAATTTCATAAACCGTTTATTAAATGCATTTAATGTTAATACATTAAATTTGGTACGTTTTCAGTTACTTTATTAAAATTTAAGGTAACATTCAATTTAATTTAATGCACAAAGCTTTAATTTCAAGGTACATGTAACTTATTCTTATTTAAGGTACAAAATCTTTAAATTGGATTAATGAATGCACATTAAATTTAAAGTTATTTTTAACAGTGTAGGTAACTTTAATGTGATTTAAAATAATTTTGTACAAAATCGACAATTTCGGTAATTCTTTAGCATCAAGAGATACACTATGCACTAATTTACGTATATGAAAATAGGTTCGAAAAAACTCGAAAAAAAAATTCAAGTTTTATTCATATTGAAATGGTACCACCCTAAAAGATAGGCCAAATGCCCTTTAAAGAGAAATGAAAAACTAACTATATGGGCATATTTTTACATCCACTAGGGGCATCAAATATCATTAAAACGCACCTTATACCTCCACCTCCCACACCCACCCTTAGAAACATCCTTTTTTGGACTTTATTTTTAACTCGACATTTAATCAATCAAAAATTCTGATTAAAATCAATCATATACTTCGTAGCCTTAGGCATTTGTCTTAATTTTCCATGAGGTTGGGTAAAAACAATTTTTTTTTTTGAAAAATTAATTTTTCTTTAGGACGAATCCTCCTGTATAACATATATGGCATTTTTGATACTGCGCTACAACTATAAACGTAAAAAGGAGGTTTTTGGTCGATTTTTATAATTTTTAGACGTTGTTTTAATTGCTTTTGTCCATTTTCGATTCACAAATGGTAACTAAACAATAAAAATATCTCTCTCTTCTCTTTTCTCCCTGAAACTACACCAAAAATCATTATGCAATAAAAACTTTTATAGGTACAACCTTTTTAAAAAGCAATATAGAAGAACGCAGCAGGTCTTAGGTAAATGGAAATAAAATTTAATAAAGGGACTAGTATTCCCCGTGACTTAAGTGATTTAAATATATTTTTTTCAAATTGTCTTAATTTTGCAGGAAATTGAGATAATAATAATGGTTATAATAGTTTTATTCATTCCAGTATTTGATTATTTTTTTTAAGTTGGAGTACTGTTAAGAAAATTAGTAGCACTATAAACTCCTGTTCTTTCTTCTTTCCCTATATCAAATATTGCTTTCCAACTCTTCAGCCACAAATTACCCATGTAGGAAATCTTTGTTTAGAACGAGGTTATTTTCTTCCATGTTGAAAGCACGCTTTAAATAAAATTAAAATAATGCCAAAAGTAAATAATCCACATTTTTTTTTGGATTTGAGACCTATGAATATATTACTTATTTTTTATAAAATCTTAGAGCAAATAACATATTCTCAAATATTTGAATAGCTAACTAAAAATGCTATTTTACCAGAAATTGTTTATTATTTAGATAATTTTTATATATTAATTTATACCTAGAAGCTTTATGTAATTTCAGGATACAATTAGGCTTAGGTGTAAAAAGAGCCATCTGACTATACTCCGCCTTTTTTGTATTTTGATTTTTTTGTACTATAAGATGTTATTTATTTATTTATATAATGCAATGGAGAATAAAAATGTAGTCAAATGGCAAAAACATTGATGTGCATAAAAAAATTTAACAGCAGTGCCTAAATGTAAGCCTCTAGTATTTTCAAAGCCAAAAAGGTTTTGAAAATCTGAATAAGTTTAAAATTTTATCATTTTGTTTCTCACTAAAGAAATGTAAACTTTCTTTCTATATTTACCACATCCACAAAGTAATGTTCACATTTTTTTGAAATACTACGTAAAAAGATTAAAACAAATACCATCGTATTAATGTTATTTCGGAATATTTATTTTTAATCATTTGTTACCCTCAATACTAGGTTTATATTTGCAAAACTACACTGTAGTTTTGAAATATTTGGAACCACCGAATAATTTCAGTCATTTATTGCTCTGCATACCATGTTTGTATTTCCAAAGTTATATTGCATTTATAAAAAGACCAGAATCATTAATAAGTATTACTGAACTTTTACCAATATTTTCCATTATTATAATGAAAATAACAAGCTATATTTTATGGAAAATAAATTAGAAGCAGTTTTTAGACAAATAGATTAATATTGTATTATTGGAAACGTTTATGATATGAACGCCACTTTGGTTTACTTCATTACGACCTTATTTAACTAAAGTTATTATTATTATATCTTAATAATTTTGAAATAGAAGAGTTTCATACTATTTCATTTGTTATGTATTTATTAAGATCGTTATTCAATTATCTTTTTGTTGACGTTGCCAATCTGTGAGGTTATTTCTATATTTTATTGTTGGCAAATTTTGTTTAACTAGCGTTAGTGGTACTTTCTTACTGATTTAAATATGATTCTTCAAAGTTATAACTGGCACGATTGATAACTGAAAAGTAACAGCCTTTCACATTTTAAATATTGCAATTTTTATACAACAGCATGCAGACTGTGGCACTGACAATTAAATCTGCTCCAAAATTAAAATTAATTAAACGAATAATAACTAGAACGTGTCATCCAAGGAATAAGGATCAGAAATAAGTAAATGAAAAGACGAACTGAAGTAAAGTCAGTGTCACTGAGTAGATTGCATGGGCGAAATGAAGTTGGATATATAGTGAGACAAAAGGAAGCAAAATGGAGACCAATATTACCCAGAATGCGCTTAGAAAAACTACCTAAAAGGGGGACAATATCAAAAAAAGGAAAGAATTTGTTTTCAGGTGGTAAAAAACAACATTGAGAGAAAAAAGTGTTAAAAGGGTTATCTTCCAGAAGTGGAAAATACTGAAGTAGAAATAGACATTTTGATAAAGTAAAAACAGTATTTAAGTAAAAACTGCACACAGAATAATCGTATTTGATCTAAATATCTCAAAAACTTACATTAAAACCTTTATCAATAATTTGCAAAGATGAATTCGTAAAAAATTCCATAATATTAAAGGGCAAAGCAAAGCAAAAAATTAAATTATTATATATTAAAATATTTAATATTATTAAGAAAGTGATTGGTAAAGAATGACGGAGAGTTTAAATTATGCACAATACCAACATAAAATTTCTCTTTATATTTATTTCACATCCGAACATAGTTTGTAATAAATAAGTAACTTACGAAGTTCTAAACTGATAACATATAAATTTTTAATTTTATAAATGAGGTAGATAACATTGATCTTTAACAACTATTAATAATTATTTTACTTTATTTTGAATCATAGTAATCAATAATTTTAACTTAATTAAGCTCTAACCGGTGCATAATATTTCTGTTTAACCTGTCTTTTGCTAACACAAATAGATTCGATGGTTTTCCCACAGTTATGTAGTTTATAAATCAGAAATATACGAAGATATGAAATAAGTCGTTCCATCAATAGAAAGTTTGAAATCAAAACACGGTGCCATCTATTGGATGCCTACCCCATAGATAACAAAAGTTGTTGATTTATACCAAATAAGTAACTTATACCGCCATCTGTTAGAAAATTATGGAACTTTGATAATTATAACCCTTTATCCTTAAAAATAATTAGTTTGCAATAAAAAAATATTGAGATTATTAAGATAAAACTATTCTATCTCCTAAGTTGGACCAAATTACACACAGTGTGCTAAATTTCATCTAAATTGCTTAAGTAGTTTCGGAGTTTATTGCGGACCAATATCGTGACACGGGATTTTTATATATTAAGATACTGTATTGATCATTTTTTGGGATCATAAGTTTTAAATATATTTTGAAAATATTTTGACGATTTTTACATTGATAACCATTGAAAACTACAAACGTTCGAAAAAGCAAAGTTTTCTCTTCTTTAATAGACTTTTTATCTTTTATTTTTTTGATTTTCTTCATGTACTATGCCAAAAAATTAACCTATAGAAATATTACCTTCAATAAAAATTTTGTAATAAAATTGTATTTTAGTTTTATTGCCGGAAGCTTTTGATTACTTGGAAAATTAAAATTTTTGGCTCTTTAATGCCTGTGAGTAAAATAATCAACATAATTTTGCAGAAAATTGGAATACAAATTTAATTTTATTGTGTTAAAATAACTGCAGCAAATTTGAAAAATTAATTTAATGCAGGCCTTTCAGTGTGGGAGAAATTTTCATAATAACTCATATTTCTCTATTTTCTAATAAGTGGAAACAATAAAATGCTATTTTTAGTTCCAAAATTAATTATGAATGTTGTACAGGTATAAAAAAACATATTACTTGGCTTATAAAAATGATTTGTATTCCATTTTAGGCGGTTGTATTTGTAAACATGTGTTTAATATTTGTTTTTATCATTCACATACGTTTATTAAAAATCAGTAAAATTTTAATTTAGGGAACTATACTGGTATAATAAGTATGTTGTGGCTTATTCAAATAACCCAGATTTTCGGGCTTATAAAGAATAAATGTCATTTAACTGCAGAAAGAAATCAAGATATTTTATAAAATTTATTTGCATATTTTCTGAAAATAAATCTTGTAGGAAGTTCATGTTTAAGGAATTAGGTATACAGGTTTTATAGATATGCCTCAAACCTATGTTTTATACATTAACATCATCAATAGCTCAATAAATAAACTTTATTTAGTGAAACCGATATTACGTTATTTATTTAACTTTAAAAAAATAACTTTATCATTTATGTGAAAAACATCAAATATTTCCCAATTAATATTACGTTAGCTCATATTAATCAGAAGTGTGAAATTTCGAAAATGATCGGTATTGAAATTTGAGCTCCATGTTTATTAAGTACATTAAATAATTACAGTTATTAATCTAACAAAGTTATAAGTTTTATTCGTTCCAATATCAAAAAATTTTAACTCGAGGTCTTTGTCATTTTTAAGACGATTTTCCTTAATTAATGAAAATTTTATCTTACAGAGGATACAATCATCAAAATAAAAAAAGAAAAGCAACTAGTTTTTAAAATATTCACAGACGAAGGGGAAAAGACTATCAGTTTTTCCACATGACTCTTAGTTTACACCAATCCATGGTATAAGAATATTTGACCTTCAAATGATCTCCAGTTACGTTTTAGATCCAATGTTATTTATATTGTTGAATATGAAATTTTCTCCACTTTCAATTTCTGCAATGAAAAATAGGGATTTTTTTATTTAAAAAAAAACTCAACTTGACCCTTGAATGATCTTGTGGAATTAAGTCAAGCTAATTCATTGATTGTAATATTTTTATTTACTAGATTTATATTTATTAAAATAAGCTATTCACTTGTGTAGGGAAGCCATTTAACATTTTTATAATACAAAAATGTTGAATTGCCAATATTTCAAAAACTGCAAATTTATCATGTATTCGATAAATTAAAAAAAATATATATATAAAAACTGATGATAACTAGTATGATCAATAAGTCATATGGATTACTGTATCTAGTTGGGTTTTAATTTTACACAAATATGTACATTTATTCCCACCTAAATCTATAACTTTCGCTGGTTTGTGCCATAAATATCAAGGTGTTTTAAAGAATTAGATTTTTAAAGGTGCGTATAGATACTGCAATAGATACCGAACATGAATATGGTTTAGCACGCAATGTAATACTATGAACGTGTTTACGAACTGGTTTGCAGTGCTCTGTACACACCTTTGGAGATATGTGTATTTTCCACAACGTAGCGGTTAAATGAGTAGTAAAAAAATATTATTAAAAACTATTTGTCCAAATAATTTGGTCAGTTCCTCCTTGGTTGTAGAATGGGTTAATAGTTTACCCGATGGTAAGTTTTCAGCTCGAACTGCTATTTTAAAAATATGGATTAGTTTTGAAACCTTTAACATTGAATATTAACACGTAAAATATGCTTTGACCAATTGTTAAATAAGAATTACAAATTTTAACATTTTCAAAATATTTTTCATTTATGCAAGGCAACTGGTAACAGAGTACATGTAAAGAAACTGGTACTGTTGCAGCATAGATCACAATTTTATTTTGACTACAGCTAACAAATCGTTTCAAGTGTTTACAGACAGTAGCTGTAAAGACATTTTCTTCATTTAAGTACTCCTAGTAGGTTTAACATTATATTTAATGCGGAAATAGAAAGTATGGAAAATTTCACGTTTAACCATATAAATATTGCGGGAATCAAGTGTCATCCAGAGGCCATTTTTCCAAGAATCAGTGTAAAATCAGCCGATATCGCGAAAGTTAAGGACGTTCAAGAAGAATTTGTAAGTCGCAAGGTATATAAATTTAAACTGGGCTCTCACGGTGTTGTTAGTGGTGAGCTGAAAATCATTTCACTGTAAAGTTGATTTTTTAAATGGAAACACATATACCTAATATCTATGTGGACGAAAGTGGAATTTTTTTTTGAACATTTCATTCCTGTTTTAAAAATAACAACTTAACCATAGAATGATTCCAAGAGGCATTCTCCAGGTCAATACTAATGTCACCGTGAGATACACTGTTTAAATTTCTACAACTTTTGTACTTCAAATTTCTCCCAAATGTGCTTAGTTATTAAGCTATCGGCTGATTTTGCACTAAAATATGGAAAAACTTTTCCATTTCTGCAATATAAAATGGGGATTTTAATCTGAAGAAAAGAACTAGATCCTAGAATTACCTTGAAGATCAGCAACAAGATCAGTGTTAGATGCCCCCTTCGAACCAATTCAAACATTAAAACTTTTGTTTTATAAAAAATGTGTTTCAGAAGTGGAATCGTGTCTGAATTGATTAAAATGAAATTCTGTATATTAAAGAAAAGTGGCAGGGCTTACAGAAAGAATTATATAAGCGTAATCTAACTAGTGTAAACTGTGCTTTCAATTAAGAAGAGAAATATGCTCTCGCTTTAAAAAATAACTAACATTCTATAAGATGTAGAAAATATATTTTCAAACTAAATTAGTCACATATATTTTAAGCCTATAATTTTTTAAATATATAAAAGTTTTTAATGTTTTACGTCACTCATCTACAGAAGGTTTTCTCAAGTTAAAAGCAAGTCAAAATCAAATATTTTTACAACTAAACTATTTCCAAGTTCTACTTTTACCTTTAAATGAAATCGAAGTTACCCCTAGTAAGTCTTCGATTAACAGAAGAGAAAGAAAAGGAGCTTAATTTATTATTTGTTATTATAACCTATACTTATTAGATAGCCTAAAGACCTAAAGATTTTTTTAAAATTTTAAAACCTTTTTAGGAACACATAGACACATAATATGTCTTGTTGGTCGGCTTCTGTTGATATAATAAAAATGAAAAGATAATAATCTATATTTATTCAAATGCAAGCTGCAAATATAACATTGTAAGGCTTTAAAAATATGTGTATACAAGTTGTGAGCTCTTTACGGTACGTATTTATTTTATACTTTAAGTGCATATAAGGTAATCAAAATTGTAGGAATTAAATCTTACCCTAAACGAGTAAAAAAATATCAACAGTTTAAATATTACTAAGACTAACGATGAAAATTGTGAACATCGGTTATATTTTTAGAAAAATAGAGCTAATTCTGAACTAATATCTAGCATATATTTTGTCGATTTGATACTACGTGTGTATTATCATCACTTTTTTGATATATGTTCTAGTGAATATTACATACACTACATAAGTTTTTTCATACCACCATTTAACCTTATGACAATATTGAAATGGGTGGATTAATAAAATAGAACTCGTAAAAATAATATCAGCAAATATTTTAGGTTCGAGGTTTGCTTACAGTTTAATTATTTTTTTTTGTTTAATAATTGATGGATTCCTGCGTCGCGATGTCCTAGAGATATTGCTGAATAATTTTAAGCGTGGCTCGAAAAATGTCACAAATATTTGAAGAAAACTTGTCCAGTCCAACTGGGGTGAATACTAACAAAAATGTTAAGACTGTATAAAAGACTGACATATGACATACCTCAAAATAGAGGAAATAGTCAACTATCAAAATAATAAACATTACGAGGTATGGAACCTGGCTTTATTACAACGATTTACTCACAAAATTGTTTCGAAATGAGTTACCTCAAAAAATTTACTTCCAAAAAAGGACGACAAAATTTAAATAAAGACCTACGTATATATAACTTAATCTGGTTTAATAGAATATAATTTTTATTTTACTTGAAATTTGTCAGTAAGCTGTTGTCCAGTAATTATAATAAATGTACTTTATAACTAAATAATCACGAACGCAACTGAACACAGCATTATAAAAAAATGACTAACATGAGATCCGAAATTCATTTATGTTTGGTAAAACAACCTGCTTATTACATTAATAAGACTAGTCTATAAATGGTGGTAATTATTAATTTAAACTTCCCGTTAGGACGTATAATAATGTTAAGTTAATGAAAAATAATGGAAAGAATTCCACTAAAATTATGAAATTGACAGGTGCTTGTTTAATTTAATTATGACAAACTAATATCAAAATGTGCCGTTGTTCATGTTTTTAAACACGCATTTAAGGACGTTTAAATGCTACGAAACATATTTTGGGTATAAAAAAAAGCATTTACTCTTTATAGTTGCGAAATATAAAAACCTCTTTGCTGTTAACTTGTTAAATGAATATATAGTAAGTAGAAAATACGTTCAATACACGTGATCAAGTGTGGCTAACACCAAAATTATTTAATGATATCTATTTGCCCACTTTTAGATATCCTTTTCTGCCTAAAATATGTTGTAGTGATCTAAAAAATGGTCTTTTACTTGGATGCGTCTAGAAGTTTGTTTTTTAATTAAGGAAAATAAAACACAATATGGCTCTAGTTTCTTTCAGAAGGTCTGACCAATATACTTAAAATTTTAATAGTTTCCACTTTGGAATGTCCCCTATTTTTTTGTCACTTGGAATTTACACATAATAAATACTTATTTTATTTTAATAATTAATAATATCTTACAACAGTAAAAAGTTAACAAGTGTCATGAGTTCAAATTTATGTTTGATATGGTCAGTAGATAACATAACACTTTTATTTAGGGTGCGCATAAAATATGTTTGTTCTATAAACACTAGTCATCAAAATATTCAGATTTCGCGTAAATCCACAAAATATCGCGAGTTTATGTTAATCCACCTAATTTATTACCAGCTTTTATTTAACTTTCCTTATCAGTCTGTCTGTCCCTTTGTTTTTAATGAAATTTTTACAACGCATATTTCACATACTTTCGAGTAAGTTAAACTTTTACTTATTTGTGTAGTTCTGAAAAGAATACATTATAATGGATTTTACAGATATCATCTAAATGTCGGTATCAAATTTTGTAACGTATATTTTACACACATCCGATGGAGTCCAAATTTTGCAGGTGTTTGTAGTCTCTGTGACAGAACCATATTATATTATGTTACAGTTTTGTTATTTTACGAACAAAACTATAAATAATTTTACTAATAATATTAACAATAGGTCTCGACGGGATCCAGAACTACTGGCTCAAGAAGTTCTGGTGTATGCACCGTCAGCTGGCTAATCTTATTAATGATGTTTTTCTTAACCCAGCAAAAATGCCATTGTTCTTGACCGAAGGTATTACGTACCTCCTACCAAAGGACCAACACAACACACAGGACCCAGCTAAGTATAGGCCAATCACCTGCCTACCCACACTGTATAAGGTGATCACCTCCTGCTTGACCCAACGCATCTATGCACATTGTGAGCAAAATAACATCATTGCAACTCAACAGAAAGGATGCACGAGGGGAGCAATGGGATGCAAGGAACAATTGATTGTTGACTCTGTCATATGTAACCAAGCCTGTACCAACCGAAGAAACCTCTTTGCTGCCTACGTGGATTATAAGAAGGCCTTCGACTCAGTCCCACATGAGTGGCTCAAAACTATATTAAGAATGTACAGGATCGACAATAATTTTGTTTCCTTTTTAGAACGCATCATGTCAACCTGGAGAACTAGGATCCAATTGCAAGTGCCATCCAGTGACACAATCGAAACTAACACCATTCCGATACGAAGAGGAATATTTCAAGGCGATTCACTTAGCCCATTGTGGTTCTGCCTTGCAATGAACCCATTATCACGCCGTTTGAACTCCACCAGACACGGCTTTAGTGTTAGAAACAACAACGAAGAGATAGTCAGAGTGAATCATCTTCTATACATGGATGATCTTAAACTGATGGCTGCTACCAGAAGCCAGCTGGAACAAATGCTTAAAATTGTAGAGGAGTTCTCCGGGGATATCGGAATGCAATTTGGACTTGACAAGTGCCGTATTTTGAACATCGTTAAAGGGAAGATACAACCGGGGGCTTTTGAAATGCAGAACGGTGAAACTATAGCTGCAATGGAAGCAGACCAAACATACAAATATCTAGGTATGAAACAGGCTAAAAGAATTGATCATGGCACTATGAAGGCCGAATTGACAGCCGAATTTGTCAGGAGGGTAAGGCGGGTATTAAGAACTAATTTAAATAGTAGAAATTTGTTTAAGGCGCTCAACACGTATGCTTGCTCTGCGCTGAGCTACTCTTTTGGAATTGTAAAGTGGAGCAGGACGGACATCCAAAACCTGCAAAGAAAAATAAGGACACTCCTAACAAAAGCACAAAAACATCACCCTCGGAGTGCTATTGAACGTACAATGCTTCCAAGACACCAAGGAGGAAGAGGATTGGTGGATATTGGTAAGCAGCTCGACCAACAAATAATAAACTTGCGTTCATATTTCCACAGGTTGGCGGACTCTTCCACACTACATCGAGCAATATGCGAGGCAGACGATTCAACACCGCTACAGTTGAGGGAACAAGATATTACTTCTCACCACCAAACAGACCAAGAGAAGTTACAAACCTGGCTACGGAAGCCACTTCATGGACGGCATCCAAATGAGGTCAATCAGGACAATGTCGACAACTCAGCGTCGAACTACTGGTTGATTTCAGGACAGATGTTTCCAGAAACGGAGGGCTTCTTGTTAGCTATCCAAGACCAGGTTATTCCGACGAAGAACTATCGGAAGTTCATCATTAGAGATCCCTCAATAGAGAATGACCAGTGCAGATATGGCTGTCGAACATCGGAGACAGTCCAGCACATAACTGGAGGATGCCAAGCATTTGCCGCAACCGAATATAAGGAAAGACACGACTCAGCCGCTAAGATACTCCACCAAGAGTTAGCAGAAAAGTTAAACTTATTACAGGTAGGAAAAGTGCCTTATTACAAGTACAATCCGGAGCCTATTCTTGAAAACAACCAGTTCAAGTTATATTGGGACCGAACGGTTCTGACGGATCAAACAGTTGCTCATAATAGACCGGATATTATATTAATAGATAAAATTTCTAGGCGAACTACACTGATCGACATCGCTGTACCTAACAACAACAACCTAAGACCAAAATACAACGAGAAGATCGCCAAATACAGAGATCTGGAGGTGCAAATCCGAAGACAATGGGCAATGAACAGCGTCCAAACGATTCCCATAATACTCTCAACAACTGGAGTGATACCGAAGAACCTCCTGCAGAACATCAAGGGACTGGGTCTTAGTGAGCATCTGTATAAACCGATGCAGAAAGCAACTCTCCTAGCAACCGCGCGAACAGTCCGAAAGTTCATGGGAAATACAGCAGACCACGTCACCTAGGACCCGATAACATGGAAAGGGTTCCCACAGAGCTTCATACTTCTGGTACCTTTGTGTGCCTGGTATGAGTGAATAATCCCTGGAGGGAGTGCGAAGCCGTCTGGCTTGTAAATCATTAACAATAAAACTAATACTTACCATATAATAATCTTTTATTTTCATCAAATAATCTCTTTAAGAAATATTAAATTAAAATTTAAAAGTGTATTCACCTGTCACATCAAAAACTGGTATTGCAAAAAAAATTAAAGTGTGCCTAGAAATGCATCAAACACTCCACTTTTGCCACTTTCATCAAGAGTGTAGTTAATCTTTTGTTTTTGGGCTCTGAAGATTTCTGGAAACGTTAGTAAAGAGAGTCTGGGCCAAGCCTTGGTTATGAAAACTGGCAGAAATCCAGAAAGCAGATTTTTTTGCTGATTTTTTAAGAGTACAATACTACTTTTATTCCTGTTTGCAGCTAGAACCATAGTTAAGTGTGTTAAGGCATCATTTGCCAGATATTAAGGATAAACAAAGTTTTTATTGTATTCGTTTTTCGTTAAGTACACCGTAGTGAAAGTGATCTCATCTATGAAATCAACACACCCTCTTTGTAATTTTTAAATACTTGGTGCACCCTTAAAAACCAACAGGTACATGCCACAAACAGTTTTTCTTCAGCTTTCCTGTCGAAGATTGGATTTGCATGACAGTACCGGCTTATAACAACACACCACTGCCCCCATTAAGGCCATCGACTATCCTGCTTGCCTAAAGTGTTTGAATTTAATTAAAAAACTGCCTTCCAGGTTTTAGAACTTCATAATAAACAGTGATATTACCGATTTTAAAGTAAACTTTCATTTTACCCCTGTGACTGGGGACTAATAAGACTTTCTGCGAGCAGTTACCGGACACTTTATATTTAATTTCATTTAAAATATCTTGTAAACCGAAGGTATACGTATACACTAGGTAATTTAAAACATGACTTTAATATACACACATATCTTAACAGTCCAGCACTTTTAATTAGATTTAAATAAATACAATTTTAGTCTTAATCGGCCTACTAGATAGTTTATTCTTTCAAAATAAATATAAACATTTGAACGAAAACAAAAATAAGGTTATTCAATGCCGCTTTTCCACTCTAAAGCTGAACCTAAAGGTAACCAACTGGGCGTTTGGCGCAGATGACGTCATACTAGTAATAGTGTTATTTTCATTGTTTCTTGTTTTATTTTGTAATTTACGTAGCAAAAAGTCACATATTTCTTTAGATTAAGTAAAAATACCCATAGTTTGTAAATCACAATTCCTTTTCTTTACTTATTGTTAAATATAGATTTTAACTGCTGGATTCACTAACATGGTTTAATTTTAAAACCGTCCTAAATTGACGGCAGTGGGCTTAAACTGACAAAAGCAACAATAAGTCAAGCAAATTTTAAACCCTAAAAATACATGCATAAAGAAAACATTTAATTTTATTACTGAATTGGCAAAAATAGAGAATTTTATTTGTTTTCAGCATATGACTATTTCCACTATATATTTTAAGGCTTTATCGCAAGATTCTTATTCTTAATATCTCTATATAAGCGTTTATTTGTTGACATATGCAATATAAATTATGACAATATCGTAAGCAAAACTAAACTGGTGAACTAGAAAACTTAAATTTCATGGCTACTAGATCGGGTTTAAGTCTTAGTAAATCTGACTGTAATTGTTTTTGGAATCTGGGTGTTTTATGTTTGAATCTGCTTATTTCCTGTTTTCGCTAACATCATCGCTTTTTCTTACCGACGGGCCTAAAACAGGTGGCGCTTTAAATATATATATATATATATATATATATATATATATATATATATATATATATATATATATATATATCGGTGTGGTGGTACAGGTGAGCCACCATCTCGATGGTGGTGGAATAGGATAAATTGTGTTTTATTACAATTTATTCTAACTGTGCAACCTCTAACACAGAAAGGATATAATGGAGCGAAGTTTGCATTCACTGTTTCGCATTTTATTTCACTTACATACGGAGTTGCATATAGTTGTACGTTTGCTGAATGTGATTTCAGCACTACAACAGCATAATGTGGATATAACCACTGCTAATGGATCTCACACGGAGGAATCCGTAAAAGCCGTATAAACATATATATATATATATATATATATATATATATATATATATATATATATATATATATATATATATATATATATATATATAACCTCCCTAATCTCCAGTATGCTAGCCTGTAGCCTAACCATTGCCCTAAAAGAAGGAGCGATCAACACCAAAAAAAAAAAATAACCACATGTGGTCGAAGCAATAATATTTAATTTTTAGTATTTTAATATTTTAATTTTCTCTCTCGTTCCGTAGCAAAAATTTGGCTTACGTTGGGCGCCTCTATGGGAGTAGTAGTGTGTTATATGCCGGCACTGGCATGCAAATCCAATCTTAGACAGAAATGCAAAGTCTCAGTATAATAAAAACTGTTTGTGGCATGTACCCGATGGTTTTTAAGGGTGCACTAAGTATTTAAAAGTTACAAAGAGGGTGTGTTGACTTCTTAGGTGAGATCACTTTCACTACGATGTATTGAACGAACAGCGAATACAATAAAAACTTTGTTTATCCTTAATATCTGGCAAATGTTGCCTTAACTCACTAAACTATGGTTCTAGCTGCAAATAGGAATAAAAGTATTATTGTACTCTTAGGAAATCAGCGAAAAATCTGCTTTCTGGGTTTCTGCCAGTTCTCACAACCAAGGCTTGACCCAGACTCTCTCTACTAACGCTTCTAGAAGTATCCGGAACCAAAAAACAAAAAAAAAACAAAAGATTAACTATACCCTTGATGAAAGTGGCAAAAATGGAGTGTTTGATGCATTTCTAGAGGCACTTGGATTTTTTTACAATTCCAGTTTTTGATGTGCCAGGTGAATAAACTTTTATGTTTTATTTTAATATTTCTTAAAGAGATTATTTGATGAAAATAAAGGATTAATATATGGTGAGTATTAGTTTTATTTTTGGTATTATTAGTAAAATTATTTATAGTTTTGTTCGTAAAATAACAAAACTGTAACAACAAATAAATATGCGCATTAGCCTGTATTAGTGAAATGAAATTTTGTAACATCTATTTCAAACTTCCGAGCTAAAATTTCGCAGGTGATATTAATACTATGGTAGTGTTTAAATATCTGTCTGGATTCCACATGTGAAAATTTGTAACATACATGTTACATACATTCACACATCCGATTAAATTGAAAATTTGCCTGAATGTCGTTCCAATGATAATATAATACCATCGAGCCGGTCTCATAGTAGAGCCCCAAGGTGGTCAACAAAATTTCTTCAAGGCTAACACTAGACCTACCACCGTATTTCAGCTCATTTGACTGTTTCAAAGTGACCTTTAGTAAAAAGTGACATCCAGAGTCTGACGATGGTGTTGGAATGACACTAGATCCGCCATGTTTAAACATATTTGACTCGTCTTGAAGCGCCCTTACTGAGTTGGGTTAAATCTTTGGTATTTTAAATTCAAGAAGTGGATTGTACCAAATAATAAAAGAAGAATCTTTAGCATATATGAAAAACTGCTGTAGCTTAAAAAAACGTCTTAAATACCACTCTTCTATCAATTAGCAATTAGGGCAAACATAAAATTGTGCAATATTTCAGGAAAAGTTAATATATCTGAATCATAATACAAATTTTTAGTAGCAATATAATGTTTATGGCAATTTTAATAAGTTTTTTGGTTAAAATTCTGTTATGTTTGGGGTATTCATCCCTAAAAGAAAAAAAATTTCATAATTGACTGAAAAGCGTTGTGTGTGTTGTATGAAATGCTATATGTTTTAAACTGGTTAGCAGAAAGATATTGTAAAAAAATACCTTTTGGAATATAAATCAAGTGGACCGAAACTAAAAATTGGTGAACCAACCACAAATCGTCAAATTCAAAATGAAAAGTAGAATTATTGCTGCAATCATGTTACTGAAGATATATTTTCTTTATTCTGTCTAGTTTTTTTTTCAGAGAATATGGGTGATATTGATAAACATAGTAAAAGACATGACGAGCTTTAAAAGGGCAAATGAAAGATAGGCAAGCTTGTTGCTTATTGTTGGGTCCTTTTTTAGGAATACTTCTGAGATTAGACAAAACTTGTCATGATATAAAAAATTTATTTACTGTACTATAAGTTGCATTTAAAGTAACCAATTGGTTACTTCAAATTCAAACAAATTTATTTTTGTTTTACTTTATAAGCCTGCTGCAAATCAACACCAATTTCTTTACTGTTTGGTAAAATAAAAGGCCTAGAAAATATATTTTGTTCAAAAATTAAGGGAAAATCCTGTTTGGCAAAAAAATTAATTAATCAACTATGAAAATAAATTTTTAAAGAATACAACTAGACAATTGATTCCTTTTTCTTTTTGGTGTGTTTTTCTATTTTCCGCGAAAAAATATTTATTGCAGATTATTATGTTGCCACATACTTCTGCTATATTTATATTAATAAAATTTTTATAAAAAAATTGAACCGACTTCTAAAAGTACGCTAAAAAGTGAAAAATAACTATAAATTTTTATATGAAATTGAAATTTTTGAAGTCGGCGCCAAACTAATACCTGATAAAATATGATTTGCATGAACAGATTAAAAATACTTTATTTGCAATTGCTTTCTTACCATAATTTGTATATATTAGTAGTTATTTGTTTCATTTAGAAATAATTTGGCGCCGACTTCAAAAATTTCAATTTCATATAAAAATTTATAGTTATTTTTCACTTTTTAGCGTACTTTTAGAAGTCGGTTCAATTTTTTTATAAAAATTTTATTTTTCGATTTTTAGTTTTGAATTCATTACGATATTCAGAAATTATTTGAACTAAGTACTAATCGAGATTAGTGTACCTCGCAATGACTCCAAGGTGACAAAAAGTATCCATTTTATCCAGAATTGTAAATCACCCTAAAATGAACCACTAAAAATTCTCTGACTTAGAGTTCTCCAAATACCAATGAAATTGTGTTAAACAAATATTTAGTCTGTCATAGTAAATCCACTATCTTAAATTTCAAATTAATCTTGAATTGGTAATATAGGCCCAAAACCTTCCAATATCGATATTTAAAGAATTTGACACGTAAGTTTCTTAGCCCGATATATTTTATATTGCATATTGAGCTTGTATACGCCACAAGAACCCAGCAATATCAATTTTAGATAAAACCGGAAAATGTAAAATTTTTATTCCTTCATATTGTATCTTATCCACTTAATAGTTGTAAAAAATTAACTTCATATTCGTAATACACCGCCCCCAACCCCCTAATACCAAATCTGAAAAAATGCGAATAAGGTAAAATTTTCAACCTACCATATTGGATCCGCCATATTGAATTTCAAAAAAATAAGTTTAACGTCTTAATTTAATCTAAATCTAAATCCTTCAAATCCCCCTAGTACCAATTTTAGATGAAATCTAGAAATTTAAGATTTCTAGACCGTCATATTGCCTCTGATATATTAGATTTTCTTAAAATAATTTTATATTCCCTATTTGCATCCTCAAAAACTATTTAGTTCCACATTTGAACAAAATCAAAAAATTTTTGGTTAGCTATATTTTCATTCGAAATATTGAGTCTTGAAAAAATTCTATTTAATTCATAATTTACACCCTCAAGAACCCTCTATATCAGATTCGTAATGTGCTATCCCAAAAACACCACCAAATCAAATCTGAAAAAAATCGGACAAAATAAATTTTTGTCCACCATATTGGATACTCCATAATGAATTTTTTTAAAAACATTTTGAATTCGTCATGTGCGACCCCGAAAACTCCCCCGTATCAATTTTGGAGAAGATGGGCAAAAATTAATTTTTTGTCCGCTGTATTAGATCCGCCATATCGAATTTTTTAAAAATATTTTGAATTCGTTATGTGTAACCTCGAAAACTCCCCCATTCCAATTTTGGAGAAAATCGAACAAAATTGTTTTTTTCGTCCGCCATATTGGATCCGCCATATTGAATTTTTTAAAAATAATTTTAGATTCGTCATGTGCGACCTCGAAAACTCCCCCATACCAATTTTGGAGAAAATCGGACAAAATTAAATATTTTTGTCCGCCATATTGGATTCGCCATATTGAATTTTTTTTAAAATAATTTAAGATTCGTTATGTGAGACCCCGAAAACTCCCCTATACCAATTTTGGAGAAAATCGAACAAAGTTGATTTTTTCGTCGGCCATATTGGATCCGCCATATTGAATTTTTTTAAAATAATTTTATATTCGTCATGTGCGACCTCGAAAACTCCCCCATACCAATTTTGGAAAAAATCGGACAAAATTTAATTTTTTCGTCCGCCATATTGGATCCGCCATATTGAATTTTTTAAAAATAATTTTATATTCGTCATGTGCGACCTCGAAAACTCCCCCATACCAATTTTGGAAAAAATCGGACAAAGTTTAATTTTTTCGTCCGCCATATTGGATCCGCCATCTTGAATTCTTTAAAAATAATTTCAGATTCGTTGGGTACAATTCCGAAAATTCCTCCATACCAATTTTGGAGAAAATCGGACAAAATTTATTTTTTTGGCCGCCATATTGTGAGCGCCATCTTGGATTTCACTGCACCAATTTCATCTAAAAAAATATGGGACCACCGCAGCAACTTCCTTTACATAACGTAAAAAATTTCATTCAAATCGGTGCAGCCGTTCCGGAGAAATCGGTGTACATACATAAAAAAAAAAAAAAAAAATACATAGTCGACGAATTGAGAACCTCCTTCTTTTAGAAGTCGGTTAAAAATAAATAATAGATTCTTTATTTAATAGAAATATATACCTTTTAAGGGAAATATATGTTTATATGTTCCTGAATCGTTTTTATATCAAATATAGTTTTTGATTGGTGTTTCACACTATTGTTATTTAACAGATTTTTTATTTTTATAACCACATATTAATGAAAGGAAAGCTATAGACAAACAAACTATTTCCTATTACACCAAAATACCTAATAATAGCTATCTTTCTACATTGGCAAAAATTGCTTTTATAGACATATTTCAAAATTTTTCGGGGAGAGCGACAAAGTTTTTGTGAAACTGTAGCAACTAATTATTTTATGAAAGTTTTATTTTAGAATGATAAGGAATAGAAAATATTTAAAAAGTAGTCTAAAACGAATGTGTACCACACTTAGCATGGTCGTCTCTTTCGCGCAATATATTTAAATCCAATAATTTTTACATTGTTTTTTTTTTTATATTTAAAGAAGCTTGTTATTTTAGCGGAGTTTAGAAAGAGGAAAAAGATTTTGTACACATTTTAGGTTATTGAAAAACTTTTAAAGTGTACTCGAAACAAAGAAAAATTTTCACTCACCCTTGATAAACAAGATCCTTAGACCTTTTTCACAAGAACCCCCTTGAAGTATAAAAGTATCAAAAGTTTATTTTACAGTTAATTTGAATTAAAACTTTTCCAGATTTTGAATATTTACTTTGTTTTGAGTAAGTTTCGCGTATTTTCATTCACTAGGAGCGTCGCGGCGCGAAGCGTCGTACTCAAGAAACGCGTTGCGGCAAACTGAAGAAAAACCGACGTCCGCCGGTGGTAAACACTGGCGCATCGCGACGCTTGATCGGCAAAGATCGAGCAGAATCGGAACACCGGCCAGACAGGTGAAAAAATTGAATAGTGCAGGTAAAATTGGTGCAGTTTCAATTGCACAAAATAAAATTGATAAAATTACCTAGAAACTGTCATACAATATTGACAAATGTGAGAAGAATAAATTAGATAAGCTTCTTATTTCCTCTTTTTTTTTTAGCAACTTACTTTTTCGAAATGTACTTAACTTATTATTTATTAATAGATTATTGTGATATAATACCATTCCTTACTGATTTTCTTTACCTTGATTTTTAGTTAAAATTTAATAATTATATGTTCAGTTTTCTTGTATTTGCCTTAGATATTTAAAACTTTTTATCTCTCCCATATTACTAAAGGATATTATTCATTGATTCCCTTTTACTTTTTCTCTCCACTAAGACATGTTTAAAACAAATAATATTGAATCATATACTGCAAATACTTTAAACAATTCCTCGACCATTCTAAACAATTTTTATATATAATATACCATTACTATTAGAAAAATATAATATTTCAGATAAATTGACATGTTCAGAAATAGAACACAATTTTAGGTTTTACTTTACATATAATTGTATCATAACAAAATGTCGTTCCTAAACCAACTCAGCGTACTACTTACAATTAGAAAACTGATCAGAATAATGATAAACGCCAGTAGCGTATGACAATTCACATTGTCCATAATACTAGCATGTTTGAAACTGTTTGTCAAATGTGTTATAAAATTTTATAACAGACAGGTGTCAGATAAGCTTTATGACTCCATTATATTGTATTATCTTTGAAATTACGTATACAAGCAAAAGTTCACCTCCGTCAAACAAGTGTAAAAGTGTGAAATATGTATTTCAATAATAAACGACAGATACCCTGGCATACTTATAATGTCTGTCAAATCATGTATATATATTCGCTATTTACATCTTGAAAAACGATCCAGTCCCACCTTTAAAATTTTTAGTCAGCTATATTGCATTCGACATATTGAATCCTGAAAAAATACTTTTAAATTCATAATTTACACCCTCAAGAACCCCCTATATCAGTTTTGGAGAAAATTGAAAAATGTGAAATTTTTAGGACGCCATATTAAATCCCCTAGATTGAGTTTTTTTAAAAAATATTTTAAATTCGTAATTAACACTAACAAAATTTCCTCTATATTGACTTTAGACAAAATCGGGAGATGTAGAATCTTTATTCCGCCATTTTTGATCCGCCACATTAATTTTTTTTTTTAAAAATATTTTGGATTCGTTATGTGCAACCCCGAAAACTCCCCCACACCAATTTTGGAGAAAATAGGACAAAATTAAATTTTTTTACCCGCCATATTGGATCCACCATGTTAAGTTTTTTAAAAACAATTTCAGATCCGTTGTGTATGGCCCCGAAAATTCCCTCATAACAATTTTGGAGAAAATCGGACAAAATTAATTTTTTGGCCGCCATATTTTCAGCGGCATCTTGGATTTTACTGCACCAATTTCGTCCAAAAAAATATGGGACCATCGCAGCAACTTCCTGAATATATTATACTAATTTTTTCCCAAACTGATATAGGGGTTCTTGAGGGTGTAAATTATGAATTTTAAAGTATTTTTTCAGGATTCAACATGGCAAATTTAAGATAGAAGACTAAAAATTTTACATTTTTTTATTTTGTTTAAAGGTGGGACTGAATCGTTTTTGAGGATGTAAATAGCGAATATAAGTCTGGAAATGTTAAATTTCCGGATTTCATCCAAAATTGGTACTAGGGGGCTTTGAAGGGTTTAGATTTAGATTAGATTAAGACTTAAATATATTTTTTTGAAATTCAACATAGCGGATGCAATATGGTGGGTTGAAAATTTTACCTTATTCGCATTTTTTTAGATTTGGTATAAGAGGGTTTTCGGGGTCGTGTATTACGAATATAAAGTTAATTTGTTACAACTATTAGGTTGATAAGATACTATATGAGGGACAGAAAATTTTACATATTCCGATTTTGTCTAAAATGGAGATTGTGGGGTTCTTGAAGCGTATACAAACTCAATATGCAGCATAAAATATATCGAGCTAAGAAATTTACATCTCAGGTTCTTTAAACATTTATAGTTATTTTTCACTTTTTAACGCACTTTTAGAAGTCGGTTCAATGTTTTTTATAAAAATTTTACTTTTCTATTTTTATTAATTTAATATTACGATTGAAAATGAACTCAAACATATAAAGATTATTTTTATACTGGCTAAATATTAATTAAAAAAAAACTCAAATATTTTTCCTTCGTGATAACTAGGTATATCACAACAAATTTTGTTTTTTTTTTCCTTTAAAATGTCACATTTATTATATGGATATGTATATTTAAAGCATCTCAAGTAAAATCAAATAAAATATTGCAAACAAAAAATCACCTATTAGTTCGGAATTCGAAATTCAAATACGATGAGGTTAGGCTCTTTGCATGCAGTTCGCGATCTTAATTTTGCCAGTTATTCACGGAATTTAAGCAATTAGAGGGTCCATACGAAACGAATGGAATTCGCATGAAAATTATTTGTTTCGTAGGTATAATTTAGTGGTGTTGAACAAGCAGTAATATGTGCAGCAGCATAGCGTGCATTACAATATTAAGATTTTGGCATACTTACACTGATCCTTAGGTTCAACTAAGTCTAAGAAACTACCAAAATTATTATATTATATATAAAGCATTTCATTTATTAATTTTTGAAATGATAATTTTTTACACGGCTTTTTATTATATCAAGATTAACAACAACCTGTAAGGTCACATAAGCATGTAAGCCGTTACTAAACAATTTTATAACTGAAATGGACTAGTTTATCAAAAAAAAATATATATATTAGGATAAGTTCTGATTAGGCAAGAAAATAAAAATAAAGAATTTCGAGATCATTGCATTTGAAAAAATTGCCAGTAAAGGGTAAAGAAAAAAAATATTCAAGTTTTGATTATATTCTTTATATTCCGAAATGAAATTTAGTTAATTTTTTCTTATTTTCCAAATATTTAATAATGAATCCCGAAATCAACTTATATGGGGTTCAACATAACTGTGGTGCCGGAACATTAGAAATAAATCTATTAAATAAGTTTATTTACATATTATCTCCTATATTTATAAATAAAAAAGATATCTTTTTGTTGTACTTTTACAAGATCTATTGATAAATCTTGGAAATCAGCCTTTATACGAGTTTGTGTTTTCCCTTTCACTGGCCAATATTACGCCCCCCTCATGCTATCAAATTGGCTGAAATTTTTTTTATTATCATATTTTTCTTACGTCTTTATATTCCGAAATAAATGAAAGGTAGTTTTTCTTATTTTCGAAATATTACTTAATTAATCTCGAAATTAGCTTATACGTAGGTCGTCAGTAATCTGTTCACGGTTCAATATGGCGGTTTTCAGGTTGCTAAAAATGCATCTACTTTTTTCAGCAGTGTTATTTTCTAATTATCTTTAATATTTCAAAGTAAAAAAGCGAAATTTAACCAGTTTGTTTACTAGTTTGTTTGGCGATGATTGTCGCGGCGAGTGTGGCTGCATCGATGCGAACTTCAATTAAGTTTTTCTTTAATAACATAGTTAATGGCGTGTCACCAGTCCCCACTGATAATTTTTTTTAATGTATTAAGAAATTAACGTATTCCTGATAGCTTACATTTTGGGTTATCCCGAGTTACGAATTATTTGTGCCCATGTAAGTTTAATGGATTTTAATTAATATGTTCGAAGCACAACATTTCCATGTTCTTCAGCCCATTCGTCTATCACATGTTTCTTAAATTATCTTTCTTTCTCGTTCGCAATTTTTACAAGTAGTTCCTTCTTTAGTAAACCGTTCATAAAAGAAATATGTTTTTTTTTTGATAACGAATCTGTAATATCGCCTTTTCAACTATGTTATTAGCAACTTTTCCACTAGTCTAGAATGATAAGTGGCGTTATCCAAAACTATAACAGACCTCTCCGGAATCAGTTGTATCATTTGATAAAAATATCTTGAAAAGATATCCGCCGTCATTTATTCACGTCAATCTTTGGTAGATTTGGATTCAAACTGCTGCAAAACTCCTATAAATTCCCTCCAATATGTTTTGGGGTAATATTAAATCTGAAATTTAATATTTTGTGGTAAAATGAGCGTGTATTTACAACAATATATATTCGAAGGTTTTCGGGCATCCCATATATGTGCTGAGGCCCTCTCAAGACTGTAAGGCAGCTGAAATCTCATTCACCATTTTCAAAGCTCACTGTACGGCGTCTACGGCGTTCGCTTCTTCTACGTCTTATCGCACTTCTCCAATGTATTGTCGCACTTTTTCTATCTCTTTCTGAAACTTGTGCGTCTGATCCCGTAGAATTTGATCACATTTTTGCTGTTCTTGTACCATGACCTCATGTATTCATTTGTAAAGTTTATCTTCACTTTTAACACGACGTTCTTCTTCTTGTTTTTCTTTTTGACGACGTACTTCTTCACTTGTTTTTCTTTTAGACGATATTGTTCTTTTTTTAGTGGACGGTCCTTTTCTTCCTGTTTTCTTTTAGACGTAGGTCGTTCTCTTCCTGTTTTTCTTTAAAACGATATTGTTCTTCTTTTTCGGACGTACTTCTTCTTTCTATTTGTCTTTTAGACATTTCGGCTGTTTGCTGTCTACTGTTTACCATAGAATCTTCTAGAATCTTGTCGAAAATTTGGTTCTAGCCTTCTTTCTTAATGACAAATCCAATAGAGAAGTCAGTTTTTCGATATCTCTTTAAATTTTTAAATAGACTTTTCTATAATTTTGTCGAAAAAGGTTGTTTATTAATGACAAATTCGATGGTGAAGTCAGTTTTTCGATATCTCTTTTGGTTTTCAAAAAGAAAGTTCTAGAAATTTATAGAAAATTTACCTTGTTGTCTTATTTCGTAACAAATCCAAGGTTGAAATCTGTTTTTCTCTATCTCTTCTAATTTCCAATATAATATTCTGAAAACCCGGTGATAATCCTCACTTCTGACAAAAATTGTTACGATTTTGTCTCTTTAAAATCTCTCACTAGGTTCACAGAATAAAACACAACACCTTTCACTAATACGTCCAATACTTACGAGTATATTAACACAACTCTCTTATTACTACTACTATTCAAAAACCATTATACAACTATACAACTCTCTATATGACTATCTTCCAACTCCACTAACTACACTTATTCTATCTTTTTTTACATACCGATGGAAATTCGTAAATAAATCTAGAGCATAAAAGTTGAGATCTATCTAGAAAGATGAGTCATTGGGACATTATTCCTTTCGACACGTTATAATAAAGATGACTCATCGTGACGGAATATTGGTATATACGAGGGCGTATCAATAAATTACTTCCAGTAAATTGTAACAATATATTTATAGTGTATAAGCCTACTTAGCTAATATTCTGTATAAATTAAAGGCTTTTAAATAAAACTAAATTACATAAAAAACAATTTTTAATTAAAGAAAAAAATGTGGAAGTGTGTTTTATAATTTTTGATAAAATTCGATTCATAAATTACGGTTTGCATTATGCAAAAATCAGTTTTTTTGAGAAATACACTAACTTTACAAATATTAACATCATAAAGTAGCTGGTATTAATAAAACATCTTTTAAGATAATTTAAGAGAAAAAGTATCAAATTTTAAATATTTTTAATTAAAAAACTAGGCAAAAACATTGGTCCAATTAATAAAGAAATAATTTAAAATTGCATAAATCTTCTTGAAAAATATTCAAATTTGCTGTTATAATGTAGAATCGAAATTTTAAATAATAAGTAAATATTTGCTATATATTGGATTGTGAATATTGAAAGCTTACCTTAATTCAATATATTTGAATAAAAAGCAATAGTCTGCAACATGTAAATAAGGCATACTCAATATATACCCAGATGTTGCCGAACCAATATTCTTAAATAAAAAGTGAAACATGCATAATATTGCGTTGAGGAAGCAGGAGTACGTAAACGTATAAAGGGGTAAAATTTCAAATTACTGAAGGTTGAGAGTGGCGTAACTAGAACTTATTTGCTCAAATCAAAAGGAATATTTTTTCGTAAAACTATTTTCCGATTATTATGTATTATTATGCCCAGATATAGAATTTAGGAGATAGTTCAAGACAAATGGATATTGATTTTGAGATTTAATAATTGAGAAATACTACAATATCGCAAAACATTACCCAGATTTAGCGCGTATAGACGATATTTAAGCAGTTGAAAATTAAAATAATTGTAGCTCCAAAAAAAAAAGGAAAATAGGAAAACTCCAACAATTATGCTGTCAGAAAGATTTCTTCAATACGGGAAATCAAAATAATTGTGAACGATTCTGAACGACTCAGCTGAAATAATCATTTGAGGCTTGAACCATATAATACGGGCTTTCTGGGTCTAGAAGCAAACTTTTAACACCAAAAATAATGTTGGATATAAATTATGTTGGTCTGTCCTTTGAATATGTACATTGCTATTATATGGGCACTTGAACAAGGATTAATTTGGTATTTTCTTTTTTTTTCAGACGATTCAGTCACCTGGAATCACGTCCGCCGTCATTTTCTGATGTTTTTTTTTTTAATTGTTATGGGTAAAAAAACTTATAAAAAAATCCAAAACAAAATTTTTTTGTATACTAAAAGTACAAATAAATATATATGCAAAATTATAAAATGATATCTATTTTCTTTCTATTAAAAAAACATTAATAAAAATTTTTTATTTTTGAAAAATTGTAACCTAAAAGACCCCTTAATTATCTTCCATAAGGGGGGTAAAGTTGAATATTACAACTTAATAAAAACAAAAAATTAAATATCTAAAAAAAACATTACTGATTCCTTTCAATAGCGTTATCACTGCTCAAGAGCAGAGTAATTTTAAAGCAAGAAAAAAATCGCAAATGTAGATATATTGAAAAGACTATTACACTCAAACTAAGGAACTTTTCACGTGTGTATAATTCAAAGTTTTCATACATTAAAATGCCTTACGATGTCAATATTTACTATAAATTCCATGTTAATAGCTTGTTGTTAACTCATCTAACTTCGAACAAAACTATTAAACTCTGTTTTATAATGAAGTATTAATTTACTTCAGTTAATTTTCCTAAGATATTATCCTCAATATTAGGTTTATTTATAATTATCTATTAGTTAAAATTTATTATTCATATTATTTTCACTATTAACTTTATTAAATTAAGGAGTTTTGCTTCGCTGATGCACAGATGGAGATTTTTTCTAGCCATTGTTGGATGCAGGACTTTTTTTAAACGCTGACTTAATTATTAACTATCAAATATTTTTATCAACTAACTTATTTGAGAGGTAAGCTTGGATATCTTTAAATGGCAGCACTTATATATATATATATATATATATATATATATATATATATATATATATATATAACTACGTCAATAATTTTTTAGTTCTGTTTAAAAAATTTTCGAAACACCAGGTTACAAAATTGTTAACTATAATTCTCACTTTTAAAAATATATCGCATATTGCTGTGTATATAGAATCCTTTTAGTAAGCCAATAACTTACTAATTATGTCACATATTAAATTTCAGTAGATTGAGTACCACTTAGATTTTTAAAATATCAAAATCGGTAACTTTGGATTCGATTTCAATAACATAAAATTGTTTGATTTTATTTCTACCCGTGTCTGGTATACCGAATCTTAACGTTGTAAACTAGGATTAATGTATGCAATGGTCCTTCTCTCGTATATTTTTTGCCTGTAGTTTTTCTCAGAAAGCCCATTGTCATAACGAGAAAAATAAGTGTCATGTATTAAATGTTCTATGATTTTTAGTTGTCTTACACAAAAGTGAATTGGCCTAAGGAAATATTTTTTGGATGAACGAAACATTTAAAAATAATAACCGTTATTTTCAAAATTGAGATTTCATACTTAGTACGCCAGGAAATAAATATTAAAATTATATCGGGTAAGCGACTTTAATAAATACAGGCAAATCTCTAGTCAGATAAGCAAGCTAGCAGAAAAAGTTTTCCACAAAAGTTTAAGGATCGAAAGTGAGTGGTGACTTTGACTTTGAAGTTGACTTCAGAATCGAATGTTAAGGTCATTTAAGTGATTAAGATGATTGTCCCAAAAATTAAACCCTATTTTGATATTGGAAATGACACATCAGGAAAGTGCAACAAATAGAATAAGTTATGTTTTATATTGCACTAATTTAATTCTAGATTTTAATTTACTACTGATCTTATAACTTTAATGAGATCGAAATAGCTGCTTAACTTTTATATATGATCATGATAACATAACATGGCCATATATTTGAAAGTGATATATTCTGTAGGTTCCATTGCTAATATCAAAATAGATATACATATTCTGGAAAATCGTTTTAATCTGTTAATGACTATGTACTCGTTTTCTGTATAAGTTGACCATAGCAAACTAAATACAGTTTTGTTTCTTACTAAAATAAAAAAGAAAATTGTAAATTAGAAAAATGGCCCAGTAAATACATATTGTTGCTTGTCGATCTAAATTTACATGTAAATTAAATATTACTGAAATCGTAAGCCTCGTGAAAACCGCTTCAATTACTAATCTCTAAAAATTGCGTATTGTGACTTATTTTTTGCCTTATTCCTAATTCATTCATGAGGGCTAGATTCAACAATTCAGACAAAAAACAAGAGGATAATTAGAAAAATCATAAATTGTAGTTCTGGTATGTTCTAGTAAGTTATTCATATAAGGCAAAAAAAGGCAGATGATACACCAATTATTAAAAAATCATTTAACTTTACCACAAAAGTGAAAATAATCAATAATCTATTACTCCAGTACATATATTCGAGTGCATCTCCAAACATGAAAGCTTTCCCTATATAGACAAAACATTTTATTATACAAGATTTAATATTTTGAGAAAAATTTTTCGAAATTTACGCCAAATGAAATGCTTTGGTTGAGAAAAATCTTTTTTTTTGGTGTAAAATTATCGGTTATTTTAATAAATTAAACTTATTAAGGTTTAGAGTTAATAAAAATATTTAAAATATTTTAGATATTTCATTTTCTCCGCCAGTGTATAGTATGTGTATATTGGAATTTATATTGGTCTTTTGAGGAAACGCGTTACTTAACTATGCATTAAAATATCTTGCTAGCTCTATGAGCTTTGCCACCGAAATAAAAAAAAAAATGGAGGAAGCGCTATTTCCCTACTGTTTTTAATCAAACCTTAGCACTTTAATTCACTATTTTGTGTCTAGGACTCGTTAAAATATGATTTATTTAAATTTTTAGACTTAATGTGTACTTTAATATAGATATCAGTTCGTTTTAATATTCAAAATAAGTCTATATTTTCCATTATATTGGTTGATGTTTTTTGCGACGTTTTTTGGTATGACTTCCTTTAAGCTTTTTAAGATATTAAATGATTTTTTCATCAACAAAGGATATACACCTTTACAAAACTTTATAAAATATGAGAGTCCAAAAGTATAAACATTTTTGGGAATGTATACAATCTTAAATTATACAGCCCGATAAAATTTTGTCGACCCTGAGAACCATAAACCAGACTATACTTTTCCGAAGATTTTCGACATTCTGAATCATAATCTGAAGTCAGAATTGGCCTGGTACTTCGGGCTTTCGGGATATTCTAACCTTACAGTACGAAAATCGCCGTTTTTCGTTTTTTTGGAGGTTATGTAACTAGGCAAGCTTAAAATTTACTCTAATCTTAAAATGACTTATAAGTTAACCTCAAGGTCAAACTCGCTAGCACAGAATTGCTCCGTAACTGATATCATAGAAAAGCAGTGATACAAATAAATTATTCATTCAATTATTTATTAATCGTTCTAGAGAGTTCACCATAAGATCAAAGGGAGGGTCACACATAATCCTATCTGAATACAAAATTTTGCGCTATTTTCACTCTCTATATTGAAGTATAGAATTCAATTGAAAATAATTTACTTGATCTTCATATGACCTTGAAAATCAAGGTCAAATTCGAGGTCACCTTGAGATACATCGTTTGACTTCGTAAAACTTTCGTGGGACAAGTTGTTCCCCATCACTTTTAGTTGTTGAGCTATTGGTTAATTATTAATCCATGGTATAAGAATATTTGACCTTCAAATGATCTCTAGAAGTGATTTTTTATCCCCTATGTTATTTACACTGTTGGATAGGAAATTTTCTCCGCTTTCCATTTCTGCAATGAAAGATGAGGGTACTTTCTTCTTACATTTATACGCTAGTAATCTTTATGTCACTTGGGTGCTAATTGACATTTGATGAGCTTGCATGTTCGTATGTCTCGATAAGGATGTAAAAGAGATAGATTTAGAGAAAACAAAATTATTTTACTATATAAAACAATTTCAACAATGAAACAATTTGCGCCAAAATATATTACATTTCTTTTCTATTTATCTTGCATACCAAATAATATATTACGGAATTTACGCATCGTACTGTAAATATAAACTAACGCATTTGTATTGTTTTTGCGCATACTGGAATGTTTTCGCTGTGATAAATGTTTTAAAATTTCCACAGAAGGAAAAATAAAAGCTATTGTACAGAAATGTAATATTAAGGGTACTTGCCAACATAAAACTTACCAAAAAAGAAATAGGCGGCAATTAATGATCATATCTGCGAGTTGGATTTAAAATTTTGTTTATTAAAAATGCCCTATATCCCTTCAACATTCATAAAATCGTCAACATATGAGTTCACCACCAACGGAAATGAATAATTTTTACCGAAACGTCCCTGTAAGGGATTGAGCTTAACGAATTGAAGGTCGCCACTAAGTTTAAAATGGTTTTATTCTTTGTCACCGTTATCAATATAAAGATAACAACAAATAAAGGAAACAATTTTTTTCGAGTTATTATTCGGAATGAATAAAGGGTTAGAAGGAAATAAAGATTCTTAGTAATTTTATTATTTTCTATTTAGGAAGTTCCAAACCGATGAAAAATTTCCTAGAACTATATCGACAAATCAATTTGAATCCTGATTGTTATTTATTGGACGTAATTATCTTCTGATTTTGCGAAAAAAGTAGTTACTTTTTCACCCGAATATTAATTTTCGTGGGAGACAATATTTAAAGTAGACATAACGCTCGTAGAAAAATCTATATGCGTAATTCGTGTGCTAAATATATTTTTTGACTAGCTACCCTGGTTACACTCCTGTTACCAAAATTAACCCTATTTCACGCAACAAATACTACATGTTCTAAATATACACATATTTATTAAATTTAAGCAATAATTTAAATCCAAATTTTTTTAAACAAGAAACCATTTTTCTGAATATAGGATATGTATGTTCAATTTTCTCTAGAACATCTATAGTTTTTTGCTAATTATTTATTAATTTTCCCGCCGTGTCTAAGTTGAGCTCATTTTTTACGTTAGTGTAGCTAAATATCGCAATCTGTCATGTAAATATTTTTAGAAAAGTCATGTCAGTTTACACAACTTATTTTACACAAAAATTGCCCTTTTTGGAGAAAATAGCTTTTTCATAATTAATATATATATATATATATATATATATATATATATATATATATATATATATATATATATATATATATATATATTATAAAATATTTTAGAATAAACCAAGGCTAAATTTATAAAACATTATTTAAATCGGTAATTTTTAATTGACATATCTATTATATGTTAAATCAAACATTCTACTTTTAAAATGTTTTTTTTTTAAATGCCACTTTTAGATTTGATCAAAAAAACATAATATAACTTTTGTTCCTTTGTTTATAAGGTACGTTTAATTGTATTATAATTATTTTAAGTAATTTCCTTTTTTTTTGAAAATAAAATCCTAAAACTAAAAAAATATTATCTTTATAAAAAAAGCTTTAGATTAATTACCGTCATGTCGAATTAATATGAACAAGTCAAGTCTAAATAAACATTTTTACTTTTCATTCAAGGATCATTAAAAAAGGAATGCATTTTTGATCTTTTCATAAACTTTACCATATAAAATTCTGTGTCGATGATTATAATGCTTAATTGTGTTTATTTCTGAAATACATTCGAAGTTATTTTTGTAGTAATAATTTTAATTAAATAAAATAAACCAAAAAGTGCAATATAAATTTTAATAAAGTTGATTTTTTTCTTTTGTTAGATCATAACAAAATTTTTATAAATATTAATTACATTTAATAAAAATAATTAGACCATTTTTTCCCACAAAGGAATTTTTCAGTATATTTCATCATTGAGTACTATGTTTTTTCCATCAGTAGTATGTAAAAAAAATCGATAACTTGCTTTAAAAAGCATATAATATGTATTTGAAAATCCTCCTGAAAATTAAGACAACAATTTACAGGAACAAAGAAAATAGCCAATTAATTTTAGTATTTACCTTTTCGTATAACAAAATTCTCTGCATTCAAAAGAAGGAAACACATTTGAAAACTTATTTCCAGTGCATTGCAGAATAAGTTAGTTTTGTTTTTCTTTTAATCAATTTTACAGATGGAGGTGGATAACATAAATATATTGCTAAAATTATTCATGTTTTTTAGTCCATTTGTTTAATAAATTCATGAACTTGACTATGTCTAGCAGCAAATTAGTATGTTAGCATTTTATTCAAAGGAAAAATATTGATGACATTTTAAAATTTTTCTTGACATCTTCTTTATGTTGCTGATAATTATTCATACCAAAAGATAAACAGTCTGAAAATATATTACACTTAATTTTACTAATCCATCGGTACCACCTAACATCAAATTATCCACTAGATGTCAAAGGTTTCAAAATTATCATTATGGGGTTATTTCTTGGCCATTACTACGTGTTAAGAAAAAAATTTGCATGAGCGATATTGTTTAAAACTGCTAATTATTACATCAGTGGACAAGAATAATATTAGTAGGCTTTCTTCTTAGAAAAAAATCTGTGACCCGTTAAATCAAATAAAACTTTTACTTATACACGTAAAAAAGCTAAAAATTTTGTAAAACTGATTTAAGGTAGTTTACTCGCGATAGTTGTTGACACAAGTATAGCCTTTAAGTAAGGACCAAAAGTTAAAGATTCTTAGGCCTAAAGAATAAGAAACAGTAATAACTTTAAACATAATAAATCTGACAGTACCTCAAATGTCTATATTAAATGATCTATAGAGTAAACGTGTGTATAGTAACGTTCATATAGTGTGAGTCTCACATCTATACAGTTTGTTATCTTGACATCCCAACACATTGAGAAAATAAATAAAAATATTGCGAAATATATTTTAAAAAATGTCACATTCTGAAGAACTAACCTAACTAACTTAGGTTTGAATTATCGCGCGTTGCCAAGTTGTGATCACTGTACCCCATTACGCGTCAGATGTTTTCAAATTATTTTTATTTAAAAAAATCTGTATTTTCTAAACGAAACAGTCAAGAAATTCCGTTTTTTTTTTCTAAAAAAATTCATAATTTTTGGATCTACTTTGCATTAGTTTTTAAAAAAATATGGTAAAAACCGTTTTCCAAAATGTATTGGCATTTTGTTACATGTAGTGACCTCCAGCATGTTAATTGTGCACCCTTTAATTGTTAATATTTCGTCTCACAGACGATTGAAAAATTTCGTTTTTTAAAATTAAATAAAAGACATTTTTGTAAACTATATATTCAAATTCGATCGCATTTCTAAGAAAATGCGTTTCACGAGTGAACTACCTTAACGAAAAGTCGACATTCATTGATGTAGAATAACATACTAAAATGAAAATAGACTAGATGTTTCATTCCGAGTTGCATGGTTTATATATTGTACTCTGTGACAGTGTACCATCATACAAATAGTGTTTTACTGAAAAGATGGGAGATAAGTTTACCATTCCTTTTTTTGAATAAACATGTATAATGCGAATATAATAAGTAGTTTTATTCCATCAATAAGTTAAAAAAGAAAGTTATTTGATCTTAATTTTCATGTAAATCTGTATTTTATCCCAACTCTATAAAACATGATTTACAGTTTATTGATTTTCCTCATAATCTGTTATACCATGTTTGGTAATTTATTCTAGGTAATTATTCCTTCCTTAATATGAATAGTGGACCTCTTAAGCATTTCGCAAAAAATAGCGTGAATTCTGCATATCAAATTAATTACTAACATCAGAGTCAGACGGTTGTGTTAAAGTTACGATGTTAATTATAACGAATTACATTTATTTACTACCACAATTATAAATACGAAACATGGATAAACGCTAAATTACTAATTTATGTTTATGTGGTTATTTCATTAAATATTTTCGCCAAGATATTTTGAAGTTTCTGTCTAAAAGGAAAACGAGAACGAATATTTGAGTAAATAGAAATATTTATTTAGTAAATATTCGAAACTGACATTTTTAATTAATCTGATGTCTAGTTAGGGAGGTAGTACGTAACTATTTTTTTCAAGGTCGTTGGGATTAGACATTTTGAAGATTAATTAATTTGAACAGAATTTGTCTTTGAGAAAAAAAAATTCTTCAAATTAAGGGGCCAAGGAGGGACGGTACTTAAAATATCAAGAACAGTAATTAAAATTAAAAATCAAATCAAAATACACTCCAAAATACCATAAATTGCAAATCAAAATCCACATAAAATTATTAACAACAATTCAACAATACCTTTTAAATATATTTAAAACCCGTTTTTCGTAGATTTATTCCATTCGTTAAAATTCCTGAGCAGTATCTTTAGCCACTCCTGGAATTATTTTTTTTTTAATTACAAGAACAAAAATTTTATTAAAATTTCTCTTAAAAATCATGAATTTAAATATATTCAAAATCAAATAATCTATATCTACTTAGGGGGTAGTAAATATATTTAAGAAAAATCAAATCGAACTTTTCAAATAATAAAAATTATATCAAAAATTTACCAACGTAAATTTATAACAAAAATATAGTTTTTAAATGCGTAAAAATTAATAGAATTTATTCTAATAACCAGTTCTTCAATTTTTGCTCAAAAAGAAAAAATTCAGGTCTTTTTAACCGACTTCTAAAAGAAGGAGGTTCTCAATTCGTCGACTATGTATTTTTTTTTTTATGTATGTACACCGATTACTCCGGAACGGCAGCACCGATTTGAATGAAATTTTTTACGTTATGTAAAGGATGTTGCTGCGGTGGTCCCACATTTTTTTTGATGAAATTGGTGCAGTAAAATTCAAGATGGCGCTTACAATATGGCAGCCAAGAGAATTAATTTTGTCCGATTGTCTCCAAAATTGGTATGGAGGAATTTTCGAGATTACACCCAACGAATCTGAAATTATTTTTCAAAAATTCAAAATGGCGGATCCAATATGGCGGACAAAAAAATTTAATTTATTCCGATTTTCTCCAAAATTGGTACGTAGGAGTTTTCGAGGTGCCACATAACGAATCTGATATTATTTTTAAAAAATTCAATATGGCGGATCCAATATGGCAGACGAAAAAATTAATTTTGTCCGATTTTCATCAAAATTGGTAGGAAGGAATTTTTGGGGTCGCATATAATGAATCTAAAAAAAATTTTAAAACATTCAATATGGCGGATACAATATGGCGGACGAAAAAATCGATTTTGTTCGATTTTCTCCAAAATTGGTATGGGGAAGTTTACGGGGCCTCACATAAAGAATCTGAAATTATTTTTAAAAAATTCAATATGGTGGATTCAATATGGCGAACAAAAAATCAATTTTGTCCGATTTTCATCAAAATTAGTACGAGAGAGTTTTTGGGGTCACACATGACGAATCTAAAATTATTTTAAAAAATTCAATATGGTGGATCTAATATGGCGGCGAAAAAATCAATTTTGGCTGATTTTCTCCAAAATTGGTATGGGGAAGTTTTCGAGGCCTCACATAAAGAATCTGAAATTATTTTTAAAAAATTCAATATGGCGTATCTACTATGATGGATAAAAAATTAATTAATTTTCTTTAAATATCGATACTGGAAGGTTTTGGGGCCTATATTACCAATATAAAATTAATTTGAAATTTAAGATAGGGTAAATATTCTTTTGATCCAATTTAATTGGTATTTGGAAAACTCTAAGAACTAAAGAATTTTTTGTGGTTCATTTTAGGATGATTTACAACTTTGGATAAAATTTGTACTTTTTTGCCACTTTGGAGTCATTGCGAAGTACACTAATTTCGATTAGTATTTAGTTCAAATAATTTATGAATGTCATAATGATTTCTAAAACTAAAAATAGAGAAATAAAATTTTTAAAAAAAAATTAAACCAACTTCTAAAAGTGCGCTAAAAAGTGAAAAATAACCATAAATTTTTATATGAAATTGAACTTTTTGAAGTCGGCGCCCAATTATTTGTAAATGAAATAAATAACTACTAATATATACAAATTATGGTAAGAAAGCAATTACAAATAAAGTATTTTTAATTTGTTTATGCAAATCACATTTTGTCAAGTATTAGTTTGGCGCCGACTTCAAAAAGTTTAATTTCATATAAAAATTTATGGTTATTTTTCACTTTTTAGCGCATTTTTAGAAGTCGGTTCAATTTTTTTATAAAAATTTTATTAGTCAATAAAAATGTTTCAAAACTTTCTCACTCTCACTTTCTGATTATATTTAAAATAATAAAATTAACTTATATATAATAGTTATTAGAATAATTTAAAAGTATTTTTTCAAGAATCAATATGGCGAGTCCACTATAGGGGACTAAAAATTTTACATTTTTCGATTTTGTTCAAAGGTGGGACTGAATCGTTTTTAAGGATGTAGATAGCGAATATAAAATTATTTTAAGAAAATCTAATATGTCAGATGGAATATGATGGTATAGAAATTTTAAATTTCCGGATTTCATCCAGAATTGGTACTAGGCGGCTTTGAAGGGTTGATATTTAAATTAGATTAAGACGTTAAAATTACTTTTTTGAAATTCATTATGGCGGATCCAATATGGTGGGTTGAAAATTTTACCTTTTTCGCATTTTTTCAGATTTGGTATTATGGGGTTTACGTCTCAAGTTCTTTAAATATCTATATTGGAAGGTTTTGGGGCCTATATTATCTATCTAAAATTGAAATTTAAGGTAATGGATTTACTATGACGGACTAATTATTTGTTTGACACAATTTCACTGGTATTTGACGAAGTCTAAGAATTAAATAATTATTAGTGGTTCATTTTAGGGTGATTTACAACTTTGGATAAAATGGGTACTTTTATGCCACCTTGGAGTCATTGCGAATTACACTAATCTCGATTAGTACTTAGTTCAAATATTTTATAGGTATAATGAATTCAAAACTAAAAACCGAAAAAAAAAATTATAAGAAAATTGAACCGACTGCACTAAAAAGTGAAAAATAACAACACATTTTTATATGAAATTGAAATTTTTGAAGTCGGCGCCAAATTATTTCTAAATGAAATAAATTACTAATATATACAAATTATGGTAAGAAAGTAATTACAAATAAAGTATTTTCAATCTGTTTATGCGAATCACATCTTATCAGGAATTTGGCACCGACTTCTAAAGTTTCAATTTTATATGAAAATTTATGGTTATTTTTCACTTTTTAGCGCACTTTTAGAAGTCGGTTCAATTTTTTTTTACAAAATTTTATAATATCATAATATTATCAGGTTGTTGCTGACCGTTTTACATACAGTGGTATTTTTTCGTAATTTCAGTACTATTTTGGCACCTGATATTGAACCCTAAATATGCTCATATGATTTGCTGAGGTAGGGTTAGGAGTGGTTCAACAAAATAAATAGAACCACTAACTTTAATGTTAGGCCTTTCGAGTGGAGAGAAACTTGAAACTGATTTTACTAATTTGAAAAAGGTGCAGGTTTACTTAAATACAAAGATAAGCCCCAGTAAGTTACAGTGTCTTGTTGACCAAGAAACAAAATATTTTTTAAAGAGTGATGAGAAAAAAATTCGAATGTATTTTAAATTTAAGCTACGCATAACCGAAATTTCAGATCGGGATATATTCACAAACCTCTAGGACTTTAATATATAGATTCCCTAATTTTCTAGAAGGATTTCCATACTAAATGGTATAATAAAAATAAGAAAAAGGAATAATACGGCGATTTCTAGACTTTCTGTGATAGGCATTCCATGTTAAAAATAAGGAAATAGAATTCTCTCCAGACCTTCTTACATAGACGTCTCCTCAGGAAATTAACAAAGGTCAAATTAATTAAATAAATTATGAACTCGTAAAAAATCAAGCTCAAATCCTACAAACTACAAACATAAACTATTACTATAATATGTAAAACGCTATAAAGTTCGTTATAAAAAAATTTATATATATATATATATATATATATATATATATATATATATATATATATAGTTTTTTTATAGACGGTCGCAGGTCGTACCTGTTGATTGGTGTTGGCTCCGCCTTCTTCTTGAACGCCGTTGCTGGTTTCAGTTTATGCTCAGGTGTCGTGATGGGAGAGTGGTTCCGCTTGAGGAGACTTTTCCAGGTGGAAGGAAGATTGAGCGTATCGTTTCCTTTATTCTAATCAACACCTTAATATCAAGATCCCTCCATTGAACCGACAACGAAAAAAAAAAAGAAAAAGAACTATCACGAATAAAAAGGGCCCTCAAGCAAAATAACTACAAACTACCAACCATAAATAAAGCAATAAAATTGCAACAAAAACCAACGCAAGAAATAAAAACACTTGCAGAAAAAAGACAAATCACCATACATTCTTTACATATAAGGCACAACAGATAGAAGCCAAACCACACCAAACAATAGACTCATCTCTATGAAATCCCAAGGGTAAAATCAATCTAGAAAATCAAGGTATATATAAGATCGCATGAGACACCTGCAATAAAACATACATAGGTCGGACCAACAGAAGAATATTGGCAAGGTTAGAAAACACAAATTCAGCATAAAAAACAAACAGACAACATTGGCCCTTTTCCAACATCAGCACGCGACAAGACACAAAATTGATTTTAAAAACGGCCAGCAAATCGCTAATATAGAACACTACAAGGTCAGACTGATTAGCGAATCCATCCAAATTGAAAAGAAAGCCACTCTGAATAAGAGAAAACTCAATCTTTCTTTCACCTGGCAAACTATACTCAAGCTAGACTACGGTACCAACACAGCACCTGAGCCTAGACTGACACCAGCATCGGCGCCCAAAAAGGGGGCAAACCAACGCCAATCAATCGATACAACCTGCGACCGCGTAAAAAGTACGCTTCACATTAAATTGTCTTTAGTTGTTCTACAACCAGCAAGCACAGAAGATGCTAAAAGAGCTTTTGGCAAAACTTCTACAAATTTTTATAAGAAACCAAATGAACTATGTATATATTATGTGCGTAGAGTTGGGGACCAGTACACTGAGACCTGGAAGATCTATTGCATCACCCTACTGCTCCCCAGTCATAAGAGTTACCTTATCGGCTAAAGCATGTCCTCCAGTCCTATTTCTCTCAGGTAACTTAGGATGTTGGGCGGCTTCAAGGTGAGTAGCTCCCCTTCTTTAATTTGCTGTGCTCCCAAAAACCGCATTCTAGGGATTTCTAGAGCGCTGCACCCTGCAAAGATATTCCAAATTCCAAACGAATTAACAGATTTATAATATATATATATATATATATATATATATATATATATATATATATATATATATAATATATATATAGGAAAGTTTTACAGCCATCAGCAATTATGAAGTGTTAATTTATTTAAAGACGAACATTTGTTTATAAATAATATTTTGGGTAAGTAAGATGCTTGAAAATAACTAAACCATCAGGCGCTCCAAAATCTAGATATTAATCGATATAAAAATATTACATTACAACCCTAAAAAATAACCAGTTGTCGTCGTATGTAATTTTCCAAAACAGCTGTTGCAACAGTTTAAATTCATGAACTGAACTTTGTATGAAACTGTTGAAACTTTGTTAATTTATAAAGAGACGAAGGAACATGTGCGAAATTTAATTTAAAGCCGTCGTTGATAGTGTAAAATTTTGTACATACATACAAGTTAAACTTATTTTTTGTTGCTTTTGGTAATTTATTATTTTACTTTTATTTAAAAGTTATGTGACTGAACTATGATTTTTTTACAGATACCTAAAATACTTTTAAAGCTTCTCTTAAAATCCCTGAGTGCTGGGTGGCCTTAAAGATGCATAGTGAATTTTCAAATTAACAAGAAAATTTCTTTATTTACGTCGGTGGAAATATACCCCAAAAATAAATTGTTAGCGTTATATTGTTAAACTGTGAATTTTTTACAGGTACCTAAGACATTTTTAAAACTTCTCTTAAAATTCCTGAGTGCTGGGTGGCCTCAAAAATGCATAGTCAATTTTAAAATGAAAAGAAAATTTCTTTTTTTAACATCAGTGGAAATACTCCCACAAAATAAATTGTTAACTTTATAATTGCTGAACTATGAATTTTTACAGATGCCTAAGACACCTTTAAAGCTTCTCTTAAAATCCCTGAGTGCTGGGTGGCCTTAAAATTGCATAGTGATTTTTTAGATTTAGATTTTAGAAGCCACCCAGCACTCAGGGATTTTAAGAGAGGCTTTGAAAAAGTCTTAGGTATGTGCAGAAATTTCATAGTTCAAAAATTATAACGCTAACAATTTATTTTAAAGGCGTACATAAACTGACGTTAAAAATTTTTTTATTGTTAATTTAAAAATTCCCAATGGATTTTCAAAGCCACCCAGCACTCAGGGATTTTAAGAGAAACTTTAAAAGTGTCTTAGGTATCTGCAAAAAATTCATAGTTCAACAATTATAACAGTAACAATTTATTTTATAGGGGTATATCCACTGACGTTAAAAATTTTTTATTGTTAATTTAAAAATTCCCAATGGATTTTCAAAGCTACCCAGCACTCAGGGATTTTAAGGGAAGCTTTAAAAGGGTCTTAGCTATCTGCAAAAAATTCATAGTTCAAAATTATAACGCTAACAATTTATTTTAAAGGGGAATATCCACTGACGTTAAAAATTTTTTATTGTTTATTTAAAAATTCACTATGAAATTTCAAAGCCACCTAGCACTCAGGGATTTTAAGAGAAGCTTTAAAAGTGTCTTAGGTATATGCAAAAAATTTATAGTTCAACAATTATAACGCTAACAATTTATTTTAAAGGGGTAAATCCACTGACGTTAAAAAAATTTTTTATTGTTAATTTAAAAATTTACTATGGATTTTCTAAGCCACCCAGCACTTAGGCTTTTTAAGAGAAGCATTAAAAGTTTCTTAGGTATCTGCAAAAAATTCATTGTTCAACAATTATAACAGTAACAATTTATTTTATAGGGGTATATCCACTGACGTTAAAAAAATTTTTTATTGTAAATTTAAAAATTCACTATGGATTTTCAAAGCCACCCAGCACTCAGAAATTTTAAGTGAAGCTTTAAAAGTGTCTTAGGTATCTGCAAAAAATTCATAGTTCAACAATTATAACGCTAACAATTTATTTTAAAGATGAATATCCACTGAATTAAAAAAAATTATTTATTGTTAATTTAAAAATTCACTATGCATTTCTGAAACCCCCCGGCACTCAGGGATTTCAAGAGAAGCTTACAAAGTGTCTTAGGTATCTGCAAAAATTTCATAGTTTAACAATTATAACGCTAACAATTTATTTTAAAGGGGTAAATCCACTGACGTTAAAAAAAATTTTCATTGTTAATTTAAAAATTCACTATGGATTTTCAAAGCCACCCAGCACTCAGGGATTTTAAGGGAAACTTTAAAAGGGTCTTAGATATCTGCAAAAAATTCATAGTTCAACAATTATAACGCTAGCAATTTATTTTAAAGGGGAATATCCACTGAAGTTAAAAAAATTTTTATTGTTAATTTAAAAATTCACTATGAAATTTCAAAGCCACCCAGCACTCAGGGATTTTAAGAGAAGCTTAAAAAGTGTCTTAGGTATCTGCAAAAAATTTATGGTTCAACAATTATAACGCTAACAATTTATTTTAAAGGGGTAAATCCTCTGACGTTAAAAAAATTTTTTATTGTTAATTTAAAAATTCACTATGGATTTTTAAAGCCACCCAGCACTCAGGAATTTTAAGAGAAGCTTTAGAAGTGTCTCAGGTATCTGCAAAAAGTTCATAGTTCAACAATTATAACGATAACAATTTATTTTAAAAGGGTATATCCACTGAGGTAAAAAAAAATTTTTATTTTTAATTTAAAAATTCACTATGGATTTTCGAAGCCACCCAGCACTCAGGGATTTTAAGAGAAGCTTTAAAAGTGTCTTAGGTATTTGCAAAAATTCATAGTTCAACAATTATAACGCTAACAATTTATTTTAAAAAGGAAAATCCACTGACGTTAAAAAAATTTTTATTGTTTATTTAAAAATTCACTATGGAATTTCAAAGCCACCCAGCACTCAGGGATTTTAAGAGAAGCTTTGAAAGTATCTTAGGTATCTGCAGAAAATTCATAGTTCAACAATTATAACGCTAACAATTTATTTTAAAAGGGTATATCCACTGACGCTAAAAAAAATTTTTATTTTTAATTTAAAAATTCACTATGGATTTTCGAAGCCACCCAGCACTCAGGGATTTTAAGAGAAGCTTTAAAAGCGTCTTAGGTATCTGAAAAAAATTCACAGTATACCAATTATAACGCTAACAATTTATTTTAAATGGGTATATCCACTGACGTTAAAAAAATTCTTTATTGTTAATTTAAAAATTCACTATGGATTTTCGAAGCCACTAAGCACTCAGGGATTTTAAGGGAAGCTTTGAAAGTGTCTTAGGTATCTGCAAAAAATTCATTGTTCAACAATTATAACGCTAACAATTTATTTTAAAAGGGTATATCCACTGACGTTATTAAAAATTTTGATTGTTAATTTAAAAATTCACTATGGATTTTTGAAGCCACCCAGCATTCAGGGATTTTAAGAGAAGCTTTAAAAGTGTCTTAGGTACCTGTGAAAAATTCATAGTACAACAATTATAACGTTAACAATTTATTTTATAGAGGTACATCCACTGAAGTTAAAAAAAAATTTTATTGTTAATTTAAAAATCCACTATGGATTTTCGAACCCACCCAGCACTCAGGCATTTTAAGAGAAGCTTTAAAAGAGTTTTAGGTATCTGCAGAAAATTCATAGTTCAACAATTATAACGCTAACAATTTATTTTAAAAGGGTATATACACTGACGTTAAAAAAAATTTTTATTGTTAATTTAAAAACTCACTATGCATTTTCGAAGCCACCCAGCCCTCAGGGATTTAAAGAAAAGCTTTAGAAGTGTCTTAGGTATCTGTGAAAAATCCATAGTACAACAATTATAACGCTAACAATTTATTTTAAAGGGGTACATCCACTGACGTTAAAAAAAAATTTATTGTTAATTTAAAAATTCACTATTCATTTTTAAAGCCACCCAGAATAAAGGGATTTTAAGGAAAGCTTTAAAAGTGTCTTAGGTATCTGCAAAAAATTCATAGTTCAACAATAATAACGCTAACAATTTATTTTAAAGGGTTATATCCACTGACGTTAAAAAAAATTTTATTTTTAATTTAAAAATTCACTATGCATTTTTGAAACAACCCAGCACTCAGAGATTTTTAGAGAAACTTTAAAGGTGTCTTAGGTATCTGCAAAAAATTCATAGTTTAACAATTATAACGCTAGCAATTTATTTTTAAGGGGTAAATCCACTGACGATAAAAATTTTTTATTGTTAATTTAAAAATTCCCAATGGATTTTCAAAGCCACCCAGCGCTCAGGGATTTTAAGGGAAGCTTTAGAAGGGTCTTAGGTATCTGCAAAAAATTCAATGTTCAACAATTATAACAGTAAAAATTTATTTTATAGGGGTATATCAACAGACGTTAAAAAAATTTTTTATTGTTAATTTAAAAATTCACTATGGATTTTCAAAGAAACCCAGCACTCAGAAATTTTAAGAGAAGCTTTAAAAGTGTCTTAGGTATCTGCAAAAATTTCATAGTTCAACAATTATAACGCTAACAATTTATTTTAAAGGGGTAAATCCACTGACGTTAAAAAAATTTTTCATTGTTAATTTAAAAATTCACTATGTATTTTTGAAGCCACCCAGCACTCAGGGATTTAAAGAGAAGCTTTAGAAGTGTCTTAGATATCTGCAAAAAATTCATAGTTCAACAATTATAACGCTAACAATTTATTTTAAAGGGGTACATCCACTGACGTTAAAAAAAAATTTATTGTTAATTTAAAAATTCACTATTCATTTTCAAAGCCACCCAGCATTCAGGGATTTTAAGATAAGCTTTAAAAGTGTCTTAGGTATCTGCAAAAAATTCATAGTTCAACAATAATAACGCTAACAATTTATTTTAAAGGGGAATATCCACTGACGTTAAAAGAATTTTTATTGTTTATTTAAAAATTCCCTATGGAATTTCAAAGCTACCCAGCACTCAGGGATTTTAAGAAAAGCTTTAAAAGAGTTTTAGATATCTGCAAAAATTTCATAGTACAACAATTGTAACGCTAACAATTTATTTTAAAGAGGTACTTTCATTGACGTTAAAAATTTTTTTTATTGTTTATTTAAAAATTCTCTATGGATTTTCGAAGCCACCCAGTACTCAGAGATTTTAAGAGAAGCTTTAAAAGTGTCTTAGGTATCTGCAAAAATTTTATAGTTCAACAATTATAACGCCAACAATTTATTTTAAAGGGGTATATCCACTGACGTTAAAAAATTTTTTTTATTGTTCATTTAAAAATTTACTATGCATTTTTGAAGCCACCCAGCACTCAGGGATTTAAAGAGAAGCTTTAAAAGTGTCTTAGGTATCTGCAAAAAATTCATAGTTCAACAATTATAACGATAACAATTTATTTTAAAGGGGTATATCCACTGAAGTTAAAAAAATTTTTTATTGTTAATTTAAAAATTCACTATGGAATTTCGAAGCCACCCTGCACTCGGGGATTTTAAGAGAAGCTTTAAAAGCGTCTAAAGTGTCTGCTGAAAATTCATAGTTCAACAATTATAACGCAAACAATTTATTTTAAAAGGGTATATCCACTGACGTTAAAAAAAATTTTTATTGTTAATTTTAAAATTTACTATGCATTTTTGAAGCCACCCATCACTCAGGGATTTAAGGAGAAGCTTTAGAAGTGTCTTAGGTATCTGCAAAAAATTCATAGTTCAACAATTATAACGCTAACAATTTATTTTAAAGGGGTACATCCACTGACGTTAAAAAAAAATTTATTGTTAATTTAAAAATTCACTATTCATTTTCAAAGCCACCCAGCATTCAGGGATTTTAAGATAAGCTTTAAAAGTGTCTTAGGTATCTGCAAAAAATTCATAGTTCAACAATAATAACGCTAACAATTTATTTTAAAGGGGAATATCCACTGACGTTAAAAGAATTTTTATTGTTTATTTAAAAATTCCCTATGGAATTTCAAAGCTACCCAGCACTCAGGGATTTTAAGAAAAGCTTTAAAAGAGTTTTAGATATTTGCAAAAATTTCATAGTACAACAATTGTAACGCTAACAATTTATTTTAAAGAGGTACTTTCATTGACGTTAAAAATTTTTTTTATTGTTTATTTAAAAATTCTCTATGGATTTTCGAAGCCACCCAGTACTCAGAGATTTTAAGAGAAGCTTTAAAAGTGTCTTAGGTATCTGCAAAAATTTTATAGTTCAACAATTATAACGCCAACAATATATTTTAAAGGGGTATATCCACTGACGTTAAAAAAATTTTTTTATTGTTCATTTAAAAATTTACTATGCATTTTTGAAGCCACCCAGCACTCAGGGATTTAAAGAGAAGCTTTAAAAGTGTCTTAGGTATCTGCAAAAAATTCATAGTTCAACAATTATAACGATAACAATTTATTTTAAAGGGGTATATCCACTGAAGTTAAAAAAATTTTTTATTGTTAATTTAAAAATTCACTATGGAATTTCGAAGCCACCCTGCACTCGGGGATTTTAAGAGAAGCTTTAAAAGCGTCTAAAGTGTCTGCTGAAAATTCATAGTTCAACAATTATAACGAAAACAATTTATTTTAAAAGGGTATATCCACTGACGTTAAAAAAAATTTTTATTGTTAATTTTAAAATTTACTATGCATTTTTGAAGCCACCCATCACTCAGGGATTTAAGGAGAAGCTTTAGAAGTGTCTTAGGTATCTGCAAAAAATTCATAGTTCAACAATTATAACGCTAACAATTTATTTTAAAGGGGTAAATCCACTGTCGATAAAAAAATTTTTTAATGTTAATTTAAAAATTTGCTATGGATTTTGGAAGCCACCCAGCACTCAGGGTTTTTAAGAGAAGCTTTAAAAGGGTCTTAGGTATCTGCAAAAAATCCATAGTTCAACAATTATAGCGCTAAAAATTTATTTTAAAGGGGAATATCTACTGACGTTAAAAAAATTTTTATTGTTAATTTAAAAATTCACTATGCATTTTCGAAGCCACCTAGCACTCAAGGATTTTAACAGAAGCTTTAAAAGTGTCTTAGGTATCTGCAAAAAATTCATAGTTCAACAATTATAACGCTAACAATTTATTTAAAAGGGGAATATCCACAGACGTTAAAAAAATTTTTTATTGTTAATTTAAAAACTCACTATGCATTTTCGAAGCCACTCAGCCCTCAGGGATTTAAAGAGAAGCTTTAGAAGTGTCTTAGGTATCTGTGAAAAATTCATAGTACAACAATTATAACGCTAACAATTTATTTTAAAGGGGTATATCCACTGATATAAAAAAAAATTTATTTTTAATTTAAAAATTCACGATGCATTTTTGAAACAACCCAGCACTCAGAGATTTTTAGAGAAACTTTAAAGGTGTCTTAGGTATCTGCAAAAAATTCATAGTTTAACAATTATAACGCTAACAATTTATTTTAAAGGGGAATATCCACAAACGTTAAAAAAATTTTTTTTGTTAATTTAAAAATTCACTATGCATTTTTGAAGCCACCCAGCACTCAGAAATTTTAAGAGAAGATTTAAAAGTGTCTTGGGTATCTGCAAAATATTCATAGTTCAACAATTATAACGCTAACAATTTATTTTAAAGGAGTAAAACCAATGACGTTAAAAAAATTTTTTATTGTTAATTTGAAAATTCACTATGCATTTTTGAAACCTTCCAGCCCTCAGGGATTTCAAGAGAAGATTTCGAAGTGTCTTAAGTATCTGCGAAAAATTCATGGAACAAAAATTGTAACACTAACAATTTATTTTAAAGGAGTACATCCACTGACGTTAAAAAAATTTTTAATTGTTAATTTAAAAATTCACTATGGATTTTCAAAGCCACCCAGCATTCAGGGGTTTTAAGAGAAGCTTTAAAAGTGTCTTAAGTATCTGTTACAAATTCATAGTACAACAATTATAACGCTAACAATTTATTTTAAAGGGGTACATTCACTGACGTTAAAAAAAAAATTTTTGTTAATTTAAAAATTCACTATGAATTTTCAAAGCCACCCAGCACTCAGGAATTTTAAGAGAAGCTTTGAAAGTGTCTTAGGTATCTGCGAAAAATTCATATTACAACAATTATAACGCTAACAATTTATTTTAAAGAAGTACATCCACCGACGTTAAAAAATTTTTTTTTTGTTAATTTAAAAATTCACTATGCATTTTCGAAGCCACCCAGCACTCAGAAATTTTAAGAGAAGCTTTAAAAGTGTCTTGGGTATCTGGAAAAAATTCATAGTTCAACAATTATAACGCTAACAATTTATTTTAAAGGGGTATAACCACTGACGTTAAAAAAATTTTTTATTTTTAATTTAAAAATTCACTATGGATTTTCGAAGCTACCCAGCACTCAGGGATTTTAAGAGAAGCTTTAAAGGTGTCTTAGGTATCTGTGAAAAATTCATGGTACAACAATTTTAACGCTAACAATTTATTGTAAAGGGGTACATCCACTGACGTTAAAAAATTTTTTTTTGTTAATTTAAAAATCCACTATGCATTTTCGAAGCCACCCAGCACTCAGGAATTTTAAAAAAAGTTTTAAAAGTGTCTTGGGTATCTGAAAAAAATTCATAGTGCAACAATTATAACGCTAACAATTTATTTTAAAGGGGTATAACCACTGACGTTAAAAAATTTTTTAATTGTTAATTCAAAAATTCACTATGGATTTTTGAAGCTACCCAGCACTCAGGGATTTTAAGAGAAGCTTTAAAAGGGCCTTAAGTATCTGTTACAAATTCATAGTACAACAATTATAACGCTAACAATTTATTTTAAAGGGGTACATTCACTGACGTTAAAAAAAATTTTTTTGTTAATTTAAAAATTCACTATGGATTTTCAAAGCCACCCAGCACTCAGGAATTTTAAGAGAAGCTTTAAAATTGTCTTAGGTATCTGTGAAAAATTCATGGTACAACAATTTTAACGCTATCAATTTATTTTAAAGGGGTACATCCACTGACGTTAAAAAAAATTTTCATTGTCAATTTAAAAATTCACTATGGATTTTCGAAGCTACCCAGCACTCAGGGATTTTAAGAAAAGCTATAAAAGTGTCTTAGATATCTTTAAAATATTCATAGTACAAAAATTATAACGCTAACAATTTATTTTAAAGGGGTACATCCACTGACGTTAAAAAAAATTTTTATTGTTAATTTAAAAATTCACTATGGATTTTTGAAGCCACCCAGCACTCAGGGATTTTAAGAGAAGATTTAAAAGTGTCTTAGGTATCTGTTAAGAAGTCATAGTACACCAATTATAACGCTAACAATTTATTTTAAAGGGGTACATCCACTGATGATAAAAAATTTTTTTTTTGTTAATTTAAAAATTCACTATGGATTTTCAAAGCCACCCAGCACTCAAGGATTTTAAGAGAAGCTTTAAAAGTGTCTTAAGTATCTGTGAAAAATTCATAGTACAACAATTATAACGCTAACAATTTATTTTAAAAAGGTACATCCACTGACGTTAAAAATTTTTGTTATTGTTAATTTGGGAAGGTGAGGAGCGATTGCAAGAAAAACGAGTTATCTATGGGAGGAAGTGCCAGCAGCATACACATTTCTATTGTAAAATGAAGGATGGGTTCTATTTTCCTGAAATCAAAGCACTTGGGAAGGTGAGGAGCGATCGCAAGAAAAACAAGTTATCTATGGGAGGGAGTGCCAGCAGCATACACTTTCCTAATGTAAAAAGAAGAATGGGTTCTATTTTCCTGAACTCAAAGCTCTTGGGAAGTTGAGGAGCGATCGCAAGAAAAACAAGTTATCTATGTTAGGGAGTGCCAGCAGCATACACATTCCTAATGTAAAATGAAGAATGGATTCTATTTTCCTGAACTCAAAGCTCTTAGGAAGGTGAGGAGCGATCGCAAGAAAAACGAGTTATCTATGGGAGAGAGTGCCAGCAGCATACACATTCCTAATGTAAAATGAAGAATGGGTTCTATTTTCCTGAACTCAAAGCTCTTGGGAAGGTGAGTAGCGATCGCAAGAAAAACAAGTTATCTATGGAGGGAGTGCCAACAGCATACACATTCCTAATGTTAAATGAAGATTGGATTCTATTTTCCTGAACTCAAAGCTCTTGGGAAGGTGAGGAGCGATCGCAAGGAAAACGAGTTATTAATGGGAGGGAGTGCCAGCAGCATACACATTCCTAATGTAAAATGAAGAATGGGTTCTATTTTCCTGAACTCAAAGCTCTTGGGAAGGTGAGGAGCGATCGCAAGAAAAACGAGTTATCTATGGGAGGGAGTGCCAGCAGCATACACATTCCTAATGTAAAATGAAGAATGGGTTCTATTTTCCTGAACTCAAAGCTCTTGGGAAGTTGAGGAGCGATCGCAAGAAAACCAGTTATCTATGGGAGGGAGTGCCAGCAGCATACACATTCCTAATGTAAAATGAAGAATGGGTTCTATTTTCCTGAACTCAAAGCTCTTGGGTAGGTGAGGAGCGATCGCAAGAAAAACAAGTTATCTATGGCAGGGAGTTCCAGCAGCATACACATTCCTAATGTAAAATGAAGAATGGGTTCTATATTCCTTAACTCATAGCTCTTGTGAATGTGAGGAGCGATCGCAAGGAAAAAAAAATTATCTATGGGAGGGAGTGCCAGCAGCATTCACATTCCTAATGTAAAATGAAGAATGGGTTCTATTTACCTGAACTCAAAGCTCTTGGGAAGGTGAGGAGCGATCGCAAGTAAAACAAGTTATTCATGGGAGGCAGTGCCAGCAGCATACACATTCCTAATGTAAAATGAAGATTGGGTTCTATTTTCCTGCACTCAAAGCTCTTGGGAAGGTGAGGGGCGATCGAAATCAAAGCAAGTTATATATGGGAGGGAGTGCCAGCAGCATACACATTCCTAATGTAAAATGAAGAATGGATTCTATTTTCCTAAACTCAAAGCTCTTGGGAAGGTGAGGAGCGATCGCAAGAAAAACGAGTTATCTATTGGAGGGAGTGCCAGCAGCATACACGCTCCTAATGTAAAATGAAGAATGTGTTATATTTTCCTGAACTCAAAGTTCTTGAGAAGGTGAGGAGCGATCGCAAGAAAAACAAGTTACCTCTGGGAGGGAGTGCCAGCAGCATACATGTTCCTAATGTAAAATGAAGAATGGGTTCTAATTTCCTGAACTCAAAGTTCTTGGGAAGGTTAGGAGCGATCGCAAGGAAAACAAGTTATCCATGGGAGGGAGTGCCAGCATCATACACATTAATAATATAAAATGAAGAATGGATTCTATTTTCCTGAACTCATAGCTCTTGGGAATGTGAGGAGTGGTCGCAAGAAAAACAAGTTATCTATGGGAGTGAGTGCCAGCACCATACACATTCCTAATGCAAAATGAAGAATGGGTTCTATTTCCCTGAACTCAAAGTTCTTGGTAAGGTAAGGAGCGATCGTAAGAAAAACAAGTTACCTATGGGAGGGAGTGCCAGCAGCATACACATTCCTAATGTAGAATGAAGAATGGGTTCTATTTTCCTGAACTCAAAGCTCTTGGGAAGGTGAGGAGTGATCGCAAGAAAAACGAGTTATCTATGGGAGGGAGTGCCATCAGCATACACATTCCTAATGTAAAATGAAGAATGGGTTCTATTTTCCTGAACTCAAAGCTCTGGGGAAGGAGACGAGCGATCGCAAGAAAAACAAGTTATCTATGGAAGGGAGTGCCAGCTGCATACACATTCTTAATGTAAAATGAAGAATGGGTTCTATTTTCCTGAACTCAAAGCCCTTGGGAAAGTGAGGAGCGATCGCAAGAAAAACGAGTTATCTATGGGAGGGAGTGCCAGCAGAATACAAATTCCTAATGTAAAATGAAGAATGGGTTCTATTTTCCTGAACTCAAAGCTCTTGGGAAGGTGAGGAGCGATCGCAAGAAAAACAAGTTATCAATGGGAGGGGGTGCCAGCAGCCTACACTTTCCTAATGTAAAATGAAGGATGAATTCTATTTTCCTGAACTCAAAGCTCTTGGGAAGGTGAGGAGCGATCGCAAGAAAAACGAGTTATCTATGGGAGAGAGTGCCAGCAGCATACACGCTCCTAATGTAAAATGAAGAATGGGTTATATTTTCCTGAACTCAAAGTTCTTGGGAAGGTGAGGAGCGATCGCAAAAAAAACAAGTTATCTATGGGAGGGAGTGCCAGCAGAATACACATTCCTAATGTAAAATGAAGAATGGGTTCTAATTTCCTGAAATCAAAGTTCTTGGGAAGGTTAGGAGCGATCGCAAGAAAAACAAGTTATCTATGGGAGGGAGTGCCAGCAGCATACACCTTCCTAATGTAAAATGAAGAATGGGTTCTATTTTCCTGAACTCAAAGCTCTTGGGAAGGTGAGTAGCGATCGCAAGAAAAACAAGTTATCTATGGAGGGAGTGCCAACAGCATACACATTCCTAATGTAAAATGAAGATTGGATTCTATTTTCCTGAACTCAAAGCTCTTGGGAAGGTGAGGAGCGATCGCAAGAAAAACAAGTTATCTATGTTAGGGAGTGCCAGCAGCATACACATTCCTAATGTAAAATGAAGAATGGATTCTATTTTCCTGAACTCAAAGCTCTTAGGAAGGTGAGGAGCGATCGCAAGAAAAACGAGTTATCTATGGGAGAGAGTGCCAGTAGCATACACATTCCTAATGTAAAATGAAGAATGGGTTCTATTTTCCTGAACTCAAAGCTCTTGGGAAGGTGAGTAGCGATCGCAAGAAAAACAAGTTATCTATGGAGGGAGTGCCAACAGCATACACATTCCTAATGTAAAATGAAGATTGGATTCTATTTTCCTGAACTCAAAGCTCTTGGGAAGGTGAGGAGCGATCGCAAGGAAAACGAGTTATTAATGGGAGGGAGTGCCAGCAGCATACACATTCCTTATGTAAAATGAAGAATGGGTTCTATTTTCCTGAACTCAAAGCTCTTGGGAAGGTGAGGAGCGATCGCAAGAAAAACGAGTTATCTATGGGAGGGAGTGCCAGCAGCATACACATTCCTAATGTAAAATGAAGAATGGGTTCTATTTTCCTGAACTCAAAGCTCTTGGGACGGTGAGGAGCGATCGCAAGTAAAACAAGTTATCCATGGGAGGCAGTGCCAGCAGCATACACATTCCTAATGTAAAATGAAGATTGGGTTCTATTTTCCTGCACTCAAAGCTCTTGGGAAGGTGAGGGGCGATCGAAATAAAAGCAAGTTATCTATGGGAGGGAGTGCCAGCAGCATACACATTCCTAATGTAAAATGAAGAATGGATTCTATTTTCCTAAACTCAAAGCTCTTGGGAAGGTGAGGAGCGATCGCAAGAAAAACGAGTTATCTATGGGAGGGAGTGCCAGCAGCATACACGCTCCTAATGTAAAATGAAGAATGTGTTATATTTTCCTGAACTCAAAGTTCTTGAGAAGGTGAGGAGCGATCGCAAGAAAAACAAGTTACCTCTGGGAGGGAGTGCCAGCAGCATACATGTTCCTAATGTAAAATGAAGAATGGGTTCTAATTTCCTGAACTCAAAGTTCTTGGGAAGGTTAGGAGCGATCGTAAGAAAAACAAGTTATCCATGGGAGGGAGTGCCAGCATCATACACATTAATAATATAAAATGAAGAATGGATTCTATTTTCCTGAACTCATAGCTCTTGGGAATGTGAGGAGTTGTCGCAAGAAAAACAAGTTATCTATGGGAGTGAGTGCCAGCACCATACATATTCCTAATGCAAAATGAAGAATGGGTTCTATTTCCCTGAACTCAAAGTTCTTGGTAAGGTAAGGAGCGATCGTAAGAAAAACAAGTTACCTTTGGGAGGGAGTGCCAGCAGCATACACATTCCTAATGTAGAATGAAGAATGGGTTCTATTTTCCTGAACTCAAAGCTCTTGGGAAGGTGAGGAGTGATCGCAAGAAAAACGAGTTATCTATGGGAGGGAGTGCCATCAGCATACACATTCCAAATGTTAAATGAAGAATGGGTTCTATTTTCCTGAACTCAAAGCTCTGGGGAAGGAGACGAGCGATCGCAAGAAAAACGAGTTATCTATGGGAGGGAGTGCCAGCAGAATACAAATTCCTAATGTAAAATGAAGAATGGGTTCTATTTTCCTGAACTCAAATCTCTTGGGAAGGTGAGGAGCGATCGCAAGAAAAACAAGTTATCAATGGGAGGGGGTGCCAGCAGCCTACACTTTCCTAATGTAAAATGAAGGATGAATTCTATTTTCCTGAACTCAAAGCTCTTGGGAAGGTGAGGAGCGATCGCAAGAAAAACGAGTTATCTATGGGAGAGAGTGCCAGCAGCATACACGCTCCTAATGTAAAATGAAGAATGGGTTATATTTTCCTGAACTCAAAGTTCTTGGGAAGGTGAGGAGCGATCGCAAAAAAAACAAGTTATCTATGGGAGGGAGTGCCAGCAGAATACACATTCCTAATGTAAAATGAAGAATGGGTTCTAATTTCCTGAAATCAAAGTTCTTGGGAAGGTTAGGAGCGATCGCAAGAAAAACAAGTTATCTATGGGAGGGAGTGCCAGCAGCATACACATTCCTAATGTAAAATGAAGAATGGATTCTATTTTCCTGAACTCAAAGCTCTTAGGAAGGTGAGGAGCGATCGCAAGAAAAACGAGTTATCTATGGGAGAGAGTACCAGCAGCATACACCTTCCAAATGTAAAATGAAGAATGGGTTCTATTTTCCTGAACTCAAAGCTCTTGGGAAGGTGAGTAGCGATCGCAAGAAAAACAAGTTATCTATGGAGGGAGTGCCAACAGCATACACATTCCTAATGTAAAATGAAGATTGGATTCTATTTTCCTGAACTCAAAGCTCTTGGGAAGGTGAGGAGCGATCGCAAGAAAAACAAGTTATCTATGTTAGGGAATGCCAGCAGCATACACATTCCTAATGTAAAATGAAGAATGGATTCTATTTTCCTGAACTCAAAGCTCTTAGGAAGGTGAGGAGCGATCGCAAGAAAAACGAGTTATCTATGGGAGAGAGTGCCAGTAGCATACACATTCCTAATGTAAAATGAAGAATGGGTTCTATTTTCCTGAACTCAAAGCTCTTGGGAAGGTGAGTAGCGATCGCAAGAAAAACAAGTTATCTATGGAGGGAGTGCCAACAGCATACACAGTCCTAATGTAAAATGAAGATTGGATTCTATTTTCCTGAACTCAAAGCTCTTGGGAAGGTGAGGAGCGATCGCAAGGAAAACGAGTTATTAATGGGAGGGAGTGCCAGCAGCATACACATTCCTTATGTAAAATGAAGAATGGGTTCTATTTTCCTGAACTCAAAGCTCTTGGGAAGGTGAGGAGCGATCGCAAGAAAAACGAGTTATCTATGGGAGGGAGTGCCAGCAGCATACACATTCCTAATGTAAAATGAAGAATGGGTTCTATTTTCCTGAACTCAAAGCTCTTGGGAAGGTGAGGAGCGATCGCAAGTAAAACAAGTTATCCATGGGAGGCAGTGCCAGCAGCATACACATTCCTAATGTAAAATGAAGATTGGGTTCTATTTTCCTGCACTCAAAGCTCTTGGGAAGGTGAGGAGCGATCGCAAGAAAAACAAGTTATCAATGGGAGGGGGTGCCAGCAGCCTACACTTTCCTAATGTAAAATGAAGGATGAATTCTATTTTCCTGAACTCAAAGCTCTTGGGAAGGTGAGGAGCGATCGCAAGAAAAACGAGTTATCTATGGGAGAGAGTGCCAGCAGCATACACGCTCCTAATGTAAAATGAAGAATGGGTTATATTTTCCTGAACTCAAAGTTCTTGGGAAGGTGAGGAGCGATCGCAAAAAAAACAAGTTATCTATGGGAGGGAGTGCCAGCAGAATACACATTCCTAATGTAAAATGAAGAATGGGTTCTAATTTCCTGAAATCAAAGTTCTTGGGAAGGTTAGGAGCGATCGCAAGAAAAACAAGTTATCTATGGGAGGGAGTGCCAGCAGCATACACCTTCCTAATGTAAAATGAAGAATGGGTTCTATTTTCCTGAACTCAAAGCTCTTGGGAAGGTGAGTAGCGATCGCAAGAAAAACAAGTTATCTATGGAGGGAGTGCCAACAGCATACACATTCCTAATGTAAAATGAAGATTGGATTCTATTTTCCTGAACTCAAAGCTCTTGGGAAGGTGAGGAGCGATCGCAAGAAAAACAAGTTATCTATGTTAGGGAGTGCCAGCAGCATACACATTCCTAATGTAAAATGAAGAATGGATTCTATTTTCCTGAACTCAAAGCTCTTAGGAAGGTGAGGAGCGATCGCAAGAAAAACGAGTTATCTATGGGAGAGAGTGCCAGTAGCATACACATTCCTAATGTAAAATGAAGAATGGGTTCTATTTTCCTGAACTCAAAGCTCTTGGGAAGGTGAGTAGCGATCGCAAGAAAAACAAGTTATCTATGGAGGGAGTGCCAACAGCATACACATTCCTAATGTAAAATGAAGATTGGATTCTATTTTCCTGAACTCAAAGCTCTTGGGAAGGTGAGGAGCGATCGCAAGGAAAACGAGTTATTAATGGGAGGGAGTGCCAGCAGCATACACATTCCTTATGTAAAATGAAGAATGGGTTCTATTTTCCTGAACTCAAAGCTCTTGGGAAGGTGAGGAGCGATCGCAAGAAAAACGAGTTATCTATGGGAGGGAGTGCCAGCAGCATACACATTCCTAATGTAAAATGAAGAATGGGTTCTATTTTCCTGAACTCAAAGCTCTTGGGACGGTGAGGAGCGATCGCAAGTAAAACAAGTTATCCATGGGAGGCAGTGCCAGCAGCATACACATTCCTAATGTAAAATGAAGATTGGGTTCTATTTTCCTGCACTCAAAGCTCTTGGGAAGGTGAGGGGCGATCGAAATAAAAGCAAGTTATCTATGGGAGGGAGTGCCAGCAGCATACACATTCCTAATGTAAAATGAAGAATGGATTCTATTTTCCTAAACTCAAAGCTCTTGGGAAGGTGAGGAGCGATCGCAAGAAAAACGAGTTATCTATGGGAGGGAGTGCCAGCAGCATACACGCTCCTAATGTAAAATGAAGAATGTGTTATATTTTCCTGAACTCAAAGTTCTTGAGAAGGTGAGGAGCGATCGCAAGAAAAACAAGTTACCTCTGGGAGGGAGTGCCAGCAGCATACATGTTCCTAATGTAAAATGAAGAATGGGTTCTAATTTCCTGAACTCAAAGTTCTTGGGAAGGTTAGGAGCGATCGTAAGAAAAACAAGTTATCCATGGGAGGGAGTGCCAGCATCATACACATTAATAATATAAAATGAAGAATGGATTCTATTTTCCTGAACTCATAGCTCTTGGGAATGTGAGGAGTTGTCGCAAGAAAAACAAGTTATCTATGGGAGTGAGTGCCAGCACCATACATATTCCTAATGCAAAATGAAGAATGGGTTCTATTTCCCTGAACTCAAAGTTCTTGGTAAGGTAAGGAGCGATCGTAAGAAAAACAAGTTACCTTTGGGAGGGAGTGCCAGCAGCATACACATTCCTAATGTAGAATGAAGAATGGGTTCTATTTTCCTGAACTCAAAGCTCTTGGGAAGGTGAGGAGTGATCGCAAGAAAAACGAGTTATCTATGGGAGGGAGTGCCATCAGCATACACATTCCAAATGTTAAATGAAGAATGGGTTCTATTTTCCTGAACTCAAAGCTCTGGGGAAGGAGACGAGCGATCGCAAGAAAAACGAGTTATCTATGGGAGGGAGTGCCAGCAGAATACAAATTCCTAATGTAAAATGAAGAATGGGTTCTATTTTCCTGAACTCAAATCTCTTGGGAAGGTGAGGAGCGATCGCAAGAAAAACAAGTTATCAATGGGAGGGGGTGCCAGCAGCCTACACTTTCCTAATGTAAAATGAAGGATGAATTCTATTTTCCTGAACTCAAAGCTCTTGGGAAGGTGAGGAGCGATCGCAAGAAAAACGAGTTATCTATGGGAGAGAGTGCCAGCAGCATACACGCTCCTAATGTAAAATGAAGAATGGGTTATATTTTCCTGAACTCAAAGTTCTTGGGAAGGTGAGGAGCGATCGCAAAAAAAACAAGTTATCTATGGGAGGGAGTGCCAGCAGAATACACATTCCTAATGTAAAATGAAGAATGGGTTCTAATTTCCTGAAATCAAAGTTCTTGGGAAGGTTAGGAGCGATCGCAAGAAAAACAAGTTATCTATGGGAGGGAGTGCCAGCAGCATACACATTCCTAATGTAAAATGAAGAATGGATTCTATTTTCCTGAACTCAAAGCTCTTAGGAAGGTGAGGAGCGATCGCAAGAAAAACGAGTTATCTATGGGAGAGAGTACCAGCAGCATACACCTTCCAAATGTAAAATGAAGAATGGGTTCTATTTTCCTGAACTCAAAGCTCTTGGGAAGGTGAGTAGCGATCGCAAGAAAAACAAGTTATCTATGGAGGGAGTGCCAACAGCATACACATTCCTAATGTAAAATGAAGATTGGATTCTATTTTCCTGAACTCAAAGCTCTTGGGAAGGTGAGGAGCGATCGCAAGAAAAACAAGTTATCTATGTTAGGGAATGCCAGCAGCATACACATTCCTAATGTAAAATGAAGAATGGATTCTATTTTCCTGAACTCAAAGCTCTTAGGAAGGTGAGGAGCGATCGCAAGAAAAACGAGTTATCTATGGGAGAGAGTGCCAGTAGCATACACATTCCTAATGTAAAATGAAGAATGGGTTCTATTTTCCTGAACTCAAAGCTCTTGGGAAGGTGAGTAGCGATCGCAAGAAAAACAAGTTATCTATGGAGGGAGTGCCAACAGCATACACAGTCCTAATGTAAAATGAAGATTGGATTCTATTTTCCTGAACTCAAAGCTCTTGGGAAGGTGAGGAGCGATCGCAAGGAAAACGAGTTATTAATGGGAGGGAGTGCCAGCAGCATACACATTCCTTATGTAAAATGAAGAATGGGTTCTATTTTCCTGAACTCAAAGCTCTTGGGAAGGTGAGGAGCGATCGCAAGAAAAACGAGTTATCTATGGGAGGGAGTGCCAGCAGCATACACATTCCTAATGTAAAATGAAGAATGGGTTCTATTTTCCTGAACTCAAAGCTCTTGGGAAGGTGAGGAGCGATCGCAAGTAAAACAAGTTATCCATGGGAGGCAGTGCCAGCAGCATACACATTCCTAATGTAAAATGAAGATTGGGTTCTATTTTCCTGCACTCAAAGCTCTTGGGAAGGTGAGGGGCGATCGAAATAAAAGCAAGTTATCTATGGGAGGGAGTGCCAGCAGCATACACATTCCTAATGTAAAATGAAGAATGGATTCTATTTTCCTAAACTCAAAGCTCTTGGGAAGGTGAGGAGCGATCGCAAGAAAAACGAGTTATCTATGGGAGGGAGTGCCAGCAGCATACACGCTCCTAATGTAAAATGAAGAATGTGTTATATTTTCCTGAACTCAAAGTTCTTGAGAAGGTGAGGGGCGATCGCAAGAAAAACAAGTTACCTCTGGGAGGGAGTGCCAGCAGCATACATGTTCCTAATGTAAAATGAAGAATGGGTTCTAATTTCCTGAACTCAAAGTTCTTGGGAAGGTTAGGAGCGATCGCAAGAAAAACAAGTTATCCATGGGAGGGAGTGCCAGCAGCATACACATTCCTAATGTAAAATGAAAAATGGGTTCTATTTTCCTGAACTCAAAGCTCTTGGAAAGGTGAGGAGCGATCGCAAGAAAAACAAGTTATCTATGGGAGGGAGTGCCAGCAGCATACACATTCCTAATATAAAATGAAGAATGGATTCTATTTTCCTGAACTCATAGCTCTTGGGAATGTGAGGAGTGGTCGCAAGAAAAACAAGTTATCTATGGGAGTGAGTGCCAGCACCATACACATTCCTAATGCAAAATGAAGAATGGGTTCTATTTTCCGGAACTCAAAGTTCTTGGTAAGGTAAGGAGCGATCGTAAGAAAAACAAGTTACCTATGGGAGGGAGTGCCAGCAGCATACACATTCCTAATGTAGAATGAAGGATGGGTTCTATTTTCCTGAACTCAAAGCTCTTAGGAAGGTGAGGAGTGATCGCAAGAAAAACGAGTTATCTATGGGAGGGAGTGCCATCAGCATACACATTCCTAATGTAAAATGAAGAATGGGTTCTATTTTCCTGAACTCAAAGCTCTGGGGAAGGAGACGAGCGATCGCAAGAAAAACAAGTTATCTATGGAAGGGAGTGCCAGCTGCATACACATTCCTAATGTAAAATGAAGAATGGGTTCTATTTTCCTGAACTCAAAGCCCTTGGGAAAGTGAGGAGCGATCGCAAGAAAAACAAGTTATCATTGGGAGGGGGTGCCAGCAGCCTACACATTCCTAATGTAAAATGAAGGATGAATTCTATTTTCCTGAACTCAAAGCTCTTGGGAAGGTGAGGAGCGATCGCAAGAAAAACGAGTTATCTATGGGAGAGAGTGCCAGCAGCATACACGCTCCTAATGTAAAATGAAGAATGGGTTATATTTTCCTGAACTCAAAGTTCTTGGGAAGGTGAGGAGCGATCGCAAAAAAAACAAGTTATCTATGGGAGGGAGTGCCAGCAGAATACACATTCCTAATGTAAAATGAAGAATGGGTTCTAATTTCCTGAAATCAAAGTTCTTGGGAAGGTTGGGAGCGATCGCAAGAAAAACAAGTTATCTATGGGAGGGAGTGCCAGCAGCATACACATTCCTAATATAAAATGAAGAATGGGTTCTATTTTCCTGAACTCAAAGCTCTTGGGAAGGTGAGGAGCGATCGCAAGAAAAACGAGTTATCTATTGGAGGGAGTGCCAGCAGCATACACGCTCCTAATGTAAAATGAAGAATGGGTTCTATTTACATGAACTCAAAGCTTTTGGTTAGGTGAGGGGCGATCGAAAGAAAAACAAGTTATCTATGGGAGGGAGTGCCAGCAGCATACACATTCCTAATGTAAAATGAAGAATGGATTGTATTTTCCTAAACTCAATGCTCTTGGGAAGGTGAGGAGCGATCGCAAGAAAAACGAGTTATCTATGGGAGGGAGTGCCAGCAGCATACATGCTCCTAATGTAAAATGAAGATTGGGTTATATTTTCCTGAACTCAAAGTTCTTGGGAAGGTGAGGAGCGATCGCAAGAAGAACAAGTTATCTATGGGAGGGAGTGCCAGCAGCATACACATTCCTAATGTAAAATGAAGAATGGGTTCTAATTTCCTGAAATCAAAGTTCTTGGGAAGTTTATTAGCGATCGCAAGAAAAACGAGTTATCTATGGGAGGGAGTGCCAGCAGAATACACATTCCTAATGTAAAATGAAGAATGGGTTCTAATTTCCTGAACTCAAAGCCCTTGGGAAGTTGAGTAGCGATCGCAAGATAAACAAGTTATCTATGAGAGTTAGTGCCAACAGCATACACATTTCTAATGTAAAATGAAGAATTGATTCTATTTTCCTGAACTCAAAGCTCTTGGGAAGGTGAGGAGCGATCGCAAGAAAAACAAGTTATCTATGGGAGGGAGTGCCAGCAGCATACATATTCCTAATGTAAAATGAAGAATGGGTTCTATTTTCCTGAACTCAAAGCTCTTGGGAAGGTGAGGAGCGATCGCAAGAAAAACAAGTTATCTATGGGAGGGAGTGCCAGTAGCATACACATTCCTAATGCAAAATGAAGAATGGGTTCTATTTTCCTGAACTCAAGGTTCTTGGTAAGTTAAGGAGCGATCGTAAGAAAAATGAGTTACCTATGGGAGGGAGTGCCAGCAGCATACACATTCTTAATGTAAAATGAACAATGGGTTCTATTTTCCTGAACTCAAAGCTCTTGGGGAGGTGAGGAGCGATCGCAAGAAAAACGAGTTATCCATGGGAGGGAGTGCCAGCAGCATACACATTCCTAATGTAAAATGAAGAATGGGTTCTATTTTCCTGAACTCAAAGCTCTGGGGAAGGAGAGGAGCGATCGCAAGAAAAACAAGTTATCTATGGCAGGAAGTGCCAGCTGCATACACATTCCTAATGTAAAATGAAGAATGGGTTCTATTTTCCTGAACTCAAAACTCTTGGGAAGGTGAGGAGCGATCGCAAGAAAACGAGTTATCTGTGGGAGGGAGTGCCAGCAGCATAAACATTCCTAATATAAAATGAAGAATGGGTTCTATTTTCCTGAACTCAGAGCTCTTGGGAAGGTGAGGAGCGATCGCAAGAAAAACAAGTTATCTATGGGAGGGGGTGCCAGCAGCCTACACATTCCTAATGTAAAATGAAGGATGGGTTCTATTTTCCCGAACTCAAAGCTCTTGGGAAGGTGACGAGCGATCGCAGGAAAGATGAGTTGTCTATGGGAGGGAGTGCCAGCAGCATACGCATTCCTAATGTAAAATGAAGAATGGATTCTATTTTCCTAAACTCAAAGCTCTTGGGAAGGTGGGGAGCGATCGCAAGAAAAACGAGTTATCTATGGGAGAGAGTGCCAGCAGCATACACGCTCCTAATGTAAAATGAAGAATGGGTTATATTTTCCTGAACTCAAAGTTCTTGGAAGGTGAGGAGCGATCGCAAGAAAAACAAGTTATCTATGGGAGGGAGTGCCAGCAGCATACACATTCCTAATGTAAAATGAAGAATGAGTTCTAATTTCCTGAACGCAAAGTTCTTGGGAAGGTTATGAGAGATCGCAAGAAAAACGAGTTATCTATGGGAGGGAGTGCCAGCAGCATACACATTCCTAATGTAAAATGAAGAATGGGTTCTAATTTCCTGAACTCAAAGCTCTTGGGAAGGTGAGGAGCGATCGCAAGAAAAACGAGTTATCTATGGGAGGGAGTGCCAGCAGCATACACATTCCTAATGTAAAATGAAGAATGGGTTCTAATTTCCTGAACTCAAAGTTCTTGGGAAGGTTGGGAGCGATCGCAAGAAAAACGAGTTATCTATGGGAGGGAGTGCCAGCAACATACACATTCCTAATGTAAAATGAAGAATGGGTTCTAATTTCCTGAACTCAAAGTTCTTGGGAAGGCTAGGAGCGATCGCAAGAAAAACAAGTTATCTATGGGAGGTAGTGCCAGCTGCATACACATTCCTAATGTAAAATGAAGAATGGGTTCTATTTTCCTGAACTCAAAGCTCTTGGGAAGGTGAGGAGCGATCGCAAGAAAAACGAGTTATCTATGGGAGGGAGTGCCAGCATCATACACGCTCCTAATGTAAAATGTAGAATGGGTTATATTTTCCTGAACTCAAAGTTCTTGGGAAGGTGAGGAGCGATCGCAAAATAAACAAGTTATCTATGGGAGGAAGTGCCAGCAGCATACACATTCCTAATGTAAAATGAAGAATGGATTCTATTTTCTTGAACTCAAAGCTCTTGGGAAGGTGAGGAGCGATCGCAAGAAGAACAAGGTATCTATGGGAGGGAGTTCCAGCAGCATACACATTCCTAATGTAAAATGAAGAATGGGTTCTATTTTCCTGAACTCAAAGCTCTGGGGAAGGAAAGGAGCGATCGTAAGAAAAACGAGGTACCTATGGGAGGGAGTGCCAGCAGCATACACATTCCTAATGTAAAATGAAGGATGGGATCTATTTTCCTGAACTCAAAGCTCTTGGGAAGGTGAGGAGCGATCGCAAGAAAAACGAGTTATCTATGGGAGGGAGTGCCAGCAGCATACACATTAATAATGTAAAATGAAGAATGGGTTCTATTTTCCTGAACTCAAAGCTCTGGGGAAGGAGAGGAGCGATCGCAAGAAAAACAAGTTATCTATGGCAGGGAGTGCCAGCTGCATACACATTACTAATGTAAAATGAAGAATGGGTTCTATTTTCCTGAACTCAAAGCTCTTGGGAAGGTGAGGAGCGATCGCAGGAAAGACGAGTTGTCTATGGGAGGGAGTGCCAGCATCATACACGCTCCTAATGTAAAATGTAGAATGGGTTATATTTTCCTGAACTCAAAGTTCTTGGGAAGGTGAGGAGCGATCGCAAGATAAACAAGTTATCTATGGGAGGAAGTGCCAGCAACATACACATTCCTAATGTAAAATGAAGAATGGGTTCTATTTTCCTGAACTCAGAGCTCTTGGGAAGGTGAGGAGCGATCGCAAGAAAAACAAGTTATCTATGGGAAGGGGTGCCAGCAGCATACACATTCCTAATGTAAAATGAAGAATTGGTTCTAATTTCTTGAACTCAGAGTTCTTGGGAAGGTTAGGAGTGATCGCAAGAAAAACAAGTTATCTATGGGAAGGGGTGCCAGCAGCCTACACATTCCTAATGTAAAATGAAGGATGGGTTCTATTTTCCTGAACTCAAAGCTCTTGGGAAGGTGACGAGCGATCGCAGGAAAGATGAGTTGTCTATGGGAGGGAGTGCCAGCAGCATACGCATTCCTAATGTAAAATGAAGAATGGATTCTATTTTCCTAAACTCAAAGCTCTTGGGAAGGTGAGGAGCGATCGCAAGAAAAACGGGTTATATATGGGAGAGTGTGCCAGCAGCATACACGCTCCTAATGTAAAATGAAGAATGGGTTATATTTTCCTGAACTAAAAGTTCTTGGGAAGGTGAGGAGCAATCGCAAGAAAAACAAGTTATCTATGGGAGGGAGTGCCAGCAGCATACACATTCCTAATGTAAAATGAAGAATGGGTTCTAATTTCCTGAACTCAAAGTTCTTGGGAAGGTTAGGAGCGATCGCAAGAAAAACAAGTTATCTATGGGAGGTAGTGCCAGCAGCATACACATTCCTAATGTAAAATGAAGAATGGGTTCTATTTTCCTGAACTCAAAGTTCTTGGGAAGGTTAGGAGCGATCGCAAGAAAAACAAGTTATCTATGGGAGGTAGTGCCAGCAGCATACACATTCCTAATGTAAAATGAAGAATGGGTTCTATTTTCCTGAACTCAAAGCTCTTGGGAAGGTGAGGAGCGATCGCAAGAAAAACAAGTTATCTATGTGAGGGAGTGCCAGCAGCATACACATTCCTAATGTAAAATGAAGAATGGATTCTATTTTCCTGAACTCAAAGCTCTTAGGAAGGTGAGGAACAATCGCAAGGAAAACCAGTTATCTATGGGAGGGAGTGCCAGCAGCATACACATTCCTAATGTAAAATGAAGAATGGATTCTATTTTCCTGAACTCAAAGCTCTTGGGAAGGTGAGGAGCGATCGCAGGAAAAACGAGTTATTAATGGGAGGGAGTGTCAGCAGCATACACATTCCTAATGTAAAATGAAGAATGGGTTCTATTTTCCTGAACTCAAAGCTCTTGGGAAGGTGAGTAGCGATCGCAAGAAAAACAAGTTATCTATGGGAGGGAGTGCCAACAGCATACACATTCCTAATGTAAAATGAAGAATGGGTTCTATTTTCCTGAACTCAAAGCTCTTGGGAAGGAGAGGAGCGATCGCAAGAAAAACAAGTTAGCTATGGGAGGTAGTGCCAGCTGCATACAAATTCCTAATGTAAAATGAAGAATGGGTTCTATTTTCCTGAACTCAAAGCTCTTGGGAAGGAGAGGAGCGATCGCAAGAAAAACCAGTTATCTATGGGAGGAAGTGCCAGAAGCATACACATTCCTAATGCAAAACGAAGAATGGGTTCTATTTTCCTGAACTCAAAATTCTTGGGAAGGTTAGGAGCGATCGCAAGAAAAACGAGTTATCTATGGGAGGGAGTGCCAGCAGCATAAACATTCCTAATGTAAAATGAAGAATGGGTTCTATTTTCCTGAACTCAAAGCTCTTGGGAGGGTGAGGAGCGATATCAAGAAAAACAAGTAATCTATGGGAGGGGGAGCCAACATCCTACACATTCCTAAAGTAAAATGAAGGATGGGTTCAATTTTCCTGAAATCAAAGCTCTTGGGAAGGTGAGGAGCGATCGCAGGAAAGACGAGTTGTCTATGGGAGGGAGTGCCAGCAGCATACGCATTCCTAAAGTAAAATGAAGAATGGGTTCTATTTTCCTGAACTCAAAGTTCTTGGGAAGGTGAAGAGCGATCGCAAGAAAAACGAGTTATCTATGGGAGGGAGTGCCAGCAGCATACAAATTCCTAATGTAAAATGAAGAATGGGTTCTATTCTCCTGAACTCAAAGTTCTTGGGAAGGTGAGGAGCGATCGCAAGAAAAACAAGTTATCTATGGGAGGAAGTGCCAGCAGCATACAGATTCCTAATGTAAAATGAAGAATGGGTTCTAAATTCCTGAACTCAAAATTCTTGGGAAGCTTAGGAGCGATCGCAAGAAAAACAAGTTATCTTTGGGAGGGAGTGCCAGCAGCATACACATTCCTAATGTAAAATGAAGAATGGATTCTATTTTCCTGAACTCAAAGCTCTTAGGAAGGTGAGGAACGATCGCAAGAAAAACCAGTTATCTATGGGAGGGAGTGCCAGCAGCATACACATTCCTAATGTAAAATGAAGAATGGATTCTATTTTCCTGAACTCAAAGCTCTTGGGAAGGTGAGGAGCGATCGCAGGAAAAACGAGTTATTAGTGGGAGGGAGTGCCAGCAGCATACACATTCCTAATGTAAAATGAAGAATGGGTTCTATTTTCCTGAACTCAAAGCTCTTGGGAAGGTGAGTAGCGATCGCAAGAAAAACAAGTTATCTATGGGAGGGAGTGCCAACAGCATACACATTCCTAATGTAAAATGAAGAATTGATGCTATTTTCCTGAACTCAAAGGTCTTGGGAAGGTGAGGGGCGATCGCAAGAAAAACAAGTTAGCTATGGGAGGGAGTGCCAGCAGCATACAAATTCCTAATGTAAAATGAAATATGGGTTCTATTTTCCTGAACCCAAAGCTCTTGGGAAGGATAGGAGCGATCGCAAGAAAAACCAGTTATCTATGGGAGGAAGTGCCAGCAGCATACACATTCCTAATGCAAAACGAAGAATGGGTTCTATTTTCCTGAACTCAAAATTCTTGGGAAGGTGAGGAGCGATCGCAAGAAAAACGAGTTATCTATGGGAGGGAGTGCCAGCAGCATACACATTCCTAATGTAAAATGAAGAATGGGTTCTATTTTCCTGAACTCAAAGCTCTTGGGAGGGTGAGGAGCGATCGCAAGAAAAACAAGTTATCTATGGGAGGGGGAGCCAACATCCTACACATTCCTAATGTAAAATGAAGGATGGGTTCAATTTTCCTGAAATCAAAGCTATTGGGAAGGTGAGGAGCGATCGCAGGAAAGACGAGTTTTCTATGGGAGGGAGTGCCAGCAGCATACACATTCCTAATGTAAAATGAAGAATGGGTTCTATTTTCCTGAACTCAAAGTTCTTGGGAAGGTGAGGAGCGATCGCAAGAAAAACGAGTTATCTATGGGAGGGAGTGCCAGCAGTATACAAATTCCTAATGTAAAATGAAGAATGGGTTCTATTCTCCTGAACTCAAAGTTCTTGGGAAGGTGAGGAGCGATCGCAAGAAAAACAAGTTATCTATGGGAGGAAGTGCCAGCAGCATACAAATTCCTAACGTAAAATGAAAAATGGGTTATAATTTCCTGAACTCAAAGATTTTAAGAGAAGCTTTAAAAGTGTCTTGATTATCTGCAAAAAATTCATAGTTCAACAATTATAACGCTAACAATTTATTTTAAAGGGGTAAATCCACTGACGTTAAAAAATTTCTTTATTGTTATTTTAAAAATTCACTATTGATTTTTGAAGACACCCAGCACTCAGGGATTTTAAGAGAAGCTTTAAAAGTGTCTTAAGTATATGTGAAAAATTCATAGAACAACAATTATAACGCTAACAATTTATTTTAAAGGGGTACTTTCACTGACGTTAAAAAATTTTTTTTGTTAATTTAAAAATTCACTATGGATTTTCAAAGCCACCCAGCACTCAGGGATTTTAAGAGAAGCTTTAAAAGTGCCTAAGTATCTGTGAAAAATTCATAGTACAACAATTATAACGCTAACAATTTATTTTAAAAGGGTACATCCACTGACGTTAAAAAAATCTTTCATTGTTAATTTTAAAATTCACTATGGATTTTCAAAGCAACCCAGCACTCAGAGATTTTAAGAGAAGCTTTAGAAGTGTCTTAGATATCTGTAAAAAATTCATAGTTCAACAATTATAACGCTAACATTTTATTTTAAAGGGGTACATCCACTGACGTTAAAAATTTTTTTTTTTGTTAATTTGAAAATTCACTATGCATTTTCGAAGAAACCAAGCACTCAGGGATTTTAAGAGAAACTTTAAAAGTGTCTTATCTATCTGTGAAGAATTTATGGTACAACAATTTTAACGCTAACAATTTATTTTAAAAGGGTACATCCGCTGACGTTAAAAAAATCTTTTATTGTTAATTTAAAAATTCACTATAGATTTTCGAAGCCACCCAGCACTCAGAGATTTTAAGAAAAGCTTCAAAAGGGTCTTAGGTATTTGTGAAAAATTCATAGTATAACAATTATAACGCTAACTATTTATTTTAAAGGGGTACATCCACTGAAGTTAAAAATTTTTTTTTGTTAATTTTAAAATTTACTAAGGATTTTCAAAGCAACCCAGCACTCAGAGATTTTAAGAGAAGCTTTGAAAGTGTCTTAGGTATCTGTAAAAAATTCATAGTTCAACAATTATAATGCTAACATTTTATTTTAAAGGGGTACATCCACTGACGTTAAAAAATTTTTTTTTTTTAATTTGAAAATTCACTGTGCATTTTCGAAGCCACCCAGCACTCAGGGATTTTAAGAGAAGCTTTAAAAATGTCTTAGGTATCTGCAAAAAATTCATAGTTCAACAATTATAACGCTAACAATTTATTTTAAAGGGGAATATCCACTGACGTAAAAAAATTTCTTTATTGTTAATTTAAAAATTCACTATGCATTTTTGAAGCTAAACAGCACTCAAGGATTATAAGAGAATCTTTAAAAGTGTCTTAGGTATCTGCAAAAAAATCATAGTTCAACAATTATAACGCTAACATTTTATTTTAAAGGGGTACATCCACTGAAGTTAAAAATTTTTTTTTGTTAATTTTAAAATTCACTATGGATTTTTAAAGCAACCCAGCACTCAGAGATTTTAAGAGAAGCTTTAGAAGTGTCTTAGGTATCTGTAAAAAGTTCATAGTTCAACAATTATAACGCTAACAATTTATTTTAAAAGGGAATATCCACTGACGTTAAAAAAATTTTTTATTGTTAATTTAAAAAATTTCTATGCAACTTTGAAGCCAGCCAGCATTCATGTATTTTAAGAAAAGCTTTAAAAGTGTCTTAAGTCTCTGTGAAAAATTCATAGTACAACAATTATAATGCTAACAATTTATTTTAAAGGGGTACATCCACTGACGTTAAAAAAAATTTTTTTGTTAATTTAAAAATTCACTATGCATTTTCCAAGCCACCCAGCACTCAGGTATTTTAAGAGAAGCTTTAGAATGTCTTGGGTATCTGCAGAAAATTCATAGTTCAACAATTATAACGCCAACAATTTATTTTAAAGGGGTATAACCAATGACGTTAAAAAAATTTTTTATTGTAAGTTTAAAAATTCACTATGGATTTTAAAAGCCACCCAGCACTCAGGGATTTTAATAGAAGCTTTAAAAGAGTCTTTGATATCTGTAAATATTTCATAATACAACAATTATAACGCTAACAATTTATTTTAAAGGGGAATATCCACAGACGTTAAAAAATTTTTTTTTGTTATCTTAAAAATTCACTATGGATTTTCAAAGCCACCCAGCACTCAGAGATTTTAAGAGAAGCTTTAAAGATGTCTTAGGTATCTGTGAAAAATTCATAGTACAACAATTATAACGCTAACAATTTATTTTAAAGGGTTACATCCACTGAAGTTAAAAAAATTTTTTATTGTTAATTTAAAAATTCACTATGGATTTTTGACGACACCCAGCACTCAGGGATTTTAAGACAAGCTTTAAAAGTGTCTTAGGTATTTGCGAAAAATTCATAGTACAACAATTATAACGCTAACAATCTATTTTAATGGGTACATCCACTGACGTTAAAAAAATTTTTTTGTTAATTTAAAAATTCACTATGCATTTTCGAAGCCACCCAGCACTCAGGGATTTTAAAAGAAACTTTAAAAGTTCCTTAGGTATCTGCAAAAAATTTATAGTTTAACAGTTAAAACGCTAACAATTTATTTTAAAGGGGTACATCCACTGAAGTTAAAAAAATTTTTTTTTTTAATTTAAAAATTCACTATGGATTTTCAAAGCCACCCAGCATTCGAAGACTTTAAGAGAAGCTTTAGAAGTGTCTTGGGTATCTGCAAAAAATTCATTGTTCAACAATTATAACGCTAACAATTTATTTCAAAAGGGAATATCCACAGACGTTAAAAAATTTTTTTATTGTTAATTTAAAAATTCACTATGCATTTTCGAAGCCACCCAGCACTTAAGGATTTTAATAGAAGCTTTAAAAGTGTCTTAGGTATCTGCAAAAAATTCATAGTTCAACAATTATAACGCTAACAATTTATTTTAAAGTGGTACATCCACTGACGTTAAAACTTTTTTTACTGTTAATTTAAAAATTCACTATGCATTTTTGAAGCCACCCAGCACTCAGGGATTTTAAGAGAAGCTTTAAAAGTATCTTGATTATCTGCAAAAAATTCATAGTTCAACAATTATAACGCTAACAATTTATTTTAAAAGGGAATATCCACAGACGTTAAAAAAATTTTTTATTGTTAATTTAAAAATTCACTATGCATTTTTGAAGACACCCAGCACTCAGGGATTTTAAGAGAAACTTTAAAAGTGTTTTAAGTTTCTGCAAAAAAATTCATGGTACAACAATTTTAACGCTAACAATTTATTTTAAAGGAGCACATCCGCTGACGTTAAAAATTTTTTACTGTTAATTTAAAAATTCACTATGCATTTTTGAAGATTCCCGGCACTCAGGGATTTCAAGAGAAGCTTTAAAAGTGCCTAAGTATCTGTGAAAAATTCATAGTACAGCAATTATAACGCTAACAATTTATTTTAAAGGGTACATTCACTGACGTTAAAAAAATTTTTATTGTTAATTTAAAAACTCACTATGGATTTTCGAAGCCACATAGCACTCAGGGATTTTAACAGAAGCTTTGAAAGTGTCTTAGGTATCTGCGAAAAATTCATTGTTCAACAATTATAACGCTAACAATTTATTTCAAAAGGGAATATCCACAGACGTTAAAAAATTTTTTTATTGTTAATTTAAAAATTCACTATGCATTTTCGAAGCCACCCAGCACTTAAGGATTTTAATAGAAGCTTTAAAAGTGTCTTAGGTATCTGCAAAAAATTCATAGTTCAACAATTATAACGCTAACAATTTATTTTAAAGTGGTACATCCACTGACGTTAAAACTTTTTTTACTGTTAATTTAAAAATTCACTATGCATTTTTGAAGCCACCCAGCACTCAGGGATTTTAAGAGAAGCTTTAAAAGTATCTTGATTATCTGCAAAAAATTCATAGTTCAACAATTATAACGCTAACAATTTATTTTAAAAGGGAATATCCACAGACGTTAAAAAAATTTTTTATTGTTAATTTAAAAATTCACTATGCATTTTTGAAGACACCCAGCACTCAGGGATTTTAAGAGAAGCTTTAAAAGTGTTTTAAGTTTCTGCAAAAAAATTCATGGTACAACAATTTTAACGCTAACAATTTATTTTAAAGGAGCACATCCGCTGACGTTAAAAATTTTTTACTGTTAATTTAAAAATTCACTATGCATTTTTGAAGATTCCCGGCACTCAGGGATTTCAAGAGAAGCTTTAAAAGTGCCTAAGTATCTGTGAAAAATTCATAGTACAGCAATTATAACGCTAACAATTTATTTTAAAGGGTACATTCACTGACGTTAAAAAAATTTTTATTGTTAATTTAAAAACTCACTATGGATTTTCGAAGCCACATAGCACTCAGGGATTTTAAGAGAAGCTTTGAAAGTGTCTTAGGTATCTGCGAAAAATTCATAGTACAGCAATTGTAACGCTAACAATTTATTTTAAAAAGGTACATTCACTGACGATAAAAAAATTTTTTTTGTTAATTTAAAAATTCACTATGGATTTTCAAAGCCACCCAGCACTCAGGGGTTTTAAGAGAAGCTTTAAAAGTGTCTTAAATATCTGTTAAAAATTCATAGTACAACAATTATAACGCTAATATTTTATTTTAAAGGGTACATTCACTGACGTTAAAAAAATTTTTATTGTTAATTTAAAAACTCACTATGGATTTTTGAAGCCACATAGCACTCAGGGATTTTAAGAGAAGCTTTGAGAGCGTCTTAGGTATCTGCGAAAAATTCATAGTACAACAATTATAACACTAACAATTTATTTTAAAGGAGTACATCCACTGACGTTAAAAAAATTTTTTTGTTAATTTAAAAATTCACTATGCATTTTCGAAGCCACCCAACACTCAGGGATTTTAAAAAAGGCTTTAAAAGTGTCTTAGGTATCTGTGAAAAATTCATAGTACAACAATTATAACGCTAACAATTTATTTTAAAGGGTTACATCCACTGAAGTTAAAAAAATTTTTTATTGTTAATTTAAAAATTCACTATGGATTTTTGACGACACCCAGCACTCAGGGATTTTAAGACAATCTTTAAAAGTGTCCTAGGTATCTGCGAAAAATTCATAGTACAACAATTATAACGCTAACAATTTATTTTAATGGGTACATCCACTGACGTTAAAAAAATTTTTTTGTTAATTTAAAAATTCACTATGCATTTTCGAAGCCACCCAGCACTCAGGGATTTTAAAAGAAACTTTAAAAGTGCCTTAGGTATCTGCAAAAAATTTATAGTTTAACAGTTAAAACGCTAAAAATTTATTTTAAAGGGGTACATCCACTGAAGTTAAAAAATTTTTTTTTTTAATTTAAAAATTCACTATGGATTTTCAAAGCCACCCAGCACTCGAAGACTTTAAGAGAAGCTTTAGAAGTGTCTTGGGTATCTGCAAAAAATTCATTGTTCAACAATTATAACGCTAACAATTTATTTCAAAAGGGAATATCCACAGACGTTAAAAAATTTTTTTATTGTTAATTTAAAAATTCACTATGCGTTTTCGAAGCCACCCAGCACTTAAGGATTTTAATAGAAGCTTTAAAGGTGTCTTAGGTATCTGCAAAAAATTCATAGTTCAACAATTATAACGCTAACAATTTATTTTAAAGTGGTATATCCACTGACGTTAAAAAAATTTTTATTGTTAATTTATAAATTCACTATGCATTTTTAAGCCTCCCAGCACTCAGGGATTTCAAGAGAAGCTTTAAAAGGGTCTTAGGTATCTGCGAAAAATTCATAGTACAACAATTATAACGCTAACAATTTATTTTAAAGGGGTACATCCACTGACGTTAAAAATTTTTTTACTGTTAATTTAAAAATTCACTATGCATTTTTGAAGCCACCCAGCACTCAGGGATTTTAAGAGAAGCTTTAAAAGTATCTTGATTATCTGCAAAAAATTCATAGTTCAACAATTATAACGCTAACAATTTATTTTAAAAGGGAATATCCACAGACGTTAAAAAAATTTTTTATTGTTAATTTAAAAATTCACTATGCCTTTTTGAAGACACCCAGCACTCAGGGATTTTAAGAGAAGCTTTAAAAGTGTCTTAAATTTCTGCAAAAAAATTCATGGTACAACAATTTTAACGCTAACAATTTATTTTAAAGGAGCACATCCGCTGACGTTAAAAATTTTTTTACTGTTAATTTAAAAATTCACTATGCATTTTTGAAGATTCCCGGCACTCAGGGATTTCAAGAGAAGCTTTAAAAGTGCCTAAGTATCTGTGAAAAATTCATAGTACAACAATTATAACGCTAACAATTTATTTGAAAGGGTACATTCACTGACGTTAAAAAAATTTTTTTTGTTAATTTAAAAACTCACTATGGATTTTCGAAGCCACATAGCACTCAGGGATTTTAAGAGAAGCTTTGAAAGTGTCTTAGGTATCTGCGAAAAATTCATAGTACAGCAATTGTAACGCTAACAATTTATTTTAAAGGGGTACATTCACTGACGTTAAAAAAATTTTTTTTGTTAATTTAAAAATTCACTATGGATTTTCAAAGCCACCCAGCACTCAGGGGTTTTAAGAGAAGCTTTAAAAGTGTCTTAAGTATCTGTTAAAAATTCATAGTACAACAATTATAACGCTAACATTTTATTTTAAGGGGTACATTCACTGACGTTAAAAAAATTTTTATTGTTAATTTAAAAACTCACTATGGATTTTTGAAGCCACATAGCACTCAGGGATTTTAAGAGAAGCTTTGAGAGCGTCTTAGGTATCTGCGAAAAATTCATAGTACAACAATTATAACGCTAACAATTTATTTTAAAGGGGTATCCACTGACGTTAAAAAAATTTTTTTGTTAATTTAAAAATTCACTATGCATTTTCGAAGCCACCCAACACTCAGGGATTTTAACAAAGGCTTTAAAAGTGTCTTAGGTATCTGTGAAAAATTCATAGTACAACAATTATAACGCTAACAATTTATTTTAAAGGGGTATATCCACTGACGTAAAAATTTTTTTTTATTTTTAATTTAAAAATTCACTATGCATTTTTGAAGCCTTCCAGCCCTCATTGATTTCAAGAGAAGATTTCGAAGTGTCTTAATATCTGCGAAAAATTCATGGTACAACAATTGTAACGCTAAAAATTTATTTTAAAGGAGTACATCCACTGACGTTAAAAAAAATTTTTATTGTTAATTTAAAAATTCACCATGAATTTTCGAAGCCACCAAGCACTCAGGGATTTTTAGAGAAGCTTTAAAAGTGTCTTAGGTATCTGCAAGAAATTCATAGTTCAACAATTATAACGCTAACAATTTATTTTAAAGTTTTATATCCACTGACGTTAAAAAAAATTTTTATTGTTAATTTAAAAATTCACTATGGATTTTTGAAGCCACCCAGCACTCAGGGATTTTAAGAGAAGATTTAAAAATGTCTTAGGTATCTGTCAAAAAGTCATAGTACACCAATTATAACGCTAACAATTTATTTTAAAAAGGTACATCCACTGACGCTAAAAAATTTTTTTTTTTTAGTTTAAAAATTCACTATGGATTTTCAAAGCCACCAAGCACTCAGGGACTTTAAGAGAAGCTTTAAAAGTGTCTTAGGTATCTGCGAAAAATTCATAGTACAACAATTATAACGCTAACAATTTATTTTAAAGGGGTACATCCACTGACATTTGAAAAATTTTTTTTTTTGGTAATTTAAAAATTTACTATGCATTTTCGAAGCCACCCAGCACTCAGGGATTTTAAAAAAAGTTTTAAAAGTATCTTAGGTATCTGTGAAAAATTCATAGTACAACAATTATAACGCTAACAATTTATTTTAAAGGGGTATATCCACTGACGTTAAAAATTTTTTTTTGTTAATTTAAAAATTCACTATGGATTTTCAAAGCCACCCAGCACTCAGGGATTTTAAGAGAAGCTTTAAAAGTGTCTTAGATATCTGCGAAAAATTCATGGTAAAACAATTATAACGCTAACAATTTATTTTAAAGGGTTACATCCATAGACGTTAAAAAATTTTTTTATTGTTAATTTAAAAATTCACCATGGATTTTTGAAGAGACCCAGCACTCAGGGATTTTAAGACAAGCTTTAAAAGAGTCTTAGGTATCTGCGAAAAATTCATAGTACAACAATTATAACGCTAACAATTTATTTTAAGGGGTAAATCCACTGACGTTAAAAATTTTTATTTGTTAATTTAAAAATTCACTATGCATTTTCGAAGCCACCCAGCTCTCAGGGATTTTAATAGAAGCTTTAAAAGTGTCTTTTATATCTGTAAAAAATTTATAGTTTAACAGTTAAAACGCTAACAATTTATTTTAAAGGGGTACTTCCACTGAAGTTAAAATTTTTTTTTTTAAATTTAAAAATTCACTATAGATTTTCAAAGCCACCAAGCCACTCAAAGACTTTAAGAGAAGCTTTAGAAGTGTCTTAGGTGTCTGCAAAAAATTTATAGTTCAACAATTATAACGCTAACAATTTATTTTAAAGGGTAATATCCACAGACGTTAAAAAAATTTTTATTGTTAATTTAAAAATTCACTATGCATGTTTGAAGCCACCCAGCACTCAAGAATTTTAACAGAAGCTTTAAAAGTGTCTTAGGTATCTGCAAAAAATTCATAGTTCAACAATTATAACGCTAACAATTTATTTTAAAGGGGTATAACCACTGACGTTAAAAAATTTTTTTATTGTTAATTTAAAAATTCACTATGGATTTTTGAAGCCACCCAGCACTTTGAAATTTTAAGAGAAGCTTTAAAATTGTCTTAGGTATTTGCAAAAAAATCGTAGTTTAACAATTATAACGCTAACATTTTATTTTAAGGGAGTACATCCACTGACGTTAAAAAAATTTTTTTTTGTTAATTTAAAAATTCACTATGGATTTTCGAAGACGCCCAGCACTCAAGGATTTTAAGAGAAGCTTTAAAAGTGTCTTAGGTATTTGCAAAAAATTCATAGTTCAACAATTATAACGCTAACAATTTATTTTAAGGGGTATATCCACTGACGCTAAAAAATTATTTTATTGTTAATTTAAAAATTCACCATGGAATTTCAAAGCCACCCAGCACTCAGGGATTTTAAGAGAAGTTTTAAAAGTGTCTTAGGTATTTGCAAAAATTCATAGTACAACAATTATAACGCTAACAATTTATTTTAAAGGGGTACATCCACTGACGTTAAAAAAATATTTTATGGTAATTTAAAAATTCACTATGGATTTTCAAAGAAACCCAGCACTCAGGGATTTTAAGCGCAGCTTTAAAAGTGTCTTAGATATCTGCAGAAAATTCATAGTACAACAATTATAACGCTAACAATTTATTTAAAAGGGTTACCTCCACTGACTTTAAAAATTTTTTTTATTGTTAATTTAAAAATTCACTATAGATTTTTGAAGTTATCCAGCACTCAGGGATTTTAAGAGAAGCTTTAAAAGTGTCTTAGGTATCTGCGAAAAATTCATAGTATAACAATTATAACGCTAACAATTTATTTTATAGGGGTACATCCACAGACGTTAAAAAAATTTTTTTGTTCATTTAAAAATTCACTATGGATTTTCAAAGCCACCCAGCACTCAGGGATTTTAAGAGAAGCTTTTAAAGAGTCTTAGATATCTGTGAAAAATTCACAGTACAACAATTATAATGCTAACAATTTATTTTATAGGGGTACATCCACTGACATCAAAAAAAATTTTTATTGTTAATTTAAAAATTCATTATGGATTCTTGAAGACACCCAGCACTCAGGGATTTTAAGAAAAGCTTTAAAAGTGTCTTAGATATCTGCGAAAAATTCATGGTACAACAATTATAACGGTAACAATTTATTTTAAAGAAATACTTCCAATGACGTTAAAAAATTTTTTTTTGTTAATTTAAAAATTCACTATGCATTTTCGAACCCACCCAGCACTCAGGGATTTTAAAAGAAGCTTTAGAAGTGTCTTAGCTATCTGTGAAAAATTCATAGTACAACAATTATAACGCTAACAATTTATTTTAAAGGGATATATCCACTGACGTTAAAAAATTTTTTTTGTTGATTTAAAAATTTACTATGGAATTTCAAAGCCACCCAGCACTCAGGGATTTTAAGAGAAGCTTTAATGGTGTCTTAGGTATCTGTGAAAAATTAACAGTACAACAATTATAACGTTAACAATTTATTTTAAAGGTTACATCCACTAACGTTAAAAATTTTTTATTGGTAATTTAAAAATTCACTATGGATTTTTGAATACACCCAGTATTTTTAAAAGTATCTTAAGTATCTGCGAAAAATTCATGGTACAACAATTATAAGGCTAACAATTTATTTTAAAGGGGTATATCCACCGACGTTAAAAATTTTTTTTTGTTAATTTAAAAACTCACTATGCATTTTTGAAGCCACCCAGCTCTCAGGAATTTTAAGAGAAGCTTCAGGAGCGTCTTGGATATCTGCAGAAAATTCATAGTTCAACAATTATAACGCTAACAATTTTTTTTAAAGGGGAATATCCACTGACGTAAAAAATTTTTTTTATTGTTAATTTTAAAATTCACTAGGCATTTTTGAAGCCACCCAGCACTCAAGGATTTTAAGAGAAGCTTTAAAAGTGTCTTAGGCATCTGCAAAAAATTCATAGTTCAACAATTATAACGCTAACAATTTATTTTAAGGGGTATATCCACTGACGTTAAAAAAATTTTTATTGTTAATTTAAAAATTCACTATGGGTTTTCAAAGCCACCCAGCACTCAGGGATTTTAAGAAAAGCTTTAAAAGTGTCTTGGGTATTTGCGAAAAATTCATAGTACAACAATTATAACGCTAACAATTTATTTTAAATGGGTACATCCACTGACGTTAAAAAATTTTTATTGTTAATTTAAAAATTCATTATGGATTCTTGAAAACACCCAGCACTCAGGGATTTTAAGAGAAGCTTTAAAAGTGTCTTAAATTTCTGTGAAAAATTCATAGTACAACAATTATAATGCTAACAATTTATTTTAAAGGGGTACATCCACTGACGGTAAAAAAATTTTTTATTGTTAATTTAAAAATTCATTATGGATTCTTGAAGACACCCAGCACTCAGGGATTTTAAGAGAATCTTTAAAAGTGTCTTGGGGATCTGTAGAGAATTCAAATTACGACAATTATAAAGCTAACAATTTATTTTAAAGGGGTAAATCCACTGACGTTATGAAAAATTTTTATTGTTAATTTAAAAATTCACTATGCATTTTCGAATCCACCCAGCACTCAGGGATTTTAAGAGAAGCTTTAAAAGTGTCTTAGGTATCTGCGAAAAATTCATGGTACAACCATTATAAGGCTAACAATTTATTTAAAAGGGGTACATCCACTGACGTTAAAATTTTTTTTTTGTAAATTTATAAATTCACTATGCATTTTTGAAGCAACCCAGCACTCAAGGACTTTAAGAGAAGCTGTAAAAGTGTCTTAGGTATCTGCGAAAAATTTATGGTACAACAATTATAACGCTAACAATTTATTTTAGAGGGGTAAGTCCACTGACGTTAAAAAATTTTTTTTTTGTTAATTTAAAAATTCACTATGGATTTTCGAAGACGCCCAGCACTCAAGGATTTTAAGAGAAGCTTTAAAAGTGTCTTAGGTATTTGCAAGAAATTCATAGTTCAACAATTATAACGCTAACAATTTATTTTAAGGGGTATATCCACTGACGTTAAAAAATAATTTTATTGTTAATTTAAAAATTCACCATGGAATTTCAAAGCCACCCAGCACTCAGGGATTTTAAGAGAAGTTTTAAAAGTGTCTTAGGTATTTGCAAAAAATTCATAGTACAACAATTATAACGCTAACAATTTATTTTAAAGGGGTACATCCACTGACGTTAAAAAAATATTTTTTGGTAATTTAAAAATTCACTATGGATTTTCAAAGAAACCCAGCACTCAGGGATTTTAAGCGAAGCTTTAAAAGTGTTTTAGATATCTGCAGAAAATTCATAGTACAACAATTATAACGCTAACAATTTATTTAAAAGGGTTACCTCCACTGACTTTAAAAATTTTTTTTATTGTTAATTTAAAAATTCACTATAGATTTTTGAAGTTATCCAGCACTCAGGGATTCTAAGGGAAGCTTTAAAAGTGTCTTAGGTATCTGCGAAAAATTCATAGTATAACAATTATAACGCTAACAATTTATTTTATAGGGGTACATCCACAGACGTTAAAAAAATTTTTTTGTTCATTTAAAAATTCACTATGGATTTTCAAAGCCACCCAGCACTCAGGGATTTTAAGAAAAGCTTTTAAAGAGTCTTAGATATCTGTGAAAAATTCACAGTACAACAATTATAATGCTAACAATTTATTTTATAGGGGTACATCCACTGACATCAAAAAAATTTTTTATTGTTAATTTAAAAATTCATTATGGATTCTTGAAAACACCCAGCACTCAGGGATTTTAAGAGAAGCTTTAAAAGTGTCTTAGATATCTGCGAAAAATTTATGGTACAACAATTATAACGGTAACAATTTATTTTAAAGAAATACTTCCACTGACGTAAAAAATTTTTTTTTTGTTAATTTAAAAATTCACTATGCATTTTCGAACCCACCTAGCACTCAGGGATTTTAAGAGAAGCTTTAGAAGTGTCTTAGATATCTGTGAAAAATTCATAGTACAACAATTATAACGCTAACAATTTATTTTAAAGGGATATATCCACTGACGTTAAAAAAATTTTTTTGTTGATTTAACAATTTACTATGGAATTTCAAAGCCACCCAGCACTCAAGGATTTTAAGAGAAGCTTTAATGGTGTCTTAGGTATCTGTGAAAAATTCACAGTACAACAATTATAACGCTAACAATTTATTTTAAAGGGTTACATCCACTAACGTTAAAAAAATTTTTATTGGTAATTTAAAAATTCACTATGGATTTTTGAATACACCCAGCAATCAGGGATTTTAAAAAAAGCTTTAAAAGTGTCTTAGATATCTGCAAAAAATTCCTAGTACAACAATTATAACGCTAAAAATTTATTTTACAGGGGTATATCCACTGACGTCAAAAAAATTATTTTATTGTTAATTTATAAAATTAATATTGATTTTCGAAGACACCCAGCACTCAGGGATTTTAAGAGAAGCTTTAAAAGCGTCTTAGGTATCTGCAAAAAATTCATAGTACAACAATTATAACGCTAAAAATTTATTTTACAGGGGTATATCCACTGACGTCAAAAAAATTATTTTATTGTTAATTTATAAAATCAATATTGATTTTCGAAGCCACCCAGCACTCAGGAATTTTAAGAGAAGCTTTAAAAGTGTCTTAGGTATCTGCGAAAAATTTATGGTACAACAATTATAACGATAACAATTTATTTTAGAGGGGTAAGTCCACTGACGTTAAAAAATTTTTTTTTTTGTTAATTTAAAAATTCACTATGGATTTTCGAAGACGCCCAGCACTCAGGGATTTTAAAAGTAGCTTTAAAAGTGTCTTAGGTATCTGTAGAAAATTCATAGTTCAACAATTATAACGTTAACAATTTATTTTATAGGGGTAAATCCACTGACGTTAAAAAAATTTTTTTTTGTTAATTTAAAAGTTCACTATGGATTTTCGAAGTCACCCAGCACTCAGAGATTTTAACGGAAGCTTTAAAAGTGCCTTAGATATCTGTGAAAAATTCATAGCACAACAATTATAACGCTAACAATTTATTTTAAAGGGTACATCCGCTGACGTTACAAATTTTTTTTATTGTTAATTTAAAAATTCACTATGGATTTTCAAAGAAACCCAGCCCTCAGGGATTTTAAGCGAATCTTTAAAAGTGTCTTAGATATCTACAGAAAATTCATAGTACAACAATTATAACGCTAACAATTTATTTAAAAGGGTTACCTCCACTGACTTTAAAATTTTTTTTTATTGTTAATTTAAAAATTCACTATAGATTTTTGAAGTTATCCAGCACTCAGGGATTTTAAGAGAAGCTTTAAAAGTGTCTTAGGTATCTGCGAAAAATTCATAGTATAACAATTATAACGCTAACAATTTATTTTATAGGGGTACATCCACAGACGTTAAAAAAATTTTTTTGTTCATTTAAAAATTCACTATGGATTTTCAAAGCCACCCAGCACTCAGGGATTTTAAGAGAAGCTTTAAAAGTGTCTTAGATATCTGCGAAAAATTCACAGTACAACAATTATAATGCTAACAATTTATTTTATAGGGGTACATCCACTGACATCAAAAAAAATTTTTAATGTTAATTTAAAAATTCATTATGGATTCTTGAAGACACCCAGCACTCAGGGATTTTAAGAAAAGCTTTAAAAGTGTCTTAGATATCTGCGAAAAATTCATGGTACAACAATTATAACGGTAACAATTTATTTTAAAGAAATACTTCCAATGACGTTAAAAATTTTTTTTTTGTTAATTTAAAAATTCACTATGCATTTTCGAACCCACCCAGCACTCAGGGATTTTAAAAGAAGCTTTAGAAAAGTCTTAGCTATCTGCGAAAAATTCATAGTACAACAATTATAACGCTAACAATTTATTTTAAAGGGAAATATCCACTGACGTTAAAAAATTTTTTTTGTTGATTTAAAAATTTACTATGGAATTTCAAAGCCACCCAGCACTCAGGGATTTTAAGAGAAGCTTTAATGGTGTCTTAGGTATCTGTGAAAAATTAACAGTACAACAATTATAACGTTAACAATTTATTTTAAAGGTTACATCCACTAACGTTAAAAAAATTTTTATTGGTAATTTAAAGATTCACTATGGATTTTTGAATACACCCAGTATTTTTAAAAGTATCTTAGGTATCTGCGAAAAATTCATGGTACAACAATTATAAGGCTAACAATTTATTTTAAGGGGGTATATCCACCGACGTTAAAAATTTTTTTTTGTTAATTTAAAAACTCACTATGCATTTTTGAAGCCACCCAGCCCTCAGGAATTTTAAGAGAAGCTTCAGGAGCGTCTTGGGTATCTGCAGAAAATTCATAGTTCAACAATTATAACGCTAACAATTTAATTTAAGGGGTAAATCCACTGACGTTAAAAAATTATTTTATTGTTAATTTAAAAATTCACTATGCATTTTCGAACCCACCCAGCACTCAGGGATTTTAAAAGAAGCTTTAGAAGTGTCTTAGCTATCTGTGAAAAATTCATAGTACAACAATTATAACGCTAACAATTTATTTTAAAGGGATATATCCACTGACGTTAAAAAATTTTTTTTGTTGATTTAAAAATTTACTATGGAATTTCAAAGCCACCCAGCACTCAGGGATTTTAAGAGAAGCTTTAATGGTGTCTTAGGTATCTGTGAAAAATTAACAGTACAACAATTATAACGTTAACAATTTATTTTAAAGGTTACATCCACTAACGTTAAAAAAATTTTTATTGGTAATTTAAAAATTCACTATGGATTTTTGAATACACCCAGTATTTTTAAAAGTATCTTAGGTATCTGCGAAAAATTCATGGTACAACAATTATAAGGCTAACAATTTATTTTAAAGGGGTATATCCACCGACGTTAAAAATTTTTTTTTGTTAATTTAAAAACTCACTATGCATTTTTGAAGCCACCCAGCCCTCAGGAATTTTAAGAGAAGCTTCAAAAGTGTCTTAGGTATTTGCGAAAAATTCATGGAATAACAATTATAACGCTAAAAATTTATTTTAAAGAGGAACTTCCACTGACGTAAAAAAATTTTTTTATTGTTAATTTTAAAATTCACTAGGCATTTTTGAAGCCACCCAGCACCCAAGGATTTTAAGAGAAGCTTTAAAAGTGTCTTAGACATCTGCAAAAAATTCATAGTTCAACAATTATAACGCTAACAATTTATTTTAAGGGGTATATCCACTGACGTTAAAAAAATTTTTATTGTTAATTTAAAAATTCACTATGGGTTTTCAAAGCCACCCAGCACTCAGGGATTTTAAGAGAAGCTTTAAAAGTGTCTTAGATTTCTGTGAAAAATTCATAGTACAACAATTATAATGCTAACAATTTATTTTAAAGGGGTACATCCACTGACGGTAAAAAAATTTTTTATTGTTAATTTAAAAATTCATTATGGATTCTTGAAGACACCCAGCACTCAGGGATTTTAAGAGAATCTTTAAAAGTGTCTTGGGGATCTGTAGAGAAATCAAATTACAACAATTATAACGCTAACAATTTATTTTAAAGGGGTAAATCCACTGACGTTATGAAAAATTTTTATTGTTAATTTAAAAATTCACTATGCATTTTCGAATCCACCCAGCACTCAGGGATTTTAAGAGAAGCTTTAAAAGTGCCTTAGGTATCTGCGAAAAATTCATGGTACAACCATTATAAGGCTAACAATTTATTTAAAAGGGGTACATCCTTTGACGTTAAAATTTTTTTTTTGTAAATTTATAAATTCACTATGCATTTTTGAAGCAACCCAGCACTCAAAGACTTTAAGAGAAGCTTTAAAAGTGTCTTAGGTATCTGCGAAAAATTTATGGTACAACAATTATAACGCTAACAATTTATTTTAGAGGGGTAAGTCCACAGACGTTAAAAATTTTTTTTTTTGTTAATTTAAAAATTCACTATGGATTTTTGAAGACGCCCAGCACTCAAGGATTTTAAGAGAAGCTTTAAAAGTGTCTTAAATATTTGCAAGAAATTCATAGTTCAACAATTATAACGCTAACAATTTATTTTAAGGGGTATATCCACTGACGTTAAAAAATAATTTTATTGTTAATTTAAAAATTCACCATGGAATTTCAAAGCCACCCAGCACTCAGGGATTTTAAGAGAAGTTTTAAAAGTGTCTTAGGTATTTGCAAAAAATTCATAGTACAACAATTATAACGCTAACAATTTATTTTAAAGGGGTACATCCACTGACGGTAAAAAATTTTTTTATTGTTAATTTAAAAATTCATTATGGATTCTTGAAGACACCCAGCACTCAGGGATTTTAAGAGAATCTTTAAAAGTGTCTTGGGGATCTGTAGAGAAATCAAATTACAACAATTATAACGCTAACAATTTATTTTAAAGGGGTAAATCCACTGACGTTATGAAAATTTTTTATTGTTAATTTAAAAATTCACTATGCATTTTCGAATCCACCCAGCACTCAGGGATTTTAAGAGAAGCTTTAAAAGTGCCTTAGGTATCTGCGAAAAATTCATGGTACAACCATTATAAGGCTAACAATTTATTTAAAAGGGGTACATCCCCTGACGTTAAATTTTTTTTTTTGTAAATTTATAAATTCACTATGCATTTTTGAAGCAACCCAGCACTCAAAGACTTTAAGAGAAGCTTTGAAAGTGTCTTAGGTATCTGCGAAAAATTTATGGTACAACAATTATAACGCTAACAATTTATTTTAGAGGGGTAAGTCCACAGACGTTAAAAAATTTTTTTTTGTTAATTTAAAAATTCACTATGGATTTTTGAAGACGCCCAGCACTCAAGGATTTTAAGAGAAGCTTTAAAAGTGTCTTAAATATTTGCAAGAAATTCATAGTTCAACAATTATAACGCTAACAATTTATTTTAACGGGTATATCCACTGACGTTAAAAAATAATTTTATTGTTAATTTAAAAATTCACCATGGAATTTCAAAGCCACCCAGCACTCAGGGATTTTAAGAGAAGTTTTAAAAGTGTCTTAGGTATTTGCAAAAAATTCATAGTACAACAATTATAACGCTAACAATTTATTTTAAAGGGGTACATCCACTGACGTTAAAAAAATATTTTTTGGTAATTTAAAAATTCACTATGGATTTTCAAAGAAACCCAGCACTCAGGGATTTTAAGCGAAGCTTTAAAAGTGTTTTAGATATCTGCAGAAAATTCATAGTACAACAATTATAACGCTAACAATTTATTTAAAAGGGTTACCTCCACTGACTTTAAAAATTTTTTTTATTGTTAATTTAAAAATTCACTATAGATTTTTGAAGTTATCCAGCACTCAGGGATTTTAAGGGAATCTTTAAAAGTGTCTTAGGTATCTGCGAAAAATTTATAGTATAACAATTATAACGCTAACAATTTATTTTATAGGGGTACATCCACAGACGTTAAAAAAAATTTTTTGTTCATTTAAAAATTCACTATGGATTTTCAAAGCCACCCAGCACTCAGGGATTTTAAGAGAAGCTTTAAAAGTGTCTTAGATATCTGCGAAAAATTTATGGTACAACAATTATAACGGTAACAATTTATTTTAAAGAAATACTTCCACTGACGTAAAAATTTTTTTTTTTTAATTTAAAAATTCACTATGCATTTTCGAACCCACCCAGCACTCAGGGATTTTAAGAGAAGCTTTAGAAGTGTCTTAGCTATCTGTGAAAAATTCATAGTACAACAATTATAACGCTAACAATTTATTTTAAAGGGATATATCCACTGACGTTAAAAAAATTTTTTTGATGATTTAAAAATTTACTATGGAATTTCAAAGCCACCCAGCACTCAAGGATTTTAAGAGAAGCTTTAATGGTGTCTTAGGTATCTGTGAAAAATTCACAGTACAACAATTATAACGCTAACAATTTATTTTAAAGGGTTACATCCAATAACGTTAAAAAAATTTTTATTGGTAATTTAAAAATTCACTATGGATTTTTGAATACACCCAGCACTCAGGGATTTTAAGAAAAGCTTTAAAAGTGTCTTAAATATCTGCAAAAAATTCATAGTACAACAATTATAACGCTAAAAATTTATTTTACAGGGGTATATCCACTGACGTCAAAAAAATTATTTTATTGTTAATTTATAAAATCAATATTGATTTTCGAAGACACCCAGCACTCAGAGATTTTAAAAGAAGCTTTAAAAGCGTCTTAGGTATCTGCAGAAAATTCATAGTACAACAATTATAACGCTAACAATTTAATTTAGAGGGGTAAATCCACTGACGTTAAAAAAATTTTTTGTAAATTTAAAAATTCACTATGGATTTTCAAAACCACCCAGCACTCAGGGATTTTTAGAAAAGCTTTAGAAGTGTCTTAAATATCTGCGAAAAATTCATGGTTCAACAATTATAGGGCTAACAATTTATTTTAAAGGGGTAAATCCACTGACGTTAAAAAATTCTTTATTGCTAATTTAAAAATTCACTATGGATTTTTGAAGCCACTCAGCACTCAGGGATTTTAAGAGAAACTTCAAAAGTGTCTTAGGTATCTGTAAAAAATTCAAAGTTCAACAATTATAACGCTAACCATTTATTTTAAAGTGGTACATCCACTGACGTTTAAAAAATTTTCTTTGTTAATTTAAAAATTCACTATGGATTTTCAAAGCCACCCAGCACTCAGAAATTTTAAGAGAAGCTTTAAAAGTGTCTTAGGTATCTGCGAAAAATTTATGGTACAACAATTATAACGCTAACAATTTATTTTAGAGGGGTAAGTCCACTGACGTTAAAAATTTTTTTTTTTGTTAATTTAAAAATTCACTATGGATTTTCGAAGACGCCCAGCACTCAGGGATTTTAAAAGAAGCTTTAAAAGTGTCTTAGGTATCTGTAGAAAATTTATAGTTCAACAATTATAACGTTAACAATTTATTTTATAGGGGTAAATCCACTGACGTTAAAAAAATTTTTTTTTGTTAATTTAAAAGTTCACTATGAATTTTCGAAGTCACCCAGCACTCAGAGATTTTAACAGAAGCTTTAAAAGTGCCTTAGGTATCTGTGAAAAATTCATAGCACAACAATTATAACGCTAACAATTTATTTTAAAGGGTACATCCGCTGACGTTACAAATTTTTTTTATTGTTAATTTAAAAATTCACTATGGATTTTTGAAGTTACCCAGCACTCAGAAATTTTAAGAGAAGCTTTAAAAGTATCTTAGGTATCTGCGAAAAATTCATAGTACAACAATTATAACGCTAACAATTTATTTTAAAGGGGTACCTCCACTGACGTTAAAAAAATTTTTTGTTAATTTAAAAATTCACTATGGATTTTCAAAGTCACCCAGCTCTCAGGGATTTTAAGAGAAGCTTTAAAAGTGTCTTAGGTATCTGTGAAAAATTCATAGTACAACAATTATATCGCCAACAATTTATTTTAAAGGGATACATCCACTGACGTTAAAAATTTTTTTATTGTTAATTTAAAAATTCATTATGGATTTTCGAAGACACCCAGCACTCAGAAATTTTAAGAGAAGCTTCAAAAGTGTCTTAGGTATTTGCGAAAACTTCATGGAATAACAATTATAACGCTAACAATTTATTTTAAAGAGGTACATCCACCGACGTTAAAATTTTTTTTATTGTTAATTTAAAAATTCATTATATATTTTTGAAAACACCCAGCACTCAGAAATTTTAAGAGAAGCTTCAAAAGTGTCTTAGGTATTTGCGAAAAATTCATGGAATAACAATTATAACGCTAAAAATTTATTTTAAAGAGGAACTTCCACTGACGTTAAAAATTTTTTTTTTGTTAATTTAAAAATTCACTATGGATTTTCAAAGCCACCCAGCGCTCAGGGATTTTAAGAGAAGCTTCAAAGGTGTCTTAGGTATCTGTGAAAAATTCACAGTACAACAATTATAACGCTAACAATTTATTTTAAAGGGTTACATCCACTAACGTTAAAAAAATTTTTATTGGTAATTTAAAAATTCACTATGGATTTTCGAATACACCCAGCACTCAGGGATTTTAAGAAAAGCTTTAAAAGTGTCTTAGATATCTGCAAAAAATTCATAGTACAACAATTATAACGCTAAAAATTTATTTTACAGGGGTATATCCAATGACGTCAAAAAAATTATTTTATTGTTAATTTATAAAATCAATATTGATTTTCGAAGACACCCAGCACTCAGGGATTTTAAGAGAAGCTTTAAAAGCGTCTTAGGTATCTGCAAAAAATTCATAGTACAACAATTATAACGCTAACAATTTAATTTAGAGGGGTAAATCCACTGACGTTAAAAAAATTTTTTGTAAATTTAAAAATTCACTATGGATTTTCAAAACCACCCAGCACTCAGGGATTTTTAGAGAAGCTTTAGAAGTGTCTTAAATATCTGCGAAAAATTCATGGTTCAACAATTATAGGGCTAACAATTTATTTTAAAGGGGTAAATCCACTGACGTTAAAAAATTTCTTTATTGCTAATTTAAAAATTCACTATGGATTTTTGAAGCCACTCAGCACTCAGGGATTTTAAGAGAAACTTCAAAAGTGTCTTAGGTATCTGTAAAAAATTCAAAGTTCAACAATTATAACGCTAACCATTTATTTTAAAGTGGTACATCCACTGACGTTTAAAAAATTTTCTTTGTTAATTTAAAAATTCACTATGGATTTTCAAAGCCACCCAGCACTCAGGAATTTTAAGAGAAGCTTTAAAAGTGTCTTAGGTATCTGCGAAAAATTTATGGTACAACAATTATAACGCTAACAATTTATTTTATAGGGGTAATTCCAATGACGTTAAAAAATTTTTTTTCTTGTTAATTTAAAAATTCACTATGGATTTTCGAAGACGCCCAGCACTCAGAGATTTTAACAGAAGCTTTAAAAGGGCCTTAGGTATCTGTGAAAAATTCATAGCACAACAATTATAACGCTAACAATTTATTTTAAAGGGTACATCCGCTGACGTTACAAATTTTTTTTATTGTTAATTTAAAAATTCACTATGGATTTTTGAAGTTACCCAGCACTCAGAAATTTTAAGAGAAGCTTTAAAAGTATCTTAGGTATCTGCGAAAAATTCATAGTATAACAATTATAACGCTAACAATTTATTTTAAAGGGGTACCTCCACTGACGTTAAAAAAATTTTTTGTTAATTTAAAAATTCACTATGGATTTTCAAAGTCACCCAGCTCTCAGGGATTTTAAGAGAAGCTTTAAAAGTGTCTTAGGTATCTGTGAAAAATTCATAGTACAACAATTATATCGCCAACAATTTATTTTAAAGGGATACATCCACTGACGTTAAAAATTTTTTTATTGTTAATTTAAAAATTCATTATGGATTTTCGAAGACACCCAGCACTCAGAAATTTTAAGAGAAGCTTCAAAAGTGTCTTAGGTATTTGCGAAAACTTCATGGAATAACAATTATAACGCTAACAATTTATTTTAAAGAGGTACATCCACCGACGTTAAAAATTTTTTTTATTGTTAATTTAAAAATTCATTATATATTTTTGAAAACACCCAGCACTCAGAAATTTTAAGAGAAGCTTCAAAAGTGTCTTAGGTATTTGCGAAAAATTCATGGAATAACAATTATAACGCTAACAATTTATTTTAAAGAGGTACTTCCACTGACGTTAAAAATTTTTTTTTTGTTAATTTAAAAATTCACTATGGATTTTCAAAGCCACCCAGCGCTCAGGGATTTTAAGAGAAGCTTCAAAGGTGTCTTAGGTATCTGTGAAAAATTCACAGTACAACAATTAAAACGCCAAAAATTTATTTTAGAGGGGTAAATCCACTGAGGTTAAAAAAATTTTTTTTGTTAATTTAAAAATTCACTATGCATTTTTGAAACCACCCAGCACCCAGGGATTTTAAAATAAGATTTAAAAGGGTCTTAGATAACTGCGAAAAATTCATAGTTCAACAATTATAACGCTAACAATTTATTTTAAAGGGGTAATTCCAATGACGTTAAAAATTTTTTTTTTTTTTAATTTAAAAATTCACTATGGATTTTTAAAGCCACCCAGCACTCAGGAATTTTAAGAGAAGCCTTAAAGATGTCTTAGGTATCTGTGAAAAATTCATAGTTCAACAATTATAACGCTAACAATTTATTTTAAAGGGGTAATTCCAAAGACGTTAAAAAATTTTTTTTTTGTTAATTTAAAAATTCACTATGGATTTCTAAAGCCACCCAGCACTCAGAAATTTTAAGAGAAGCTTTAAAGATGTCTTAGGTATCTGTGAAAATTTCATAGTACAACAATTATAATGCTAAAAATTTATTTTAAAGGGGTAAATCCACTGACGTTAAGAAAAATTTTTATTGTTAATTTAGAAATTCACTACGCATTTTTGAAGACTCCCAGCACTCAGGGATTTTAAAAGAAGCTTTGAAAGTGTCTTAGGTATCTGAAAAAAATTCATAGTACAACAATTATAACGCTATCAATTTATTCCTAAGGGGTATATCCACTGACGTTAAACATTTTTTTTATTGTTAATTTAAATATTCACTATGGATTTTCAAAGCCACTCAGCACTCAGGGATTTTGAAAGAAGCTTTAAAAGTGTCTTAGGTATCTGCAAAAAATTCATAGCTCACCAATTATAACGTTAACAATTTATTTTAAAGAGGTACATTCAATAACGTTAAAAAAATTTTTTATTGTTAATTTAAAAATTCACTATGGCTTTTCGAAGCTTCCCAGCACTCAGGGATTTTAAAAGATGCTTTAAAAGTATCTTAGGTATTTGCAAAAAATTCATAGTACAACAATTATAACGCTAACAATTTATTTTAAAGGGGAACATCTACTGACGTTAAAAAAATTTTTTATTGCTAATTTAAAAATTCATTATGGATTCTTGAAGACACCCAGCACTCAGAGATTTTAAGAGAATCTTTAAAAGTGTCTTAGATATCTGCGAAAAATTCATGGTACAACAACTATAACGCTAACAATTTATTTTAAAGAGGTACATCCACTGACGTTAAAAAAATTTTTTTTTGTTAATTTAAAAATTCACTATGCATTTTTGAATCCTCCCAGCACTCAGGGATATTAAAAGAAGCTTTAAAAGTGTCTTAGGTATCTGAAAAAATTCATAGTACAACAATTATAACGCTAACAATTTATTCTTAAGGGGTATATCCACTGACGTTAAAACATTTTTTTATTGTTAATTTAAATATTCACTATGGATTTTCAAAGCCACTCAGCACTCAGGGATTTTAAGAGAAGCTTTAGAAGTGTCTTAGCTATCTGCAAAAAATTTATGGTATAACAATTATAACACTAACAATTTATTTTAATTGGGTATATCCACTGACGTTAAAAATTTTTCTTTTGTTAATTTAAAAATTCACTATGCATTTTCAAAGCCACCCAGCACTCAGAAATTCTAAGAGTAGCTTTAAAAGTGTCTTAGGTATCTGTAAAAAATTCATAATATAACAATTATAACGCTAACAATTTATTTTATAGGGATAAATCCACTGACGTTAAAAAAATTTTTATTGTTAATTTAAAAATTCACTATGGATTTTCAAAGCCACCCAGCACTCAGGGATTTTAAGAGAAACTTTAGAAATGTCTTAGGTACCTGTGAAAAATTCAAAGTACAACAATTAAAACGCTAACAATTTATTTTAAACAGGTACATCCACTGACGTTAAAAAATTTTTTTTTTTGTTAATTTAAAATTCACTATGCATTTTTGAGAGTGCCACTGAGAGTGCCACTGAGACTGCCACTGAGAGTGCCACTGAGAGTGCCACTGAGAGTGCCACTGAGATTGCCACTGAGACTGCCACTGGGACTGCCACTGAGACTGCCACTGAGAGTGCCACTGAGAGTGCCACTGAGAGTGCCACTGAGAGTGCCACTGAGAGTGCCACTGAGACTGCCACTGAGAGTGCCACTGAGAGTGCCACTGAGAGTGCCACTGAGACTGCCACTGGGACTGCCACTAAGAGTGCCACTGAGAGTGCCACTGAGAGTGCCACTGAGAGTGCCACTGAGAGTGCTACTGAGAGTGATACTGAGACTGCCACTGAGACTGCCACTGAGACTGCCACTGGGACTGCCACTGGGACTGACACTGAGAATGCCACTGAGAGTGCCACTGAGAGTGCCACTCAGAGTGCCACTGAGAGTGCCACTGAGACTGCCACTGAGGCTGCCACTGGGACTGCCACTGAGAGTGCCACTGAGAGTGCCACTGAGAGTGCCACTGAGAGTGCCACTGAGAGTGCCACTGAGAGTGCCACTGAGAGTGCCACTGAGAGTGCCACTGAGAGTGCCACTGAGACTGCCACTGGGACTGCCACTGGGACTGCCACTAAGAGTGCCTCTGAGAGTGCCACTGAGAGTGTCACTGAGAGTGCCACTGAGAGTGCCACTGAGAGTGCCACTGAGACTGCCACTGAGACTGACACTGAGACCGCCACTGGGACTGCCACTGGGACTGCCTCTGAGAGTGCTACTGAGAGTGCCACTGAGAGTGCCACTGAGAGTGCCACTGAGAGTGCCACTGAGAGTGTCACTGAGACTGCCCATGAGAGTGTTACTGAAAGTGCCACTGAGAGTGCCACTGAGAGTGCCACTGAGAGTGCAACTGAGAGTGCCACTGAGAGTGCCACTGAGAGTGCCACTGAGAGTGCCACTGAGAGTGCCACTGAGAGTGCCACTGAGAGTGTCCCTGAGACTGCCACTGAGAGTGTTACTGAGAGTGCCACTGAGAGTGCCACTGAGAGTGCCACTGAGAGTGTCACTGAGACTGCCACTGAGAGTGTTACTGAGAGTGTCACTGAGAGTGTCACTGAGACTGCCACTGAGAGTGTTACTGAGAGTGCCACTGAGAGTGCCACTGAGAGTGCCACTGAGACTGCCACTGAGACTGCCACTGAGACTGCCACTGAGAGTGCCACTGAGAGTGCCACTGAGAGTGCCACTGAGACTGCCACTGAGACTGCCACTGAGACTGTCACTGGGACTGTCACTGAGGGTGACACTGAGAGTGCCACTGAGACTGCCACTGGGACTCCCACTGAGAGTGCCACTGAAAGTGCAACTGAGAGTGCCGCTGAGAGTGCCACTGAGAGTGCCACTGAGACTGCCACTGGGACTGCCACTGGGACTGCCACTGGGACTGCCACTGAGAGTGCCACTGAGGGTGCCACTGAGAGTGCCACTGAGACTGCCACTGAGAGTGCCACTGAGACTGCCACTGATACTGCCACTGGGACTGTTACTGAGACTGCCACTGAGAGTGTCACTGAGAGTGCCACTGAGAGTGCCACTGAGACTGCCACTGATAGTGCCACTGAGAGTGCCACTGAGAGTGTCACTGAGACTGCCACTGAGAGGGTTACTGAGAGTGCCACTGAGAGTGCCACTGAGAGTGCCACTGAGACTGCCACTGAGAGTGCCACTGAGAGTGCCACTGAGAGTGCCACTGAGACTGCCACTGAGACTGCCACTGAGACTGCCACTGGGACTGTCACTGAGAGTGCCACTGAGAGTTCCACTGAAAATGCCACTGAGAGTGCCACTGAGAGTGCCACTGAGAGTGCCACTGAGAGTGCCAGTGAGAGTGCCACTGAGAGTGCCACTGAGAGTGCCACTGAGAGTGCCACTGAGACTGCCACTGAGAGTGCCACTGAGAGTGCCACTGAGAGTGCCACTGAGAGTGCCACTGAGACTGCCACTGGGACTCCCACTGAGAGTGCCACTGAAAGTGCAACTGAGAGTGCCACTGAGAGTGCCACTGAGAGTGCCACTGAGAGTGCCACTGAGAGTGCCACTGAGAGTGACATTGAGAGTGCCACTGAGAGTGCCACTGAGACTGCCACTGAGACTGCCACTGGGACTGCCACTGGGACTGCCACTGAGAGTGTCACTGAGAGTGTCACTGAGACTGCCACTGGGACTGCCACTGAGAGTGCCACTGAGGGTGCCACTGAGAGTGTGACTGAAAGTGCCTCTGAGAGTGCCACTGAGACTGCCACTGAGACTGCCACTGGGACTGCCACTGAGACTGCCACTGAGAGTGCCACTGAGAGTGCCACTGAGACTGCCACTGAGACTGCCACTGAGACTGCCTCTGAGAGTGCCACTGAGAGTGCCACTGAGAGTGCCACTGAGAGTGTCACTAAGACTGCCACTGAGAGTGCCACTGAGAATGCCACTGAGAGTGCCACTGCGAGTGCCACTAAGACTGCCACTGAGACTGCCACTGGGACTGCCACTGAGAGTGCCACTGAGAGTGCCACTGAGAGTGCCACTGAGACTGCCACTGGGACTGCCACTGAAAGTGCAACTGAGAGTGCCACTGAGAGTGCCAATGAGAGTGCCACTGAGAGTGCCACTGAAAGTGCCACTGAGAGTGCCATTGAGAGTGCCAATGAGAGTGCCACTGAGAGTGCCACTGAGACTGCCACTGAGACTGCCACTGGGACTGCCACTGGGACTGCCACTGAGAGTGCCACTGAGAGTGCCACTGAGAGTGTCACTGAGACTGCCACTGAGACTGCCACTGAGAGTGCCACTGAGGGTGCCACTGAGAGTGCCACTGAAAGTGCCACTGAGAGTGCCACTGAGAGTGCCACTGAGAGTGCCACTGAGACTGCCACTGAGACTGCCACTGGGACTGCCACTGAGACTGCCACTGAGAGTGCCACTGAGAGTGCCACTGAGAGTGCCACTGAGAGTGTCAATGAGACTGCCACTGAGAGTGCCACTGAGAGTGCCACTGAGAGTGCCACTGAGAGTGCCACTGAGAGTGCCACTGAGACTGCCACTGGGACTGCCACTGAGACTGCCTCTGATAGTGCCACTGAGAGTGCCACTGAGAGTGTCACTGAGAGTGTCACTGAGACTGCCACTGAGAGTGCCACTGAGAGTGCCACTGAGAGTGCCACTGAGACTGCCACTGGGATTGCCACTGAGACTGCCTCTGAGAGTGACACTGAGAGTGCCACTGAGAGTGCCACTGAGAGTGCCACTGAGAGTGTTACTGAGAGTGCCACTGAAAGTGACACTGAGAGTGTCACTGAGACTGCCACTGAGAGTGCCACTGAGAGTGCCACTGAGATTGCCACTGAGAGTGCCACTGAGAGTGCCACTGAGACTGCCACTGGGACTGCCACTGAGACTGCCTCTGAGAGTGCCACTGAGAGTGCCACTGAGAGTGCCACTGAGAGTGTCACTGAGACTGCCACTGAGAGTGCCACTGAGAGTGCCACTGAGAGTGCCACTGAGAGTGCCACTGAGAGTGCCACTGAGAGTGCCACTGAGAGTGTCACTGAGACTGCCACTGAGAGTGTTACTGAGAGTGCCACTGAGAGTGCCACTGAGAGTGCCACTGAGACTGCCACTGAGACTGCCATTGAGAGTGCCACTGAGAGTGCCAATGAGAGTGCCACTGAGACTGCCACTGAGACTGCCACTGAGACTGCCACTGGGACTGTCACTGAGAGTGCCACTGAGAGTTCCACTCAAAATGCCACTGAGAGTGCCACTGAGAGTGCCACTGAGAGTGTCACTGAGAGTGCCACTGAAATTGCCACTGAGAGTGCCACTGAGAGTGCCACTGAGAGTGCCACTGAGGGTGCCACTGAGACTGCCACTGAGACTGCCACTGAGAGTGCCACTGAGAGTGCCACTGAGAGTGCCACTGAGAGTGCCACTGAGAGTGCCACTGAGAGTGCCACTGAGAGTGCCACTGAGACTGCCACTGAGAGTGCCACTGAGAGTGCCACTGAGAGTGCCACTGAGTACTGGTACAACAATTATAACGCTAACAATTTATTTTATTGGGTATATCCACTGACGTTAAAAAAATTTTTATTGTTAATTTAAAAATTCACTATGGGTTTTCAAAGCAACCCAGCACTCAGGGATTTTAAGAGAAGCTTTAAAAGTGTCTTAGGTTTCTGTGAAAAATTCATAGTACAACAATTATAATGCTAACAATTTATTTTAAAGGGGTACATCCACTGACGTTAAAAATTTTTTTTATTGTTAATTTAAAAATTCATTATGGATTCTTGAAGACACCCAGCACTCAGGGATTTTAAGAGAAGCTTTAAAAGTGTCTTAGGGATCTGTAGAGAATTCAAATTACAACAATTATAACGCTAACAATTTATTTTAAAGGGGTAAATCCACTGACGTTATGAAAAATTTTTATTGTTAATTTAAAAATTCACTATGCATTTTTGAAGCCACCCAGCCCTCAGGAATTTTAAGAGAAGCTTCAGGAGCGTCTTGGGTATCTGCAGAAAATTCATAGTTCAACAATTATAACGCTAACAATTTATTTTAGAGGTGTAAGTCCACTGACGTTAAAAAAATTTTTTTTTGTTAATTTAAAAATTCACTATAGATTTTCGAAGACGCCCAGCACTCAAGGATTTTAAGAGAAGCTTTAAAAGTGTCTTAGGTATTTGCAAATAATTCATAGTTCAACAATTATAACGCTAACAATTTATTTTAAGGGGTATATCCACTGACGTTAAAAAATTTTTTTTGTTCATTTAAAAATTCACTATGGATTTTCAAAGCCACCCAGCACTCAGGGATTTTAAGAGAAGCTTTTAAAGAGTTTTAGATATCTGTGAAAAATTCACAGTACAACAATTATAATGCTAACAATTTATTTTATAAGGGTACATCCACTGACATCAAAAAAAATTTTTATTGTTAATTTAAAAATTCATTATGGATTCTTGAAGACACCCAGCACTCAGGGATTTTAAGAAAAGCTTTAAAAGTGTCTTAGATATCTGCAAAAAATTCATGGTACAACAATTATAACGGTAACAATTTATTTTAAAGAAATATTTCCAATGACGTTAAAAATTTTTTTTTTTGGTAATTTAAAAATTCACTATAGATTTTTGAAGTTATCCAGCACTCAAGGATTTTAAGAGAAGCTTTAAAAGTGTCTTAGGTATTTGCAAAAAATTCATAGTACAACAATTATAACGCTAACAATTTATTTAAAAGGGTTACCTCCACTGACTTTAAAAATTTTTTTAATTGTTAATTTAAAAATTCACTATAGATTTTCGAAGTTATCCAGCACTCAGGGATTCTAAGAGAAGCTTTAAAAGTGTCTTAGGTATCTGCGAAAAATTCATAGTATAACAATTATAACGCTAACAATTTATTTTATAGGGGTACATCCACAGACGTTAAAAAAAATTTTTTGTTCATTTAAAAATTCACTATGGATTTTCAAAGCCACCCAGCACTCAGGGATTTTAAGAGAAGCTTTTAAAGAGTCTTAGATATCTGTGAAAAATTCACAGTACAACAATTATAATGCTAACAATTTATTTTATAGGGGTACATCCACTGACATAAAAAAAAATTTTTATTGTTAATTTAAAAATTCATTATGGATTCTTGAAGACACCCAGCACTCAGGGATTTTAAGAAAAGCTTTAAAAGTGTCTTAGATATCTGCGAAAAATTCATGGTACAACAATTATAACGGTAACAATTTATTTTAAAGAAATACTTCCAATGACGTTAAAAATTTTTTTTTTTGTTAATTTAAAAATTCACTATAGATTTTTGAAGTTATCCAGCACTCAAGGATTTTAAGAGAAGCTTTAAAAGTGTCTTGGGTATTTGCAAAAAATTCATAGTTCAACAATTATAACGCTAACAATTTATTTTAAGGGGTATATCCACTGACGTTAAAAAATTATTTTATTGTTAATTTAAAAATTCACCATGGAATTTCAAAGCCACCCAGCACTCAGGGATTTTAAGAGAAGTTTTAAAAGTGTCTTAGGTATTTGCAAAAAATTCATAGTACAATAATTATACCGCTAACAATTTATTTTAAAGGGATAAATCCACTGACGTTAAAAAAAATTTTTATTGTTAATTTAAAAATTCACTATGGATTTTTAAAGCCACCCAGCACTCAGAAATTCTAAGAGTAGCTTTAAAAGTGTCTTAGGTATCTGTAAAAAATTCATAATATAACAATTATAACGCTAACAATTTATTTTATAGGGATAAATCCACTGACGTTAAAAAATTTTTTTATTGTTAATTTAAAAATTCACTATGGATTTTCAAAGCCACCCAGCACTCAGGGATTTTAAGAGAATCTTTAGAAATGTCTTAGGTATCTGTGAAAAATTCAAAGTACAACAATTAAAACGCTAACAATTTATTTTAAACAGGTACATCCACTGACGTTAAAAATTTTTTTTTTTGTTAATTTAAAATTCACTATGCATTTTTCAGAGTGCCACTGAGAGTGCCACTGAGAGTGCCACTGAGACTGCCACTGAGGGTGCCACTGAGACTGCCACTGAGAGTGCCACTGAGAGTGCCACTGAGAGTGCCACTGAGAGTGCCACTGAGAGTGCCACTGAGAGTGCCACTGAGATTGCCACTGAGACTGCCACTGGGACTGCCACTGAGACTGCCACTGAGAGTGCCACTGAGAGTGCCACTGAGAGTGCCACTGAGAGTGCCACTGAGAGTGCCACTGAGAATGCCACTGAGAGTGCCACTGAGAGTGCCACTGAGAGTGCCACTGAGAGTGCCACTGAGAGTGCCACTGAGAGTGCCACTGAGAGTGCCACTGAGAGTGCCACTGAGAGTGCCACTGAGAGTGCCACTGAGAGTGCCACTGAGAGTGCCACTGAGAGTGCCACTGAGAGTGCCACTGAGAGTGCCACTGAGAATGCCACTGAGAGTGCCACTGAAAGTGCCACTGAGAGTGCCACTGAGAGTGCCACTGAGAGTGCCACTGAGACTGCCACTGAGAGTGCCACTGAGAGTGCCACTGAGAGTGCCACTGAGAGTGCCACTGAGAGTGCCACTGAGAGTGCCACTGAGATTGCCACTGAGACTGCCACTGGGACTGCCACTGAGACTGCCACTGAGAGTGCCACTGAGAGTGCCACTGAGAGTGCCACTGAGAGTGCCACTGAGAGTGCCACTGAGAATGCCACTGAGAGTGCCACTGAGAGTGCCACTGAGAGTGCCACTGAGAGTGCCACTGAGAGTGCCACTGAGAGTGCCACTGAGAGTGCCACTGAGAGTGCCACTGAGAGTGCCACTGAGAGTGCCACTGAGAGTGCCACTGAGAGTGCCACTGAGAGTGCCACTGAGAGTGCCACTGAGAGTGCCACTGAGAATGCCACTGAGAGTGCCACTGAAAGTGCCACTGAGAGTGCCACTGAGAGTGCCACTGAGAGTGCCACTGAGACTGCCACTGAGAGTGCCACTGAGAGTGCCACTGAGAAGGCCACTGAGAGTGCCACTGAGAGTGCCACTGAGAGTGCCACTGAGAATGCCACTGAGAGTGCCACTGAGAGTGCCACTGAGAGTGCCACTGAGACTGCCACTGAGAGTGCCACTGAGAATGCCACTGAGAGTGCCACTGAGAATGCCACTGAGAGTGCCACTGAGAGTGCCACAGAGACTGCCACTGGGACTGCCACTGGGACTGCCACTAAGAGTGCCACTGAGAGTGCCACTGAGAGTGTCACTGAGACTGCCACTGAGAGTGCCACTGAGAGTGCCACTGAGAGTGCCACTGGGACTGCCACTGAGACTGCCACTGAGAGTGCCACTGAGAGTGCCACTGAGAGTGTCACTGAGACTGCCACTGAGAGTGCCACTGAGAGTGCCACTGGGACTGCCACTGAGACTGCCACTGAGAGTTCCACTGAGACTGCCACTGGGACTGCCACTGAGACTGCCACTGAGAGTGCCTCTGAGAGTGCCACTGAGAGTGCCACTGAGAGTGATACTGAGAGTGCCACTGAGAGTGCCACTGAGAGTGCCACTGAGAGTGCCACTGAGAATGCCACTGAGACTGCCACTGAGAGTGCCACTGAGAGTGCCACTGAGAGTGCCACTGAGACTGCCACTGAGACTGCCTCTGAGAGTGCCACTGAGAGTGCCACTGAGAGTGCCACTGAGAGTGCCACTGAGAGTGTCACTGAGACTGCCACTGAGAGTGCCACTGAGAGTGCCACTGAAAGTGTCACTGAGACTGTCACTGAGAGTGTTACTGAGAGTGCCACTGAGAGTGCCACTGAGAGTGCCACTGAGACTGCCACTGAGAGTGCCACTGAGAGTGCCACTGAGAGTGCCACTGAGAGTGCCACTGAGACTGCCACTGAGACTGCCACTGAGACTGCCACTGGGACTGTCACTGAGAGTGCCACTGAGAGTTCCACTGAAAATGCCACTGAGTGTGCCACTGAGACTGCCTCTGAGAGTGCCACTGAGAGTGCCACTAAGAGTGACACTGAGAGTGTCACTGAGACTGCCACTGAGAGTGCCACTGAGAGTGCCACTGAGATTGCCACTGAGAGTGCCACTGAGAGTGCCACTGAGACTGCCACTGGGACTGCCACTGAGACTGCCTCTGAGAGTGCCACTGAGAGTGCCACTGAGATTGCCACTGAGAGTGCCACTGAGAGTGTCACTGAGACTGCCACTGAGAGTGCCACTGAGAGTGCCACTGAGAGTGCCACTGAGAGTGCCACTGAGAGTGTCACTGAAACTGTCACTGAGAGTGTTACTGAGAGTGCCACAGAGAGTGCCACTGAGAGTGCCACTGAGACTGCCACTGAGAGTGCCACTGAGAGTGCCACTGAGAGTGCCACTGAGACTGCCACTGAGACTGCCACTGAGACTGCCACTGGGACTGTCACTGAGAGTGCCACTGAGAGTGCCACTGAGAGTGCCACTGAGATTGCCACTGAGAGTGCCACTGAGAGTGCCACTGAGAGTGCCACTGAGACTGCCACTGAGAGTGCCACTGAGAGTGCCACTAAGAGTGCCAATGAGAGTGCCACTGAGAGTGCCACTGAGAGTGCCACTGAGAGTGCCACTGAGACTGCCACTGAGAGTGCCACTGAGAGTGCCACTGAGAGTGCCACTGAGAGTGCCACTGAGACTGCCACTGGGACTGCCACTGAGACTGCCTCTGAGAGTGCCACTGAGAGTGCCACTGAGAGTGCCACTGAGAGTGCCACTGAGAGTGTCACTAAGACTGCCACTGAGACTGCCACTGAGAGTGCCACTGAGAGTGCCACTGAGAGTGCCACTGAGAGTGCCACTGAGAGTGCCACTAAGACTGCCACTGAGACTGCCACTGAGACTGCCTTTGAGAGTGCCACTGAGAGTGCCACTGAGAGTGCCACTGAGAGTGCCACTGAGAGTGTCACTGAGACTGCCACTGAGAGTGCCACTGAGAGTGCCACTGAGAGTGCCACTGAGACTGCCACTGGGACTCCCACTGAGAGTGCCACTGAAAGTGCAACTGAGAGTGCCACTGAGAGTGCCACTGAGACTGCCACTGGGACTGCCACTGGGACTGCCTCTGAGAGTGCCACTGAGAGTGCCACTGAGAGTGCCACTGAGAGTGCCACTGAGAGTGTCACTGAGACTGCCACTGAGAGTGCTACTGAGAGTGCCACTGAGAGTGCCACTGAGACTGCCACTGAGACTGCCACTGGGACTGCCACTGGGACTGCCACTGAGAGTGCCACTGAGAGTGCCAATGATAGTGCCACTGAGAGTGCCACTGAGACTGCCACTGAGAGTGCCACTGAGAGTGCCACTGAGAGTGCCACTGAGAGTGCCACTGAGACTGCCACTGAGACTGCCACTGAGACTGCCACTGGGACTGCCACTGAGAGTGCCACTGAGAGTTCCACTGAAAGTGCCACTGAGAGTGCCACTGAGAGTGCCACTGAGAGTGCCACTGAGAGTGCCACTGAGAGTGCCACTGAGAGTGCCACTGAGACTGCCACTGAGACTGCCACTGGGACTGCCACTGAGACTGCCACTGAGAGTGCCACTGAGAGTGCCACTGAGAGTGCCACTGAGAGTGCCACTGAGAGTGCCACTGAAACTGCCACTGAGAGTGCCACTGAGAGTGCCACTGAGAGTGCCACTGAGTACTGGTACAACAATTATAACGCTAACAATTTATTTTAAGGGGTATATCCACTGACGTTAAAAAAATTTTAATTGTTAATTTAAAAATTCACTATGGGTTTTCAAAGCCACCCAGCACTCAGGGATTTTAAGAGAAGCTTTAAAAGTGTCTTAGATTTCTGTGAAAAATTCATAGTACAACAATTATAATGCTAACAATTTATTTTAAAGGGGTACATCCACTGACGTTAAAAAATTTTTTTATTGTTAATTTAAAAATTCATTATGGATTCTTGAAGACACCCAGCACTCAGGGATTTTAAGAGAAGCTTTAAAAGTGTCTTAGGTATCTGCGAAAAATTCATGGTACAACCATTATAAGGCTAACAATTTATTTAAAAGGGGTACATCCACTGACGTTAAAATTTTTTTTTTGTAAATTTATAAATTCACTATGCATTTTTGAAGCAACCCAGCACTCAAGGACTTTAAGAGAAGCTTTAAAAGTGTCTTAGGTATCTGCGAAAAATTTATGGTACAACAATTATAACGCTAACAATTTATTTTAGAGGGGTAAGTCCACTGATGTTAAAAAAATTTTTTTTTGTTAATTTAAAAATTCACTATGGATTTTCGAAGACGCCCAGCACTCAAGGATTTTAAGAGAAGCTTTAAAAGTGTCTTAGGTATCTGCAGAAAATTCATAGTTCAACAATTATAACGCTAACAATTTATTTTAAGGGGTAAATCCACTGACGTTAAAAAATTATTTTATTGTTAATTTAAAAATTCACCATGGAATTTCAAAGAAACCCAGCACTCAGGGATTTTAAGAGAAGTTTTAAAAGTGTCTTAGGTATTTGCAAAAAATTCATAGTACAACAATTATAACGCTAACAATTTATTTTAAAGGGGTACATCCACTGACGTTAAAAAAATATTTTATGGTAATTTAAAAATTCACTATGGATTTTCAAAGAAACCCAGCACTTAGGGATTTTAAGCGAAGCTTTAAAAGTGTCTTAGATATCTGCAGAAAATTCATAGTACAACAAATATAACGCTAACAATTTATTTAAAAGGGTTACCTCCACTGACTTTAAAAATTTTTTTTATTGTTAATTTAAAAATTCACTATAGATTTTTGAAGTTGTCCAGCACTCAGGGATTTTAAGAGAAGCTTTAAAAGTGTCTTAGGTATCTGCGAAAAATTCATAGTATAACAATTATAACGCTAACAATTTATTTTATAGGGGTACATCCACAGACGTTAAAAAAATTTTTTTGTTCATTTAAAAATTCACTATGGATTTTCAAAGCCACCCAGCACTCAGGGATTTTAAGAGAAGCTTTTAAAGAGTCTTAGATATCTGTGAAAAATTCACAGTACAACAATTATAATGCTAACAATTTATTTTATAGGGGAACATCCACTGACATCAAAAAAAATTTTTATTGTTAATTTAAAAATTCATTATGGATTCTTGAAGACACCCAGCACTCAGGGATTTTAAGAAAAGCTTTAAAAGTGTCTTAGATATCTGCGAAAAATTCATGGTACAACAATTATAACGGTAACAATTTATTTTAAAGAAATACTTCCAATGACGTTAAAAATTTTTTTTTTGTTAATTTAAAAATTCACTATGCATTTTCGAACCCACCCAGCACTCAGGGATTTTAAAAGAAGCTTTAGAAGTGTCTTAGCTATCTGTGAAAAATTCATAGTACAACAATTATAACGCTAACAATTTATTTTAAAGGGATATATCCACTGACGTTAAAAAATTTTTTTTGTTGATTTAAAAATTTACTATGGAATTTCAAAGCCACCCAGCACTCAGGGATTTTAAGAGAAGCTTTAATGGTGTCTTAGGTATCTGTGAAAAATTAACAGTACAACAATTATAACGTTAAAAATTTATTTTAAAGGTTACATTCACTAACGTTAAAAAAATTTTTATTGGTAATTTAAAAATTCACTATGGATTTTTGAATACACCCAGTATTTTTAAAAGTATCTTAGGTATCTGCGAAAAATTCATGGTACAACTATTATAAGGCTAACAATTTATTTTAAAGGGGTATATCCACCGACGTTAAAAATTTTTTTTTGTTAATTTAAAAAGTCACTATGCATTTTTGAAGCCACCCAGTCCTCAGGAATTTTAATAGAAGCTTCAGGAGCGTCTTGGGTATCTGCAGAAAATTCATAGTTCAACAATTATAACGCTAACAATTTATTTTAAAGGGGAATATCCACTGACGTAAAAAAATTTTTTTATTGTTAATTTTAAAATTCACTAGGCATTTTTGAAGCCACCCAGCACCCAAGGATTTTAAGAGAAGCTTTAAAAGTGTCTTAGACATCTGCAAAAAATTCATAGTTCAACAATTATAACGCTAACAATTTATTTTAAGGGGTATATCCACTGACGTTAAAAAAATTTTTATTGTTAATTTAAAAATTCACTATGGGTTTTCAAAGCCACCCAGCACTCAGGGATTTTAAGAGAAGCTTTAAAAGTGTCTTAGATTTCTGTGAAAAATTCATAGTACAACAATTATAATGCTAACAATTTATTTTAAAGGGGTACATCCACTGACGGTAAAAAATTTTTTTATTGTTAATTTAAAAATTCATTATGGATTCTTGAAGACACCCAGCACTCAGGGATTTTAAGAGAATCTTTAAAAGTGTCTTGGGGATCTGTAGAGTAATCAAATTACAACAATTATAACGCTAACAATTTATTTTAGTGGGGTAAATCCACTGACGTTATGAAAATTTTTTATTGTTAATTTAAAAATTCACTATGCATTTTCGAATCCACCCAGCACTCAGGGATTTTAAGAGAAGCTTTAAAAGTGCCTTAGGTATCTGCGAAAAATTCATGGTACAACCATTATAAGGCTAACAATTTATTTAAAAGGGGTACATCCCCTGACGTTAAAATTTTTTTTTTGTAAATTTATAAATTCACTATGCATTTTTGAAGCAACCCAGCACTCAAAGACTTTAAGAGAAGCTTTAAAAGTGTCTTAGGTATCTGCGAAAAATTTATGGTACAACAATTATAACGCTAACAATTTATTTTAGAGGGGTAAGTCCACAGACGTTAAAAATTTTTTTTTTTGTTAATTTAAAAATTCACTATGGATTTTTGAAGACGCCCAGCACTCAAGGATTTTAAGAGAAGCTTTAAAAGTGTCTTAAATATTTGCAAGAAATTCATAGTTCAACAATTATAACGCTAACAATTTATTTTAACGGGTATATCCACTGACGTTAAAAAATAATTTTATTGTTAATTTAAAAATTCACCATGGAATTTCAAAGCCACCCAGCACTCAGGGATTTTAAGAGAAGTTTTAAAAGTGTCTTAGGTATTTGCAAAAAATTCATAGTACAACAATTATAACGCTAACAATTTATTTTAAAGGGGTACATCCACTGACGTTAAAAAAATATTTTTTGGTAATTTAAAAATTCACTATGGATTTTCAAAGAAACCCAGCACTCAGGGATTTTAAGCGAAGCTTTAAAAGTGTTTTAGATATCTGCAGAAAATTCATAGTACAACAATTATAACGCTAACAATTTATTTAAAAGGGTTACCTCCACTGACTTTAAAAATTTTTTTTATTGTTAATTTAAAAATTCACTATAGATTTTTGAAGTTATCCAGCACTCAGGGATTCTAAGGGAAGCTTTAAAAGTGTCTTAGGTATCTGCGAAAAATTCATAGTATAACAATTATAACGCTAACAATTTATTATATAGGGGTACATCCACAGACGTTAAAAAAAATTTTTTGTTCATTTAAAAATTCACTATGGAATTTCAAAGCCACCCAGCACTCAGGGATTTTAAGAGAAGCTTTAAAAGTGTCTTAGATATCTGCGAAAAATTTATGGTACAACAATTATAACGGTAACAATTTATTTTAAAGAAATACTTCCACTGACGTAAAAAATTTTTTTTTTAATTTAAAAATTCACTATGCATTTTCGAACCCACCCAGCACTCAGGGATTTTAAGAGAAGCTTTAGAAGTGTCTTAGCTATCTGTGAAAAATTCATAGTACAACAATTATAACGCTAACAATTTATTTTAAAGGGATATATCCACTGACGTTAAAAAAATTTTTTTGTTGATTTAAAAATTTACTATGGAATTTCAAAGCCACCCAGCACTCAAGGATTTTAAGAGAAGCTTTAATGGTGTCTTAGGTATCTGTGAAAAATTCACAGTACAACAATTATAACGCTAACAATTTATTTTAAAGGGTTACATCCACTAACGTTAAAAAAATTTTTATTGGTAATTTAAAAATTCACTATAGATTTTTGAATACACCCAGCACTCAGGGATTTTAAGAAAAGCTTTAAAAGTGTCTTAGATATCTGCAAAAAATTCATAGTACAACAATTATAACGCTAAAAATTTATTTTACAGGGGTATATCCAATGACGTCAAAAAAATTATTTTATTGTTAATTTATAAAATCAATATTGATTTTCGAAGACACCCAGCACTCAGGGATTTTAAGAGAAGCTTTAAAAGCGTCTTAGGTATCTGCAAAAAATTCATAGTACAACAATTATAACGCTAACAATTTAATTTAGAGGGGTAAATCCACTGACGTTAAAAAAAATTTTTGTAAATTTAAAAATTCACTATGGATTTTCAAAACCACCCAGCACTCAGGGATTTTTAGAGAAGCTTTAGAAGTGTCTTAAATATCTGCGAAAAATTCATGGTTCAACAATTATAGGGCTAACAATTTATTTTAAAGGGGTAAATCCACTGACGTTAAAAAATTTCTTTATTGCTAATTTAAAAATTCACTATGGATTTTTGAAGCCACTCAGCACTCAGGGATTTTAAGAGAAACTTCAAAAGTGTCTTAGGTATTTGTAAAAAATTCAAAGTTCAACAATTATAACGCTAACCATTTATTTTAAAGTGGTACACCCACTGACACTTAAAAAATTTTCTTTGTTAATTTAAAAATTCACTATGGATTTTCAAAGCCACCCAGCACTCAGGAATTTTAAGAGAAGCTTTAAAAGTGTCTTAGGTATCTGCGAAAAATTTATGGTACAACAATTATAACGCTAACAATTTATTTTAGAGGGGTAAGTCCAATGACGTTAAAAAATTTTTTTTTTTGTTAATTTAAAAATTCACTATGGATTTTCGAAGACGCCCAGCACTCAGGGATTTTAAAAGAAGCTTTAAAAGTGTCTTAGGTATCTGTAGAAAATTTATAGTTCAACAATTATAACGTTAACAATTTATTTTATAGGGGTAAATCCACTGACGTTAAAAAAATTTTTTTTTGTTAATTTAAAAGTTTACTATGGATTTTCGAAGTCACCCAGCACTCAGAGATTTTAACAGAAGCTTTAAAAGTGCCTTAGGTATCTGTGAAAAATTCATAGCACAACAATTATAACGCTAACAATTTATTTTAAAGGGTACATCCGCTGACGTTACAAATTTTTTTTAGTGTTAATTTAAAAATTCACTATGGATTTTTGAAGTTACCCAGCACTCAGAAATTTTAAGAGAAGCTTTAAAAGTATCTTAGGTATCTGCGAAAAATTCATAGTATAACAATTATAACGCTAACAATTTATTTTAAAGGGGTACCTCCACTGACGTTAAAAAAATTTTTTGTTAATTTAAAAATTCACTATGGATTTTCAAAGTCACCCAGCTCTCAGGGATTTTAAGAGAAGCTTTAAAAGTGTCTTAGGTATCTGTGAAAAATTCATAGTACAACAATTATATCGCCAACAATTTATTTTAAAGGGATACATCCACTGACGTTAAAAATTTTTTTATTGTTAATTTAAAAATTCATTATGGATTTTTGAAGACACCCAGCACTCAGAAATTTTAAGAGAAGCTTCAAAAGTGTCTTAGGTATTTGCGAAAACTTCATGGAATAACAATTATAACGCTAACAATTTATTTTAAAGAGGTACATCCACCGACGTTAAAAATTTTTTTTATTGTTAATTTAAAAATTCATTATATATTTTTGAAAACACCCAGCACTCAGAAATTTTAAGAGAAGCTTCAAAAGTGTCTTAGGTATTTGCGAAAAATTCATGGAATAACAATTATAACGCTAACAATTTATTTTAAAGAGGTACTTCCACTGACGTTAAAAAATTTTTTTTTGTTAATTTAAAAATTCACTATGGATTTTCAAAGCCACCCAGCGCTCAGGGATTTTAAGAGAAGCTTCAAAGGTGTCTTAGGTATCTGTGAAAAATTCACAGTACAACAATTAAAACGCCAAAAATTTATTTTAGAGGGGTAAATCTACTGAGGTTAAAAAAATTTTTTTGTTAATTTAAAAATTCACTATGCATTTTTGAAACCACCCAGCACCCAGGGATTTTAAAATAAGATTTAAAAGGGTCTTAGATAACTGCGAAAAATTCATAGTTCAACAATTATAACGCTAACAATTTATTTTAAAGGGGTAATTCCAATGACGTTAAAAATTTTTTTTTTTTTAATTTAAAAATTCACTATGGATTTTTAATGCCACCCAGCACTCAGGAATTTTAAGAGAAGCCTTAAAGATGTCTTAGGTATCTGTGAAAAATTCATAGTTCAACAATTATAACGCTAACAATTTATTTTAAAGGGGTAATTCCAATGACGTTAAAAAATTTTTTTTTTGTTAATTTAAAAATTCACTATGGATTTCTAAAGCCACCCAGCACTCAGGAATTTTAAGGGAAGCTTTAAAGATGTCTTAGGTATCTGTGAAAATTTCATAGTACAACAATTATAATGCTAACAATTTATTTTAAAGGGGTAAATCCACTGACGTTAAGAAAAATTTTTATTGTTAATTTAGAAATTCACTACGCATTTTTGAAGACTCCCAGCACTCAGGGATTTTAAAAGAAGCTTTGAAAGTGTCTTAGGTATCTGAAAAAAATTCATAGTACAACAATTATAACGCTATCAATTTATTCCTAAGGGGTATATCCACTGACGTTAAACATTTTTTTTATTGTTAATTTAAATATTCACTATGGATTTTCAAAGCCACTCAGCACTCAGGGATTTTGAAAGAAGCTTTAAAAGTGTCTTAGGTATCTGCAAAAAATTCATAGCTCACCAATTATAACGTTAACAATTTATTTTAAAGAGGTACATTCAATAACGTTAAAAAAATTTTTTATTGTTAATTTAAAAATTCACTATGGCTTTTCGAAGCTTCCCAGCACTCAGGGATTTTAAAAGATGCTTTAAAAGTATCTTAGGTATTTGCAAAAAATTCATAGTACAACAATTATAACGCTAACAATTTATTTTAAAGGGGAACATCTACTGACGTTAAAAAATTTTTTTATTGCTAATTTAAAAATTCATTATGGATTCTTGAAGACACCCAGCACTCAGAGATTTTAAGAGAATCTTTAAAAGTGTCTTAGATATCTGCGAAAAATTCATGGTACAACAACTATAACGCTAACAATTTATTTTAAAGGGGTACATCCACTGACGTTAAAAAAATTTTTTTTTGTTAATTTAAAAATTCACTATGCATTTTTGAATCCTCCCAGCACTCAGGGATATTAAAAGAAGCTTTAAAAGTGTCTTAGGTATCTGAAAAAATTCATAGTACAACAATTATAACGCTAACAATTTATTCTTAAGGGGTATATCCACTGACGTTAAAACATTTTTTTATTGTTAATTTAAATATTCACTATGGATTTTCAAAGCCACTCAGCACTCAGGGATTTTAAGAGAAGCTTTAGAAGTGTCTTAGCTATCTGCAAAAAATTTATGGTATAACAATTATAACGCTAACAATTTATTTTAATTGGGTATATCCACTGACGTTAAAAATTTTTCTTTTGTTAATTTAAAAATTCACTATGCATTTTCAAAGCCACCCAGCACTCAGAAATTCTAAGAGTAGCTTTAAAAGTGTCTTAGGTATCTGTAAAAAATTCATAATATAACAATTATAACGCTAACAATTTATTTTATAGGGATAAATCCACTGACGTTAAAAAAATTTTTATTGTTAATTTAAAAATTCACTATGGATTTTCAAAGCCACCCAGCACTCAGGGATTTTAAGAGAAACTTTAGAAATGTCTTAGGTACCTGTGAAAAATTCAAAGTACAACAATTAAAACGCTAACAATTTATTTTAAACAGGTACATCCACTGACGTTAAAAAATTTTTTTTTTGTTAATTTAAAATTCACTATGCATTTTTGAGAGTGCCACTGAGAGTGCCACTGAGACTGCCACTGAGACTGCCACTGAGAGTGCCACTGAGAGTGCCACTGAGAGTGCCACTGGGAGTGCCACTGAGATTGCCACTGAGACTGCCACTGGGACTGCCACTGAGACTGCCACTGAGAGTGCCACTGAGAGTGCCACTGAGAGTGCCACTGAGAGTGCCACTGAGAGTGCCACTGAGAGTGCCACTGAGACTGCCACTGAGAGTGCCACTGAGAGTGCCACTGAGAGTGCCACTGAGAGTGCCACTGAGAGTGCCACTGAGACTGCCACTGGGACTGCCACTAAGAGTGCCACTGAGAGTGCCACTGAGAGTGCCACTGAGAGTGCCACTGAGAGTGCTACTGAGAGTGATACTGAGACTGCCACTGAGACTGCCACTGAGACTGCCACTGGGACTGCCACTGGGACTGACACTGAGAATGCCACTGAGAGTGCCACTGAGAGTGCCACTGAGAGTGCCACTGAGAGTGCCACTGAGACTGCCACTGGGACTGCCACTGAGAGTGACACTGAGAGTGCCACTGAGAGTGCCACTGAGAGTGCCACTGAGAGTGCCACTGAGAGTGCCACTGAGAGTGCCACTGAGAGTGCCACTGAGAGTGCCACTGAGAGTGCCACTGAGAGTGCCACTGAGACTGCCACTGGGACTGCCACTAAGAGTGCCTCTGAGAGTGCCACTGAGAGTGTCACTGAGAGTGCCACTGAGAGTGCCACTGAGAGTGCCACTGAGACTGCCACTGAGACTGACACTGAGACCGCCACTGGGACTGCCACTGGGACTGCCTCTGAGAGTGCTACTGAGAGTGCCACTGAGAGTGCCACTGAGAGTGCCACTGAGAGTGCCACTGAGAGTGTCACTGAGACTGCCCATGAGAGTGTTACTGAAAGTGCCACTGAGAGTGCCACTGAGAGTGCCACTGAGAGTGACACTGAGAGTGCCACTGAGAGTGCCACTGAGAGTGCCACTGAGAGTGCCACTGAGAGTGCCACTGAGAGTGCCACTGAGAGTGCCACTGAGAGTGTCCCTGAGACTGCCACTGAGAGTGTTACTGAGAGTGCCACTGAGAGTGCCACTGAGAGTGCCACTGAGAGTGCCACTGAGAGTGTCACTGAGACTGCCACTGAGAGTGTTACTGAGAGTGTCACTGAGACTGTCACTGGGACTGTCACTGAGAGTGCCACTGAGAGTGCCACTGAGACTGCCACTGGTACTCCCACTGAGAGTGCCACTGAGAGTGCCACTGAGAGTGCCACTGAGACTGCCACTGAGACTGCCACTGAGACTGTCACTGGGACTGTCACTGAGAGTGCCACTGAGACTGCCACTGGTACTCCCACTGAGAGTGCCATTGAAAGTGCAACTGAGAGTGCCGCTGAGAGTGCCACTGAGAGTGCCACTGAGACTGCCACTGGGACTGCCACTGGGACTGCCACTGGGACTGCCACTGAGAGTGCCACTGAGAGTGCCACTGAGAGTGCCACTGAGAGTGCCACTGAGACTGCCACTGGGACTCCCACTGAGAGTGCCACTGAAAGTGCAACTGAGAGTGCCACTGAGAGTGCCACTGAGAGTGCCACTGAGAGTGCCACTGAGAGTGCCATTGAGAGTGCCACTGAGAGTGCCACTGAGACTGCCACTGAGACTGCCACTGGGACTGCCACTGAGACTGCCACTGAGAGTTTCACTGAGAGTGCCACTGAGAGTGCCACTGAAACTGCCACTGAGAGTGCCACTGAGAGTGCCACTGAGAGTGCCACTGAGAGTGTCACTGAGACTGCCACTGAGAGGGTTACTGAGAGTGCCACTGAGAGTGCCACTGAGAGTGCCACTGAGACTGCCACTGAGAGTGCCACTGAGAGTGCCACTGAGAGTGCCACTGAGACTGCCACTGAGACTGCCACTGAGACCGCCACTGGGACTGTCACTGAGAGTGCCACTGAGAGTTCCACTGAAAATGCCACTGAGAGTTCCACTGAGAGTGCCACTGAGAGTGCCACTGAGAGTGCCAGTGAGAGTGCCACTGAGAGTGCCACTGAGAGTGCCACTGAGAGTGCCACTGAGAGTGCCACTGAGAGTGACATTGAGAGTGCCACTGAGAGTGCCACTGAGAGTGCCACTGAGACTGCCACTGGGACTCCCACTGAGAGTGCCACTGACAGTGCCACTGAGAGTGTCACTGAGACTGCCACTGAGACTGCCACTGAGAGTGCCACTGAGGGTGCCACTGAGAGTGCCACTGAAAGTGCCACTGAGAGTGCCACTGAGAGTGCCACTGAGACTGCCACTGGGACTGCCACTGAGACTGCCACTGAGAGTGCCACTGAGACTGCCACTGGGACTGCCACTGAGACTGCCTCTGAGAGTGCCACTGAGAGTGCCACTGAGAGTGCCACTGAGAGTGCCACTGAGAGTGTCACTAAGACTGCCACTGAGAGTGCCACTGAGAGTGCCACTGAGAGTGCCACTGAGAGTGCCACTGAGAGTGCCACTGAGAGTGCCACTGCGAGTGCCACTAAGACTGCCACTGAGACTGCCACTGGGACTGCCACTGAGAGTGCCACTGAGAGTGCCACTGAGAGTGCCACTGAGACTGCCACTGGGACTGCCACTGAGAGTACCACTGAAAGTGCAACTGAGAGTGCCACTGAGAGTGCCAATGAGAGTGCCACTGAGAGTGCCACTGAAAGTGCCACTGAGAGTGCCATTGAGAGTGCCACTGAGAGTGCCACTGAGAGTGCCACTGAGACTGCCACTGAGACTGCCACTGGGACTGCCACTGGGACTGCCACTGAGAGTGCCACTGAGATTGCCACTGAGAGTGCCACTGAGAGTGTCACTGAGACTGCCACTGAGACTGCCACTGAGAGTGCCACTGAGGGTGCCACTGAGAGTGCCACTGAAAGTGCCACTGAGAGTGCCACTGAGAGTGCCACTGAGAGTGCCACTGAGACTGCCACTGAGACTGCCACTGGGACTGCCACTGAGACTGCCACTGAGAGTGCCACTGAGAGTGCCACTGAGAGTGTCAATGAGACTGCCACTGAGAGTGCCACTGAGAGTGCCACTGAGAGTGACACTGAGAGTGCCACTGAGAGTCCACTGAGACTGCCACTGGGACTGCCACTGAGACTGCCTCTGATAGTGCCACTGAGAGTGCCACTGAGAGTGTCACTGAGAGTGTCACTGAGACTGCCACTGAGAGTGCCACTGAGAGTGCCACTGAGAGTGCCACTGAGACTGCCACTGGGACTGCCACTGAGACTGCCTCTGAGAGTGCCACTGAGAGTGCCACTGAGAGTGCCACTGAGAGTGCCACTGAGAGTGCCACTGAGAGTGCCACTGAAAGTGACACTGAGAGTGTCACTGAGACTGCCAGTGAGAGTGCCACTGAGAGTGCCACTGAGATTGCCACTGAGAGTGCCACTGAGAGTGCCACTGAGACTGCCACTGGGACTGCCACTGAGACTGCCTCTGAGAGTGCCACTGAGAGTGCCACTGAGAGTGCCACTGAGAGTGCCACTGAGAGTGTCACTGAGACTGCCACTGAGAGTGTAACTGAGAGTGCCACTGAGAGTGCCACTGAGAGTGCCACTGAGAGTGCCACTGAGAGTGAAACTGAGAGTGTCACTGAGACTGCCACCGAGAGTGTTACTGAGAGTGCCACTGAGAGTGCCACTGAGACTGCCACTGAGACTGCCACTGAGAGTGCCACTGAGAGTGCCAATGAGAGTGCCACTGAGACTGCCACTGAGACTGACACTGAGACTGCCACTGGGACTGTCACTGAGAGTGCCACTGAGAGTTCCACTCAAAATGCCACTGAGAGTGCCACTGAGAGTGCCACTGAGAGTGCCACTGAGAGTGCCACTGAGAGTGCCACTGAGAGTGCCACTGAGAGTGCCACTGAGAGTGCCACTGAGACTGCCACTGAGAGTGCCACTGAGAGTGCCACTGAGAGTGCCACTGAGAGTGCCACTGAGACTGCCACTGAGACTGCCACTGAGAGTGCCACTGAGAGTGCCACTGAGAGTGCCACTGAGAGTGCCACTGAGAGTGACATTGAGAGTGCCAATGAGAGTGCCACTGAGACTGCCACTGAGACTGCCACTGGGACTGCCACTGGGACTGCCACTGAGAGTGCCACTGAGAGTGTCACTGAGACTGCAACTGAGACTGCCACTGAGAATGCCACTGAGGTTGCCACTGAGAGTGCCACTGAAAGTGCCACTGAGAGTGCCACTGAGAGTGCCACTGAGACTGCCACTGGGACTGCTACTGAGACTGCCACTGAGAGTGCCACTGAGAGTGCCACTGAGACTGCCACTGGGACTGCCACTGAGAATGCCACTGAGGTTGCCACTGAGAGTGCCACTGAAAGTGCCACTGAGAGTGCCACTGAGAGTGCCACTGAGAGTGCCACTGAGAGTGCCACTGAGAGTGCCACTGAGAGTGTCACTAAGACTGCCACTGAGAGTGCCACTGAGAGTGCCACTGAGAGTGCCACTGAGAGTGCCACTGCGAGTGCCACTAAGACTGCCACTGAGACTGCCACTGGGACTGCCACTGAGAGTGCCACTGAGAGTGCCACTGAGAGTGCCACTGAGACTGCCACTGGGACTGCCACTGAGAGTGCCACTGAAAGTGCAACTGAGAGTGCCACTGAGAGTGCCAATGAGAGTGCCACTGAGAGTGCCACTGAAAGTGCCACTGAGAGTGCCATTGAGAGTGCCACTGAGAGTGCCACTGAGAGTGCCACTGAGACTGCCACTGAGACTGCCACTGGGACTGCCACTGGGACTGCCACTGAGAGTGCCACTGAGAGTGCCACTGAGAGTGCCACTGAGAGTGTCACTGAGACTGCCACTGAGACTGCCACTGAGAGTGCCACTGAGGGTGCCACTGAGAGTGCCACTGAAAGTGCCACTGAGAGTGCCACTGAGAGTGCCACTGAGAGTGCCACTGAGACTGCCACTGAGACTGCCACTGGGACTGCCACTGAGACTGCCACTGAGAGTGCCACTGAGAGTGCCACTGAGAGTGTCAATGAGACTGCCACTGAGAGTGCCACTGAGAGTGCCACTGAGAGTGCCACTGAGAGTGCCACTGAGAGTCCACTGAGACTGCCACTGGGACTGCCACTGAGACTGCCTCTGATAGTGCCACTGAGAGTGCCACTGAGAGTGTCACTGAGAGTGTCACTGAGACTGCCACTGAGAGTGCCACTGAGAGTGCCACTGAGAGTGCCACTGAGACTGCCACTGGGACTGCCACTGAGACTGCCTCTGAGAGTGCCACTGAGAGTGCCACTGAGAGTGCCACTGAGAGTGCCACTGAGAGTGCCACTGAAAGTGACACTGAGAGTGTCACTGAGACTGCCACTGAGAGTGCCACTGAGAGTGCCACTGAGATTGCCACTGAGAGTGCCACTGAGAGTGCCACTGAGACTGCCACTGGGACTGCCACTGAGACTGCCTCTGAGAGTGCCACTGAGAGTGCCACTGAGAGTGCCACTGAGAGTGCCACTGAGAGTGTCACTGAGACTGCCACTGAGAGTGTAACTGAGAGTGCCACTGAGAGTGCCACTGAGAGTGCCACTGAGAGTGAAACTGAGAGTGTCACTGAGACTGCCACCGAGAGTGTTACTGAGAGTGCCACTGAGAGTGCCACTGAGAGTGCCACTGAGACTGCCACTGAGACTGCCACTGAGAGTGCCACTGAGAGTGCCAATGAGAGTGCCACTGAGACTGCCACTGAGACTGCCACTGAGACTGCCACTGGGACTGTCACTGAGAGTGCCACTGAGAGTTCCACTCAAAATGCCACTGAGAGTGCCACTGAGAGTGCCACTGAGAGTGCCACTGAGAGTGCCACTGAGAGTGCCACTGAGAGTGCCACTGAGAGTGCCACTGAGAGTGCCACTGAGAGTGCCACTGAGACTGCCACTGAGAGTGCCACTGAGAGTGCCACTGAGAGTGCCACTGAGAGTGCCACTGAGAGTGCCACTGAGACTGCCACTGAGACTGCCACTGAGAGTGCCACTGAGAGTGCCACTGAGAGTGTCACTGAGTACTGGTACAACAATTATAACGCTAACAATTTATTTTATTGGGTATATCCACTGACGTTAAAAAAATTTTTATTGTTAATTTAAAAATTCACTATGGGTTTTCAAAGCAACCCAGCACTCAGGGATTTTAAGAGAAGCTTTAAAAGTGTCTTAGGTTTCTGTGAAAAATTCATAGTACAACAATTATAATGCTAACAATTTATTTTAAAGGGGTACATCCACTGACGTTAAAAAAATTTTTTATTGTTAATTTAAAAATTCAGTATGGATTCTTGAAGACACCCAGCACTCAGGGATTTTAAGAGAAGCTTTAAAAGTGTCTTAGGGATCTGTAGAGAATTCAAATTACAACAATTATAACGCTAACAATTTATTTTAAAGGGGTAAATCCACTGACGTTATGAAAAATTTTTATCGTTAATTTAAAAATTCACTATGCATTTTTGAATCCACCCAGCACTCAGGGATTTTAAGAGAAGCTTTAAAAGTGTCTTAGGTATCTGCGAAAAATTCATGGTACAACCATTATAAGGCTAACAATTTATTTAAAAGGGGTACATCCACTGACGTTAAAATTTTTTTTTTGTAAATTTATAAATTCACTATGCATTTTTGAAGCAACCCAGCACTCAAGAACTTTAAGAGAAGCTTTAAAAGTGTCTTAAGTATCTGCGAAAAATTTATGGTACAACAATTATAACGCTAACAATTTATTTTAGAGGTGTAAGTCCACTGACGTTAAAAAAATTTTTTTTTGTTAATTTAAAAATTCACTATAGATTTTCGAAGACGCCCAGCACTCAGAAATTTTAAGAGAAGCTTCAAAAGTGTCTTAGGTATTTGCGAAAACTTCATGGAATAACAATTATAACGCTAACAATTTATTTTAAAGAGGTACATCCACCGACGTTAAAAATTTTTTTTATTGTTAATTTAAAAATTCATTATATATTTTTGAAAACACCCAGCACTCAGAAATTTTAAGAGAAGCTTCAAAAGTGTCTTAGGTATTTGCGAAAAATTCATGGAATAACAATTATAACGCTAACAATTTATTTTAAAGAGGAACTTCCACTGACGTTAAAAATTTTTTTTTTGTTAATTTAAAAATTCATTATGGATTTTCAAAGCCACCCAGCGCTCAGGGATTTTAAGAGAAGCTTCAAAGGTGTCTTAGGTATCTGTGAAAAATTCACAGTACAACAATTATAACGCTAACAATTTATTTTAAAGGGTTACATCCACTAACGTTAAAAAAATTTTTATTGGTAATTTAAAAATTCACTATGGATTTTCGAATACACCCAGCACTCAGGGATTTTAAGAAAAGCTTTAAAAGTGTCTTAGATATCTGCAAAAAATTCATAGTACAACAATTATAACGCTAAAAATTTATTTTACAGGGGTATATCCAATGACGTCAAAAAAATTATTTTATTGCTAATTTATAAAATCAATATTGATTTTCGAAGACACCCAGCACTCAGGGATTTTAAGAGAAGCTTTAAAACGTCTTAGGTATCTGCAAAAAATTCATAGTACAACAATTATAACGCTAACAATTTAATTTAGAGGGGTAAATCCACTGACGTTAAAAAAATTTTTTGTAAATTTAAAAATTCACTATGGATTTTCAAAACCACCCAGCACTCAGGGATTTTTAGAGAAGCTTTAGAAGTGTCTTAAATATCTGCGAAAAATTCATGGTTCAACAATTATAGGGCTAACAATTTATTTTAAAGGGGTAAATCCACTGACGTTAAAAAATTTCTTTATTGCTAATTTAAAAATTCACTATGGATTTTTGAAGCCACTCAGCACTCAGGGATTTTAAGAGAAACTTCAAAAGTGTCTTAGGTATCTGTAAAAAATTCAAAGTTCAACAATTATAACGCTAACCATTTATTTTAAAGTGGTACATCCACTGACGCTTAAAAAATTTTCTTTGTTAATTTAAAAATTCACTATGGATTTTCAAAGCCACCCAGCACTCAGGAATTTTAAGAGAAGCTTTAAAAGTGTCTTAGGTATCTGCGAAAAATTTATGGTACAACAATTATAACGCTAACAATTTATTTTAGAGGGGTAAGTCCAATGACGTTAAAAAATTTTTTTTTTTGTTAATTTAAAAATTCACTATGGATTTTCGAAGACGCCCAGCACTCAGGGATTTTAAAAGAAGCTTTAAAAGTGTCTTAGGTATCTGTAGAAAATTTATAGTTCAACAATTATAACGTTAACAATTTATTTTATAGGGGTAAATCCACTGACGTAAAAAAAATTTTTTTTTGTTAATTTAAAAGTTTACTATGGATTTTCGAAGTCACCCAGCACTCAGAGATTTTAACAGAAGCTTTAAAAGTGCCTTAGGTATCTGTGAAAAATTCATAGCAAAACAATTATAACGCTAACAATTTATTTTAAAGGGTACATCCGCTGACGTTACAAATTTTTTTTATTGTTAATTTAAAAATTCACTATGGATTTTTGAAGTTACCCAGCACTCAGAAATTTTAAGAGAAGCTTTAAAAGTATCTTAGGTATCTGCGAAAAATTCATAGTACAACAATTATAACGCTAACAATTTATTTTAAAGGGGTACCTCCACTGACGTTAAAAAAATTTTTTGTTAATTTAAAAATTCACTATGGATTTTCAAAGTCACCCAGCTCTCAGGGATTTTAAGAGAAGCTTTAAAAGTGTCTTAGGTATCTGTGAAAAATTCATAGTACAACAATTATATCGCCAACAATTTATTTTAAAGGGATACATCCACTGACGTTAAAAATTTTTTTATTGTTAATTTAAAAATTCATTATGGATTTTTGAAGACACCCAGCACTCAGAAATTTTAAGAGAAGCTTCAAAAGTGTCTTAGGTATTTGCGAAAACTTCATGGAATAACAATTATAACGCTAACAATTTATTTTAAAGAGGTACATCCACCGACGTTAAAAATTTTTTTTATTGTTAATTTAAAAATTCATTATATATTTTTGAAAACACCCAGCACTCAGAAATTTTAAGAGAAGCTTCAAAAGTGTCTTAGGTATTTGCGAAAAATTCATGGAATAACAATTATAACGCTAACAATTTATTTTAAAGAGGTACTTCCACTGACGTTAAAAATTTTTTTTTTGTTAATTTAAAAATTCACTATGGATTTTCAAAGCCACCCAGCGCTCAGGGATTTTAAGAGAAGCTTCAAAGGTGTCTTAGGTATCTGTGAAAAATTCACAGTACAACAATTAAAACGCCAAAAATTTATTTTAGAGGGGTAAATCCACTGAGGTTAAAAAAATTTTTTTTGTTAATTTAAAAATTCACTATGCATTTTTGAAACCACCCAGCACCCAGGGATTTTAAAATAAGTTTTAAAAGGGTCTTAGATAACTGCGAAAAATTCATAGTTCAACAATTATAACGCTAACAATTTATTTTAAAGGGGTAATTCCAATGACGTTAAAAATTTTTTTTTTTTTTAATTTAAAAATTTACTATGGCTTTTTAAAGCCACCCAGCACTCAGGAATTTTAAGAGAAGCCTTAAAGATGTCTTAGGTATCTGTGAAAAATTCATAGTTCAACAATTATAACGCTAACAATTTATTTTAAGGGGGTAATTCCAATGACGTTAAAAAATTTTTTTTTTGTTAATTTAAAAATTCACTATGGATTTCTAAAGCCACCCAGCACTCAGGAATTTTAAGAGAAGCTTTAAAGATGTCTTAGGTATCTGTGAAAATTTCATAGTACAACAATTATAATGCTAACAATTTATTTTAAAGGGGTAAATCCACTGACGTTAAGAAAAATTTTTATTGTTAATTTAGAAATTCACTACGCATTTTTGAAGACTCCCAGCACTCAGGGATTTTAAAAGAAGCTTTGAAGGTGTCTTAGGTATCTGAAAAAAATTCATAGTACAACAATTATAACGCTATCAATTTATTCCTAAGGGGTATATCCACTGACGTTAAACATTTTTTTTATTGTTAATTTAAATATTCACTATGGATTTTCAAAGCCACTCAGCACTCAGGGATTTTGAAAGAAGCTTTAAAAGTGTCTTAAGTATCTGCAAAAAATTCATAGCTCACCAATTATAACGTTAACAATTTATTTTAAAGAGGTACATTCAATAACGTTAAAAAATTTTTTTATTGTTAATTTAAAAATTCACTATGGCTTTTCGAAGCTTCCCAGCACTCAGGGATTTTAAAAGATGCTTTAAAAGTATCTTAGGTATTTGCAAAAAATTCATAGTACAACAATTATAACGCTAACAATTTATTTTAAAGGGGAACATCTACTGACGTTAAAAAAATTTTTTATTGCTAATTTAAAAATTCATTATGGATTCTTGAAGACACCCAGCACTCAGAGATTTTAAGAGAATCTTTAAAAGTGTCTTAGATATCTGCGAAAAATTCATGGTACAACAACTATAACGCTAACAATTTATTTTAAAGGGGTACATCCACTGACGTTAAAAAAATTTTTTTTTGTTAATTTAAAAATTCACTATGCATTTTTGAATCCTCCCAGCACTCAGGGATATTAAAAGAAGCTTTAAAAGTGTCTTAGGTATCTGAAAAAATTCATAGTACAACAATTATAACGCTAACAATTTATTCTTAAGGGGTATATCCACTGACGTTAAAACATTTTTTTTTTGTTAATTTAAATATTCACTATGGATTTTCAAAGCCACTCAGCACTCAGGGATTTTAAGAGAAGCTTTAGAAGTGTCTTAGCTATCTGCAAAAAATTTATGGTATAACAATTATAACGCTAACAATTTATTTTAATTGGGTATATCCACTGACGTTAAAAATTTTTCTTTTGTTAATTTAAAAATTCACTATGCATTTTCAAAGCCACCCAGCACTCAGAAATTCTAAGAGTAGCTTTAAAAGTGTCTTAGGTATCTGTAAAAAATTTATAATATAACAATTATAACGCTAACAATTTATTTTATAGGGATAAATCCACTGACGTTAAAAAAATTTTTATTGTTAATTTAAAAATTCACTATGGATTTTCAAAGCCACCCAGCACTCAGGGATTTTAAGAGAAACTTTAGAAATGTCTTAGGTACCTGTGAAAAATTCAAAGTACAACAATTAAAACGCTAACAATTTATTTTAAACAGGTACATCCACTGACGTTAAAAAATTTTTTTTTTGTTAATTTAAAATTCACTATGCATTTTTGAGAGTGCCACTGAGAGTGCCACTGAGACTGCCACTGAGAGTGCCACTGAGAGTGCCACTGAGAGTGCCACTGAGAGTGCCACTGAGAGTGCCACTGAGAGTGCCACTGAGAGTGCCACTGAGAGTGCCACTGAGATTGCCACTGAGACTGTCACTGGGACTGCCACTGAGACTGCCACTGAGAGTGCCACTGAGAGTGCCACTGAGAGTGCCACTGAGAGTGCCACTGAGACTGCCACTGAGAGTGCCACTGAGAGTGCCACTGAGAGTGCCACTGAGACTGCCACTGAGAGTGCCACTGAGAGTGCCACTGAGAGTGCCACTGAGAGTGCCACTGAGACTGCCACTGGGACTGCCACTAAGAGTGCCACTGAGAGTGCCACTGAGAGTGCCACTGAGAGTGCCACTGAGAGTGCCACTGAGAGTGCTACTGAGAGTGATACTGAGACTGCCACTGAGACTGCCACTGAGACTGCCACTGGGACTGCCACTGGGACTGACACTGAGAATGCCACTGAGAGTGCCACTGAGAGTGCCACTGAGAGTGCCACTGAGAGTGCCACTGAGACTGCCACTGGGACTGCCACTGAGAGTGCCACTGAGAGTGCCACTGAGAGTGCCACTGAGAGTGCCACTGAGAGTGCCACTGAGAGTGCCACTGAGAGTGCCACTGAGAGTGCCACTGAGAGTGCCACTGAGAGTGCCACTGAGAGTGCCACTGAGAGTGCCACTGAGAGTGCCACTGAGACTGCCACTGGGACTGCCACTGGGACTGCCACTAAGAGTGCCTCTGAGAGTGCCACTGAGAGTGTCACTGAGAGTGCCACTGAGAGTGCCACTGAGAGTGCCACTGAGACTGCCACTGAGACTGACACTGAGACCGCCACTGGGACTGCCACTGGGACTGCCTCTGAGAGTGCTACTGAGAGTGCCACTGAGAGTGCCACTGAGAGTGCCACTGAGAGTGCCACTGAGAGTGTCACTGAGACTGCCCATGAGAGTGTTACTGAAAGTGCCACTGAGAGTGCCACTGAGAGTGCCACTGAGAGTGCCACTGAGAGTGCCACTGAGAGTGCCACTGAGAGTGCCACTGAGAGTGCCACTGAGAGTGTCCCTGAGACTGCCACTGAGAGTGTTACTGAGAGTGCCACTGAGAGTGCCACTGAGAGTGCCACTGAGAGTGCCACTGAGAGTGCCACTGAGAGTGTCACTGAGACTGCCACTGAGAGTGTTACTGAGAGTGTCACTGAGAGTGTCACTGAGACTGCCACTGAGAGTGTTACTGAGAGTGCCACTGAGAGTGCCACTGAGAGTGCCACTGAGACTGCCACTGAGACTGCCACTGAGAGTGCCACTGAGAGTGCCACTGAGAGTGCCACTGAGACTGCCACTGAGACTGCCACTGAGACTGTCACTGGGACTGTCACTGAGAGTGCCACTGAGAGTGCCACTGAGACTGCCACTGGTACTCCCACTGAGAGTGCCACTGAAAGTGCAACTGAGAGTGCCGCTGAGAGTGCCACTGAGAGTGCCACTGAGACTGCCACTGGGACTGCTACTGGGACTGCCACTGGGACTGCCACTGAGAGTGCCATTGAGAGTGCCACTGAGAGTGCCACTGAGAGTGCCACTGAGACTGCCACTGGGACTCCCACTGAGAGTGCCACTGAAAGTGCAACTGAGAGTGCCACTGAGAGTGCCACTGAGAGTGCCACTGAGAGTGCCACTGAGAGTGCCACAGAGAGTGCCACTGAGAGTGCCACTGAGAGTGCCACTGAGACTGCCACTGAGACTGCCACTGGGACTGCCACTGAGACTGCCACTGAGAGTGTCACTGAGAGTGCCACTGAGAGTGCCACTGAGACTGCCACTGAGAGTGCCACTGAGAGTGCCACTGAGAGTGTCACTGAGACTGCCACTGAGAGGGTTACTGAGAGTGCCACTGAGAGTGCCACTGAGAGTGCCACTGAGACTGCCACTGAGAGTGCCACTGAGAGTGCCACTGAGAGTGCCACTGAGACTGCCACTGAGACTGCCACTGAGACTGCCACTGGGACTGTCACTGAGAGTGCCACTGAGAGTTCCACTGAAAATGCCACTGAGAGTGCCACTGAGAGTGCCACTGAGAGTGCCACTGAGAGTGCCAGTGAGAGTGCCACTGAGAGTGCCACTGAGAGTGCCACTGTGAGTGCCACTGAGACTGCCACTGAGAGTGCCACTGAGATTGCCACTGAGAGTGCCACTGAGAGTGCCACTGAGACTGCCACTGGGACTCCCACTGAGAGTGCCACTGAAAGTGCAACTGAGAGTGCCACTGAGAGTGCCACTGAGAGTGCCACTGAGAGTGCCACTGAGAGTGCCACTGAGAGTGCCACTGAGAGTGACATTGAGAGTGCCAATGAGAGTGCCACTGAGACTGCCACTGAGACTGCCACTGGGACTGCCACTGGGACTGCCACTGAGAGTGCCACTGAGAGTGTCACTGAGACTGCAACTGAGACTGCCACTGAGAATGCCACTGAGGTTGCCACTGAGAGTGCCACTGAAAGTGCCACTGAGAGTGCCACTGAGAGTGCCACTGAGACTGCCACTGGGACTGCTACTGAGACTGCCACTGAGAGTGCCACTGAGAGTGCCACTGAGACTGCCACTGGGACTGCCACTGAGAATGCCACTGAGGTTGCCACTGAGAGTGCCACTGAAAGTGCCACTGAGAGTGCCACTGAGAGTGCCACTGAGAGTGCCACTGAGAGTACCACTGAGAGTGCCACTGAGAGTGTCACTAAGACTGCCACTGAGAGTGCCACTGAGAGTGCCACTGAGAGTGCCACTGAGAGTGCCACTGCGAGTGCCACTAAGACTGCCACTGAGACTGCCACTGGGACTGCCACTGAGAGTGCCACTGAGAGTGCCACTGAGAGTGCCACTGAGACTGCCACTGGGACTGCCACTGAGAGTGCCACTGAAAGTGCAACTGAGAGTGCCACTGAGAGTGCCAATGAGAGTGCCACTGAGAGTGCCACTGAAAGTGCCACTGAGAGTGCCATTGAGAGTGCCACTGAGAGTGCCACTGAGAGTGCCACTGAGACTGCCACTGAGACTGCCACTGGGACTGCCACTGGGACTGCCACTGGGACTGCCACTGAGAGTGCCACTGAGAGTGCCACTGAGAGTGTCACTGAGACTGCCACTGAGACTGCCACTGAGAGTGCCACTGAGGGTGCCACTGAGAGTGCCACTGAAAGTGCCACTGAGAGTGCCACTGAGAGTGCCACTGAGAGTGCCACTGAGACTGCCACTGAGACTGCCACTGGGACTGCCACTGAGACTGCCACTGAGAGTGCCACTGAGAGTGCCACTGAGAGTGCCACTGAGAGTGTCAATGAGACTGCCACTGAGAGTGCCACTGAGACTGCCACTGGGACTGCTACTGAGACTGCCACTGAGAGTGCCACTGAGAGTGTCACTGAGACTGCCACTGAGACTGCCACTGAGAATGCCACTGAGGTTGCCACTGAGAGTGCCACTGAAAGTGCCACTGAGAGTGCCACTGAGAGTGCCACTGAGAGTGCCACTGAGAGTGCCACTGAGAGTGTCACTAAGACTGCCACTGAGAGTGCCACTGAGAGTGCCACTGAGAGAGCCACTGAGAGTGCCACTGCGAGTGCCACTAAGACTGCCACTGAGACTGCCACTGGGACTGCCACTGAGAGTGCCACTGAGAGTGCCACTGAGAGTGCCACTGAGACTGCCACTGGGACTGCCACTGAGAGTGCCACTGAAAGTGCAACTGAGAGTGCCACTGAGAGTGCCAATGAGAGTGCCACTGAGAGTGCCACTGAAAGTGCCACTGAGAGTGCCATTGAGAGTGCCACTGAGAGTGCCACTGAGAGTGCCACTGAGACTGCCACTGAGACTGCCACTGGGACTGCCACTGGGACTGCCACTGGGACTGCCACTGAGAGTGCCACTGAGAGTGCCACTGAGAGTGTCACTGAGACTGCCACTGAGACTGCCACTGAGAGTGCCACTGAGGGTGCCACTGAGAGTGCCACTGAAAGTGCCACTGAGAGTGCCACTGAGAGTGCCACTGAGAGTGCCACTGAGACTGCCACTGAGACTGCCACTGGGACTGCCACTGAGACTGCCACTGAGAGTGCCACTGAGAGTGCCACTGAGAGTGCCACTGAGAGTGTCAATGAGACTGCCACTGAGAGTGCCACTGAGAGTGCCATTGAGAGTGCCACTGAGAGTGCCACTGAGAGTGCCACTGAGACTGCCACTGGGACTGAAACTGAGACTGCCTCTGATAGTGCCACTGAGAGTGCCACTGAGAGTGTCACTGAGAGTGTCACTGAGACTGCCACTGAGAGTGCCACTGAGAGTGCCACTGAGAGTGCCACTGAGACTGCCACTGGGACTGCCACTGAGACTGCCTCTGAGAGTGCCACTGAGAGTGCCACTGAGAGTGCCACTGAGAGTGCCACTGAGAGTGCCACTGAGAGTGCCACTGAAAGTGACACTGAGAGTGTCACTGAGACTGCCACTGAGAGTGCCACTGAGAGTGCCACTGAGATTGCCACTGAGAGTGCCACTGAGAGTGCCACTGAGACTGCCACTGGGACTGCCACTGAGACTGCCTCTGAGAGTGCCACTGAGAGTGCCACTGAGAGTGCCACTGAGAGTGCCACTGAGAGTGTCACTGAGACTGCCACTGAGAGTGCCACTGAGAGTGCCACTGAGAGTGCCACTGAGAGTGCCACTGAGAGTGTCACTGAGACTGCCACTGAGAGTGTTACTGAGAGTGCCACTGAGAGTGCCACTGAGAGTGCCACTGAGACTGCCACTGAGACTGCCACTGAGAGTGCCACTGAGAGTGCCAATGAGAGTGCCACTGAGACTGCCACTGAGACTGCCACTGAGACTGCCACTGGGACTGTCACTGAGAGTGCCACTGAGAGTTCCACTCAAAATGCCACTGAGAGTGCCACTGAGAGTGCCACTGTGAGTGCCACTGAGAGTGCCACTGAGAGTGCCACTGAGAGTGCCACTGAGAGTGCCACTGAGAGTGCCACTGAGAGTGCCACTGAGAGTGCCACTGAGAGTGCCACTGAGTCTGCCACTGAGAGTGCCACTGAGAGTGCCACTGAGAGTGCCACTGAGAGTGCCACTGAGAGTGCCACTGAGAGTGCCACTGAGAGTGCCACTGAGAGTGCCACTGAGAGTGCCACTGAGTACTGGTACAACAATTATAACGCTAACAATTTATTTTATTGGGTATATCCACTGACGTTAAAAAAATTTTTATTGTTAATTTAAAAATTCACTATGGGTTTTCAAAGCAACCCAGCACTCAGGGATTTTAAGAGAAGCTTTAAAAGTGTCTTAGGTTTCTGTGAAAAATTCATAGTACAACAATTATAATGCTAACAATTTATTTTAAAGGGGTACATCCACTGACGTTAAAAAAATTTTTTATTGTTAATTTAAAAATTCATTATGGATTCTTGAAGACACCCAGCACTTAGGGATTTTAAGAGAAGCTTTAAAAGTGTCTTAGGGATCTGTAGAGAATTCAAATTACAACAATTATAACGCTAACAATTTATTTTAAAGGGGTAAATCCACTGACGTTATGAAAAATTTTTATTGTTAATTTAAAAATTCACTATGCATTTTTGAATCCACCCAGCACTCAGGGATTTTAAGAGAAGCTTTAAAAGTGTCTTAGGTATCTGCGAAAAATTCATGGTACAACGATTATAAGGCTAACAATTTATTTAAAAGGGGTACATCCACTGACGTTAAAATTTTTTTTTTGTAAATTTATAAATTCACTATGCATTTTTGAAGCAACCCAGCACTCAAGAACTTTAAGAGAAGCTTTAAAAGTGTCTTAAGTATCTGCTAAAAATTTTTGGTACAACAATTATAACGCTAACAATTTATTTTAGAGGTGTAAGTCCACTGACGTTAAAAAAATTTTTTTTTGTTAATTTAAAAATTTACTATAGATTTTCGAAGACGCCCAGCACTCAAGGATTTTAAGAGAAGCTTTAAAAGTGTCTTAGGTATTTGCAAAAAATTCATAGTTCAACAATTTTAACGCTAACAATTTATTTTAAGGGATATATCCACTGACGTTAAAAAATTTTTTTTGTTCATTTAAAAATTCACTATGGATTTTCAAAGCCACCCAGCACTCAGGGATTTTAAGAGAAGCTTTTAAAGAGTTTTAGATATCTGTGAAAAATTCACAGTACAACAATTATAATGCTAACAATTTATTTTATAAGGGTACATCCACTGACATCAAAAAAAATTTTTATTGTTAATTTAAAAATTCATTATGGATTCTTGAAGACACCCAGCACTCAGGGATTTTAAGAAAAGCTTTAAAAGTGTCTTAGATATCTGCGAAAAATTCATGGTACAACAATTATAACGGTAACAATTTATTTTAAAGAAATACTTCCAATGACGTTAAAAATTTTTTTTTTGGTAATTTAAAAATTCACTATAGATTTTTGAAGTTATCCAGCACTCAAGGATTTTAAGAGAAGCTTTAAAAGTGTCTTAGGTATTTGCAAAAATTCATAGTTCAACAATTATAACGCTAACAATTTATTTTAAGGGGTATATCCACTGACGTTAAAAAATTATTTTATTGTTAATTTAAAAATTCACCATGGAATTTCAAAGCCACCCAGCACTCAGGGATTTTAAGAGAAGTTTTAAAAGTGTCTTAGGTATTTGCAAAAAATTCATAGTACAATAATTATACCGCTAACAATTTATTTTAAAGGGATAAATCCACTGACGTTAAAAAAATTTTTTATTGTTAATTTAAAAATTCACTATGGATTTTTAAAGCCACCCAGCACTCAGAAATTCTAAGAGTAGCTTTAAAAGTGTCTTAGGTATCTGTAAAAAATTCATAATATAACAATTATAACGCTAACAATTTATTTTATAGGGATAAATCCACTGACGTTAAAAAAATTTTTTATTGTTAATTTAAAAATTCACTATGGATTTTCAAAGCCACCCAGCACTCAGGGATTTTAAGAGAAACTTTAGAAATGTCTTAGGTATCTGTGAAAAATTCAAAGTACAACAATTAAAACGCTAACAATTTATTTTAAACAGGTACATCCACTGACGTTAAAAAAATTTTTTTTTGTTATTTTAAAATTCACTATGCATTTTTGAGAGTGCCACTGAGAGTGCCACTGAGACTGCCACTGAGAGTGCCACTGAGACTGCCACTGAGAGTGCCACTGAGAGTGCCACTGAGAGTGCCACTGAGAGTGCCACTGAGAGTGCCACTGAGAGTGCCACTGAGATTGCCACTGACACTGCCACTGGGACTGCCACTGAGACTGCCACTGAGAGTGCCACTGAGAGTGCCACTGAGAGTGCCACTGAGAGTGCCACTGAGAGTGCCACTGAGAGTGCCACTGAGAGTGCCACTGAGAGTGCCACTGAGACTGCCACTGGGACTGCCACTAAGAGTGCCGCTGACAGTGCCACTGAGAGTGCCACTGAGAGTGCCACTGAGAGTGTCACTGAGAGTGCTACTGAGAGTGATACTGAGACTGCCACTGAGACTGCCACTGAGCCTGCCACTGGGACTGCCACTGGGACTGCCACTGAGAATGCCACTGAGAGTGCCACTGAGAGTGCCACTGAAAGTGCCACTGAGAGTGCCACTGAGAGTGCCACTGAGAGTGCCACTGAGAGTGCCACTGAGAGTGCCACTGAGACTGCCACTGAGACTGCCACTGGGACTGCCACTGAGACTGCCACTGAGAGTGCCACTGAGAGTGCCACTGAGAGTGCCACTGAGAGTGCCACTGAGAGTGCCACTGAGAGTGCCACTGAGAATGCCACTGAGAGTGCCACTGAGAGTGCCACTGAGAGTGCCACTGAGAGTGCCGCTGAGACTGCCACTGGGACTGCCACTGGGACTGCCACTAAGAGTGCCACTGAGAGTGCCACTGAGAGTGTCACTGAGACTGCCACTGAGAGTGCCACTGATAGTGCCACTGAGAGTGCCACTGAGAGTGCCACTGAGAGTGCCACTGAGAGTGCCACTGAGAGTGCCACTGGGACAGCCACTGAGAGTGCCACTGAGAGTGCCACTGAGAGTGCCACTGAGAGTGCCACTGAGACTGCCACTGAGACTGCCACTGAGAGTGCCACTGAGAGTGCCACTGAGAGTGCCACTGAGACTGCCACTGGAACTGCCACTGGGACTGCCACTGGGACTGCCACTAAGAGTGCCACTGAGAGTGCCACTGAGAGTGCCACTGAGAGTGCTACTGAGAGTGCCACTGAGAGTGCCACTGAGACTGCCACTGAGACTGCCACTGGGACTGCCACTGAGACTGCCATTGAGAGTGCCACTGAGAGTGCCACTGAGAGTGCCACTGAGAGTGCCACTGAGTGTGCCACTGAGAGTGCCACTGAGAGTGCCACTGAGAGTGCCACTGAGAGTGCCACTGAGAGTGCCACTGAGAGTGCCACTGAGACTGCCACTGAGACTGCCACTGAGAGTGCCACTGAGAGTGCCACTGAGAGTGTCACTGAGAGTGCCACTGAGAGTGCCACTGAGACTGCCACTGGGACTGCCACTGAGACTGCCACTGAGAGTGCCACTGAGAGTGCCACTGAGAGTGCCATTGAGAGTGCCACTGAGAGTGCCGCTGAGACTACCACTGAGACTACCACTGGGACTGCCACAGGGACTGCCACTGAGAGTGCCACTGAGAGTACCACTGAGAGTGTCACTGAGACTGCCACTGAGACTGCCACTGAGAGTGCCTCTGAGAGTGCCACTGAGAGTGCCACTGAAAGTGCCACTGAGAGTGCCACTGAGAGTGCCACTGAGACTGCCACTGGGACTGCCACTGAGACTGCCACTGAGAGTGCCACTGAGAGTGCCACTGAGAGTGCCACTAAGAGTGTCACTGAGACTGCCACTGAGAGTGCCACTGAGAGTGCCACTGAGAGTGCCACTGAGAGTGCCACTGAGAGTGCCACTGAGAGTGCCACTGAGAGTGCCACTGAGAGTGCCACTGAGAGTGCCACTGAGAGTGCCATTGAGACTGCTACTGGGACTGCCACTGAGACTGCCACTGAGAGTGCCACTGAGAGTGCCACTGAGAGTGTCACTGAGACTGCCACTGAGAGTGCCATTGAGAGTGCCACTGACAGTGTCACTGAGACTGCCACTGAGAGTGCCACTGAGAGTGCCACTGATAGTGCCACTGAGAGTGCCACTGAGACTGCCACTGGGACTGCCACTGAGACTGCCTCTGAGAGTGCCACTGAGAGTGCCACTGAGAGTGTCACTGAGACTGCCACTGAGAGTGCCAGTGAGAGTGCCACTGAGAGTGCCACTGAGACTGCCACTGGGACTGCCACTGAGACTGCCTCTGAGAGTGCCACTGAGAGTGCCACTGAGAGTGCCACTGAGAGTGACACTGAGAGTGTCACTGAGACTGCCACTGAGAGTGCCACTGAGAGTGCCACTGAGATTGCCACTGAGAGTGCCACTGAGAGTGCCACTGAGACTGCCACTGGGACTGCCTCTGAGACTGCCTCTGAGAGTGCCACTGAGAGTGCCACTGAGAGTGCCACTGAGAGTGCCACTGAGAGTGCCACTGAGAGTGTCACTGAGACTGCCACTGAGAGTGCCACTGAGAGTGCCGCTGAGAGTGCCACTGAGAGTGCCACTGAGAGTGTCACTGAGACTGCCACTGAGAGTGTTACTGAGAGTGCCACTGAGAGTGCCACTGAGAGTGCCACTGAGACTGCCATTGAGAGTGCCACTGAGAGTGCCACTGAGAGTGCCACTGAGACTGCCACTGAGACTGCCACTGAGACTGCCACTGGGACTGTCACTGAGAGTGCCACTGAGAGTTCCACTGAAAATGCCACTGAGAGTGCCACTGAGAGTGCCACTGAGATTGCCACTGAGAGTGCCACTGAGAGTGCCACTGAGAGTGCCACTGAGAGTGCCACTGAGAGTGCCACTGAGACTGCCACTGAGAGTGCCACTGAGAGTGCCACTGAGAGTGCCACTGAGAGTGCCACTGTGAGTGCCACTGAGACTGCCACTGAGAGTGCCACTGAGAGTGCCACTGAGAGTGCCACTGAGAGTGCCACTGAGACTGCCTCTGAGAGTGCCACTGAGAGTGCCACTGAGAGTGCCACTGAGAGTGCCACTGAGAGTGTCACTAAGACTGCCACTGAGACTGCCACTGAGAGTGCCACTGAGAGTGCCACTGAGAGTGCTACTGAGAGTGCCACTGAGAGTGCCACTAAGACTGCCACTGGGACTGCCACTGAGACTGCCTCTGAGAGTGCCACTGAGAGTGCCACTGAGAGTGCCACTGAGAGTGCCACTGAGAGTGTCACTAAGACTGCCACTGAGAGTGCCACTGAGAGTGCCACTGAGAGTGCCACTGAGAGTGCCACTGAGAGTGCCACTGAGAGTGCCACTGAGAGTGCCACTGAGAGGGCCACTGAGAGTGCCACTGAGACTGCCACTGAGACTGCCACTGGGACTGCCACTGAGAGTGCCACTGAGAGTTCCACTGAAAGTGCCACTGAGAGTGCCACTGAGAGTGCCACTAAGAGTGCCACTTGGAGTGCCACTGAGAGTGCCACTGAGAGTGCCACTGAGACTGCCACTGAGACTGCCACTGAGACTGCCACTGAGAGTGCCACTGAGAGTGCCACTGAGAGAGCCACTGAGAGTGCCACTGAGAGTGCCACTGAGAGTGCCACTGAGACTGCCACTGAGAGTGCCACTGAGAGTGCCACTGAGTACTGGTACAACAATTATAACGCTAACAATTTATTTTAAGGGGTATATCCACTGACGTTAAAAAAATTTTTATTGTTAATTTAAAAATTCACTATGGGTTTTCAAAGCCACCCAGCACTCAGGGATTTTAAGAGAAGCTTTAAAAGTGTCTTAGATTTCTGTGAAAAATTCATAGTACAACAATTATAATGCTAACAATTTATTTTAAAGTGGTACATCCACTGACGTTAAAAAATTTTTTTATTGTTAATTTAAAAATTCATTATGGATTCTTGAAGACACCCAGCACTCAGGGATTTTAAGAGAAGCTTTAAAAGTGTCTTAGGGATCTGTAGAGAATTCAAATTAAAACAATTATAACGCTAACAATTTATTTTAAAAGGGTAAATCCACTGACGTCATGAAAAATTTTTATTGTTAATTTAAAAATTCACTATGCATTTTCGAATCCACCCAGCACTCAGGGATTTTAAGAGAAGCTTTAAAAGTGTCTTAGGTATCTGCGAAAAATTTATGGTACAACAATTATAACGCTAACAATTTATTTTAGAGGGGTAAGTCCACTGACGTTAAAAAAATTTTTTTTTGTTAATTTAAAAATTCACTATGGATTTTTGAAGACGCCCAGCATTCAAGGATTTTAAGAGAAGCTTTAAAAGTGTCTTAGGTATTTGCAAGAAATTCATAGTTCAACAATTATAACGCTAACAATTTATTTTAAGGGGTATATCCACTGACGTTAAAAAATAATTTTATTGTTAATTTAAAAATTCACCATGGAATATCAAAGCCACCCAGCACTCATTGATTTTAAGAGAAGTTTTAAAAGTGTCTTAGGTATTTGCAAAAAATTCATAGTACAACAATTATAACGCTAACAATTTATATTAAAGGGGTACATCCACTGACGTTAAAAAAATATTTTTTGGTAATTTAAAAATTCACTACGGATTTTCAAAGAAACCCAGCACTCAGGGATTTTAAGCGAAGCTTTAAAAGTGTTTTAGATATCTGCAGAAAATTCATAGTACAACAATTATAACGCTAACAATTTATTTAAAAGGGTTACCTCCACTGACTTTAAAAATTTTTTTTATTGTTAATTTAAAAATTCACTATAGATTTTTGAAGTTATCCAGCACTCAGGGATTTTAAGGGAAGCTTTAAAAGTGTCTTAGGTATATGCGAAAAATTCATAGTATAACAATTATAACGCTAACAATTTATTTTATAGGGGTACATCCAAAGACGTTAAAAAAATTTTTTTGTTCATTTAAAAATTCACTATGGATTTTCAAAGCCACCCAGCACTCAGGGATTTTAAGAAAAGCTTTTAAAGAGTCTTAGATATCTGTGAAAAATTCACAGTACAACAATTATAATGCTAACAATTTATTTTATAGGGGTACATCCACTGACATCAAAAAAAATTTTTATTGTTAATTTAAAAATTCATTATGGATTCTTGAAAACACCCAGCACTCAGGGATTTTAAGAGAAGCTTTAAAAGTGTCTTAGATATCTGCGAAAAATTTATGGTACAACAATTATAACGGTAACAATTTATTTTAAAGAAATACTTCCACTGAGGTAAAAATTTTTTTTTGTTAGTTTAAAAATTCACTATGCATTTTCGAACCCACCCAGCACTCAGGGTTTTAAAAGAAGCTTTAGAAGTGTCTTAGCTATCTGTGAAAAATTCATAGTACAACAATTATAACGCTAACAATTTATTTTAAAGGGATATATCCACTGACGTTAAAAAAATTTTTTTTTGTTAATTTAAAAATTCACTATGGATTTTCGAAGACGCCCAGCACTCAAGGATTTTAAGAGAAGCTTTAAAAGTGTCTTAGGTATTTGCAAAAAATTCATAGTTCAACAATTATAACGCTAACAATTTATTTTAAGGGGTATATCCACTGACGTTAAAAAATTATTTTATTGTTAATTTAAAAATTCACCATGGAATTTCAAAGCCACCCAGCACTCAGGGATTTTAAGAGAAGTTTTAAAAGAGTCTTAGGTATTTGCAAAAAATTCATAGTACAACAATTATAACGCTAACAATTTATTTTAAAGGGGTACATCCACTGACGTTAAAAAAATATTTTATGGTAATTTAAAAATTCACTATGGATTTTCAAAGAAACCCAGCACTCAGGGATTTTAAGCGAAGCTTTAAAAGTGTCTTAGATATCTGCAGAAAATTCATAGTACAACAATTATAACGCTAACAATTTATTTAAAAGGGTTACCTCCACTGACTTTAAAAATTTTTTTTATTGTTAATTTAAAAATTCACTATAGATTTTTGAAGTTATCCAGCACTCAGGGATTTTAAGAGAAGCTTTAAAAGTGTCTTAGGTATCTGCGAAAAATTCATAGTATAACAATTATAACGTTAACAATTTATTTTATAGGGGTACATCCACAGACGTTAAAAAAATTCTTTTGTTCATTTAAAAATTCACTATGGATTTTCAAAGCCACCCAGCACTCAGGGATTTTAAGGGAAGCTTTTAAAGAGTCTTAGATATCTGTGAAAAATTCACAGTACAACAATTATAATGCTAACAATTTATTTTATAGGGGTACATCCACTGACATCAAAAAAAATTTTTATTGTTAATTTAAAAATTCATTATGGATTCTTGAAGACACCCAGCACTCAGGGATTTTAAGAAAAGCTTTAAAAGTGTCTTAGATATCTGCAAAAAATTCATGGTACAACAATTATAACGGTAACAATTTATTTTATAGAAATACTTCCAATGACGTTAAAATTTTTTTTTTGTTAATTTAAAAATTCACTATGCATTTTCGAACCCACCCAGCACTCAGGGATTTTAAGAGAAGCTTTAATGGTGTCTTAGGTATCTGTGAAAAATTAACAGTACAACAATTATAACGTTAACAATTTATTTTAAAGGTTACATCCACTAACGTTAAAAAAATTTTTATTGGTAATTTAAAAATTCACTATGGATTTTTGAATACACCCAGTATTTTTTAAAGTATCTTAGGTATCTGCGAAAAATTCATGGTACAACAATTATAAGGCTAACAATTTATTTTAAAGGGGTATATCCACCGACGTTAAAATTTTTTTTTTGTTAATTTAAAAACTCACTATGCATTTTTGAAGCCACCCAGCCCTCAGGAATTTTAAGAGAAGCTTCAGGAGCGTCTCGGGTATCTGCAGAAAATTCATAGTTCAACAATTATAACGCTAACAATTTATTTTAAGGGGTATATCCACTGACGTTAAAAAATTATTTTATTGTTAATTTAAAAATTCACCATGGAATTTCAAAGCCACCCAGCACTCAGGGATTTTAAGAGAATTTTTAAAAGTGTCTTAGGTATTTGCAAAAAATTCATAGTACAACAATTATAACGCTAACAATTTATTTTAAAGGGGTACATCCACTGACGTTAAAAAAATATTTTATGGTAATTTAAAAATTCACTATGGATTTTCAAAGAAACCCAGCATTCAGGGACTTTAAGCGAAGCTTTAAAAGTGTCTTAGATATCTGCAGAAAATTCATAGTACAACAATTATAACGCTAACAATTTATTTAAAAGGGTTACCTCCACTGACTTTAAAAATTTTTTTTATTGTTAATTTAAAAATTCACTATAGATTTTTGAAGTTATCCAGCACTCAGGGATTTTAAGAGAAGCTTTAAAAGTGTCTTAGGTATCTGCGAAAAATTCATAGTATAACAATTATAACGCTAACAATTTATTTTATAGGGGTACATCCACAGACGTTAAAAAAATTTTTTTGTTCATTTAAAAATTCACTATGGATTTTCAAAGCCACCCAGCACTCAGGGATTTTAAGAGAAGCTTTTAAAGAGTCTTAGATATCTGTGAAAAATTCACAGTACAACAATTATAATGCTGACAATTTATTTTATAGGGGTACATCCACTGACATCAAAAAAAAATTTTATTGTTAATTTAAAAATTCATTATGGATTCTTGAAGACACCCAGCACTCAGGGATTTTAAGAAAAGCTTTAAAAGTGTCTTAGATATCTGCGAAAAATTCATGGTACAACAATTATAACGGTAACAATTTATTTTAAAGAAAAACTTCCAATGACGTTAAAAATTTTTTTTTTTGTTAATTTAAAAATTCACTATAGATTTTTGAAGTTATCCAGCACTCAAGGATTTTAAGAGAAGCTTTAAAAGTGTCTTAGGTATTTGCAAAAAATTCATAGTTCAACAATTATAACGCTAACAATTTATTTTAAGGGGTATATCCACTGACGTTAAAAAAATTTTTATTGTTAATTTAAAAATTCACTATGCATTTTCGAATCCACCCAGCACTCAGGGATTTTAAGAGAAGCTTTAAAAGTGTCTTAGGTATCTGCGAAAAATTCATGGTACAACCATTATAAGGCTAACAATTTATTTAAAAGGGGTACATCCACTGACGTTAAAATTTTTTTTTTGTAAATTTATAAATTCACTATGCATTTTTGAAGCAACCCAGCACTCAAGGACTTTAAGAGAAGCTTTAAAAGTGTCTTAGGTATCTGCGAAAAATTTATGGTACAACAATTATAACGCTAACAATTTATTTTAGAGGTGTAAGTCCACTGACGTTAAAAAAATTTTTTTTTGTTAATTTAAAAATTCACTATAGATTTTCGAAGACGCCCAGCACTCAAGGATTTTAAGAGAAGTTTTAAAAGTATCTTAGGTATTTGCAAAAAATTCATAGTTCAACAATTATAACGCTAACAATTTATTTTAAGGGGTATATCCACTGACGTTAAAAAATTATTTTATTGTTAATTTAAAAATTCACCATGGAATTTCAAAGCCACCCAGCACTCAGGGATTTTAAGAGAAGTTTTAAAAGTGTCTTAGGTATTTGCAAAAAATTCATAGTACAACAATTATAACGCTAACAATTTATTTTAAAGGGGTACATCCACTGACGTTAAAAAAATATTTTATGGTAATTTAAAAATTCACTATGGAATTTCAAAGAAACCCAGCACTCAGGGATTTTAAGCGAAGCTTTAAAAGTGTCTTAGATATCTGCAGAAAATTCATAGTACAACAATTATAACGCTAACAATTTATTTAAAAGGGTTACCTCCACTGACTTTAAAAATTTTTTTTATTGTTAATTTAAAAATTCACTATAGATTCTTGAAGTTATCCAGCACTCAGGGATTTTAAGAGAAGCTTTAAAAGTGTCTTAGGTATCTGCGAAAAATTCATAGTATAACAATTATAACGCTAACAATTTATTTTATAGGGGTACATCCACAGACGTTAAAAAAATTTTTTTGTTCATTTAAAAGTTCACTATGGATTTTCAAAGCCACCCAGCACTCAGGGATTTTAAGAGAAGCTTTTAAAGAGTCTTAGATATCTGTGAAAAATTCACAGTACAACAATTATAATGCTAACAATTTATTTTATAGGGGTACATCCACTGACATCAAAAAAAATTTTTATTGTTAATTTAAAAATTCATTATGGATTCTTGAAGACACCCAGCACTCAGGGATTTTAAGAAAAGCTTTAAAAGTGTCTTAGATATCTGCGAAAAATTCATGGTACAACAATTATAACGGTAACAATTTATTTTAAAGAAATACTTCCAATGACGTTAAAAATTTTTTTTTTGTTAATTTAAAAATTCACTATGCATTTTCGAACCCACCCAGCACTCAGGGATTTTAAGAGAAGCTTTAATGGTGTCTTAGGTATCTGCGAAATATTAACAGTACAACAATTATAACGTTAACAATTTATTTTAAAGGTTACATCCACTGACGTTAAAAAAATTTTTATTGGTAATTTAAAAATTCACTATGGATTTTTGAATACACCCAGTATTTTTAAAAGTATCTTAGGTATCTGCAAAAAATTCATGGTACAACAATTATAAGGCTAACAATTTATTTTAAAGGGGTATATCCACCGACGTTAAAAATTTTTTTTTGTTAATTTAAAAACTCACTATGCATTTTTGAAGCCACCCAGCCCTCAGGAATTTTAAGAGAAGCTTCAGGAGCGTCTTGGGTATCTGCAGAAAATTCATAGTTCAACAATTATAACGCTAACAATTTATTTTAAGGGGTATATCCACTGACGTTAAAAAATTATTTTATTGTTAATTTAAAAATTCACCATGGAATTTCAAAGCCACCCAGCACTCAGGGATTTTAAGAGAAGTTTTAAAAGTGTCTTAGGTATTTGCAAAAAATTCATAGTACAACAATTATAACGCTAACAATTTATTTTAAAGGGGTACATCCACTGACGTTAAAAAAATATTTTATGGTAATTTAAAAATTCACTATGGATTTTCAAAGAAACCCAGCACTCAGGGATTTTAAGCGAAGCTTTAAAAGTGTCTTAGATATCTGCAGAAAATTCATAGTACAACAATTATAACGCTAACAATTTATTTAAAAGGGTTACCTCCACTGACTTTAAAAATTTTTTTAATTGTTAATTTAAAAATTCACTATAGATTTTTGAAGTTATCCAGCACTCAGGGATTCTAAGAGAAGCTTTAAAAGTGTCTTAGGTATCTGCGAAAAATTCATAGTATAACAATTATAACGCTAACAATTTATTTTATAGGGGTACATCCACAGACGTTAAAAAAATTGTTTTGTTCATTTAAAAATTCACTATGGATTTTCAAAGCCACCCAGCACTCAGGGATTTTAAGAGAAGCTTTTAAAGAGTCTTAGATATCTGTGAAAAATTCACAGTACAACAATTATAATGCTAACAATTTATTTTATAGGGATACATCCACTGACATAAAAAAAAATTTTATTGTTAATTTAAAAATTCATTATGGATTCTTGAAGACACCCAGCACTCAGGGATTTTAAGAAAAGCTTTAAAAGTGTCTTAGATATCTGAGAAAAATTCATGGTACAACAATTATGACGCTAACAATTTATTTTAAGGGGTATATCCTCTGACGTTAAAAAATTATTTTATTGTTAATTTAAAAATTCACCATGGAATTTCAAAGCCACCCAGCACTCAGGGATTTTAAGAGAAGTTTTAAAAGTGTCTTAGGTATTTGCAAAAAATTCATAGTACAATAATTATACTGCTAACAATTTATTTTAAAGGGATAAATCCACTGACGTTAAAAAATTTTTTTATTGTTAATTTAAAAATTAACTATGGATTTTTAAAGCCACCCAGCACTTAGAAATTCTAAGAGTGGCTTTAAAAGTGTCTTAGGTATCTGTAAAAAATTCATAATATAACAATTATAACGCTAACAATTTATTTTATAGGGATAAATCCACTGACGTTAAAAAAATTTTTTATTGTTAATTTAAAAATTCACTATGGATTTTCAAAGCCACCCAGCACTCAGGGATTTTAAGAGAAACTTTAGAAATGTCTTAGGTATCTGTGAAAAATTCAAAGTACAACAATTAAAACGCTAACAATTTAATTTAAACAGGTACTTCCACTGACGTTAAAAAAATTTTTTTTTGTTAATTTAAAATTCACTATGCATTTTTGAGAGTGCCACTGAGAGTGCCACTGAGAGTGCCACTGAGACTGCCACTGAGAGTGCCACTGAGACTGCCACTGAGAGTGCCACTGAGAGTGCCACTGAGAGTGCCACTGAGAGTGCCACTGAGAGTGCCACTGAGAGTGCCACTGAGAGTGCCACTGAGAGTGCCACTGAGAGTGCCACTGAGAGTGCCACTGAGAGTGCCACTGAGAGGGCCACTGAGACTGCCACTGGGACTGCCACTAAGAGTGCCGCTGACAGTGCCACTGAGAGTGCCACTGAGAGTGCCACTGAGAGTGCCACTGAGAGTGTCACTGAGAGTGCTACTGAGAGTGATACTGAGACTGCCACTGAGACTGCCACTGATCCTGCCACTGGGACTGCCACTGGGACTGCCACTGAGAATGCCACTGAGAGTGCCACTGAGAGTGCCACTGAGAGTGCCACTGAGAGTGCCACTGAGAGTGCCACTGAGACTGCCACTGAGACTGCCACTGGGACTGCCACTGAGACTGCCACTGAGAGTGCCACTGAGAGTGCCACTGAGAGTGCCACTGAGAGTGCCACTGAGAGTGCCACTGAGAGTGCCACTGAGAGTGCCACTGAGAGTGCCACTGAGAGTGCCACTGAGAGTGCCACTGAGACTGCCACTGAGAGTGCCACTGAGAGTGCCACTGAGAGTGCCACTGGGACTGCCACTGAGTCTGCCACTAAGAGTGCCACTGAGAGTGCCACTGAGAGTGCCACTGAGAGTGCCACTGAGAGTGCCACTTAGAGTACCACTGAGTGTGCCACTGAGAGTGCCACTGAGAGTGCCACTGAGAGTGCCACTGAGAGTGCCACTGAGACTGCCACTGAGACTGCCACTGGGACTGCCACTGAGACTGCCACTGAGAGTGCCACTGAGAGTGCCACTGAGAGTGTCACTGAGAGTGCCACTGAGAGTGCCACTGAGACTGCCACTGGGACTGCCACTGAGACTGCCACTGAGAGTGCCACTGAGAGTGCCACTGAGAGTGCCATTGAGAGTGCCACTGAGACTGCCACTGAGACTGCCACTGAGACTGCCACTGGGACTGCCACTGGGACTGCCACTGAGAGTGCCACTGAGAGTGCCACTGAGAGTGTCACTGAGACTGCCACTGAGACTGCCACTGAGAGTGCCACTGAGAGTGCCACTGAGAGTGCCACTGAAAGTGCCACTGAGAGTGCCACTGAGAGTGCCACTGAGAGTGCCACTGAGACTGCCACTGATAGTGCCACTGAGAGTGCCACTGAGAGTGTCACTGAGACTGCCACTGAGAGTGTCACTGAGACTGCCACTGAGAGTGCCACTGAGAGTGCCACTGAGAGTGCCACTGAGAGTGCCATTGAGACTGCCACTGGGACTGCCACTGAGACTGCCACTGAGAGTGCCACTGAGAGTGCCACTGAGAGTGTCACTGAGACTGCCACTGAGAGTGCCACTGAGAGTGCCACTGAGAGTGTCACTGAGACTGCCACTGAGAGTGCCACTGAGAGTGCCACTGAGAGTGCCACTGAGAGTGCCACTGAGAGTGCCACTGAGACTGCCACTGGGACTGCCACTGAGACTGCCACTGAGAGTGCCACTGAGAGTGCCACTGAGAGTGCCACTGAGAGTGCCACTGAGAGTGTCACTGAGACTGCCACTGAGAGTGCCACTGAGAGTGCCACTGAGATTGCCACTGAGAGTGCCACTGAGAGTGCCACTGAGACTGCCACTGGGACTGCCACTGAGACTGCCTCTGAGAGGGCCACTGAGAGTGCCACTGAGAGTGCCACTGAGAGTGCCACTGAGAGTGTCACTGAGACTGCCACTGAGAGTGCCACTGAGAGTGCCACTGAGAGTGCCACTGAGAGTGCCACTGAGAGTGCCACTGAGACTGCCACCGGGACTGCCACTGAGACTGCCTCTGAGAGTGCCACTGAGAGTGCCACTGAGAGTGCCACTGAGACTGCCACTGGGACTGCCACTGAGACTGCCTCTGAGAGTGCCACTGAGAGTGCCACTGAGAGTGCCACTGAGAGTGTCACTGAGACTGCCACTGAGAGTGCCACTGAGAGTGCCACTGAGATTGCCACTGAGAGTGCCACTGAGAGTGCCACTGAGACTGCCACTGGGACTGCCACTGAGACTGCCTCTGAGAGTGCCACTGAGAGTGCCACTGAGAGTGCCACTGAGAGTGCCACTGAGAGTGCCACTGAGAGTGTCACTGAGACTGCCACTGAGAGTGCCACTGAGAGTGCCACTGAGAGTGCCACTGAGACTGCCACTGGGACTGCCACTGAGACTGCCTCTGAGAGTGCCACTGAGAGTGCCACTGAGAGTGCCACTGAGAGTGACACTGAGAGTGTCACTGAGACTGCCACTGAGAGTGCCACTGAGAGTGCCACTGAGATTGCCACTGAGAGTGCCACTGAGAGTGCCACTGAGACTGCCACTGGGACTGCAATTGAGACTGCCTCTGAGAGTGCCACTGAGAGTGCCACTGAGAGTGCCACTGAGAGTGTCACTGAGACTGCCACTGAGAGTGCCACTGAGAGTGCCACTGAGAGTGCCACTGAGAGTGTCACTGAGACTGCCACTGAGAGTGTTACTGAGAGTGCCACTGAGAGTGCCACTGAGACTGCCACTGAGAGTGCCACTGAGAGTGCCACTGAGAGTGCCACTGAGACTGCCACTGAGACTGCCACTGAGACTGCCACTGGGACTGTCACTGAGAGTGCCACTGAGAGTTCCACTGAAAATGCCACTGAGAGTGCCACTGAGAGTGACACTGAGAGTGCCACTGAGAGTGCCACTGAGAGTGCCACTGAGAGTGCCACTGAGAGTGCCACTGAGAGTGCCACTGAGACTGCCACTGAGAGTGCCACTGAGAGTGCCACTGAGAGTGCCACTGAGATTGCCACTGAGAGTGCCACTGAGAGTGCCACTGAGAGTGCCACTGAGACTGCCACTGAGAGTGCCACTGAGAGTGCCACTGAGAGTGCCACTGAGAGTGCCACTGAGACTGCCACTGGGACTGCCACTGAGACTGCCTCTGAGAGTGCCACTGAGAGTGCCACTGAGAGTGCCACTGAGAGTGCCACTGAGAGTGTCACTAAGACTGCCACTGAGACTGCCACTGAGGGTGCCACTGAGAGTGCCACTGAGAGTGCCACTGAGAGTGCCAGTGAGAGTGCCACTAAGACTGCCACTGAGACTGCCACTGGGACTGCCACTGAGACTGCCTCTGAGAGTGCCACTGAGAGTGCCACTGAGAGTGCCACTGAGAGTGCCACTGAGAGTGCCACTGTGATTGTCACTGAGACTGCCACTGAGAGTGCCACTGAGAGTGCCACTGAGAGTGCCACTGAGAGTGCCACTGAGATTGCCACTGAGACTGCCACTGGGACTCCCACTGAGAGTGCCACTGAAAGTGCAACTGAGAGTGCCACTGAGAGTGCCACTGAGAGTGCCACTGAGACTGCCACTGGGACTGCCACTGGGACTGCCACTGAGAGTGCCACTGAGAGTGCCACTGAGAGTGCCACTGAGAGTGCCACTGAGAGTGTCACTGAGACTGCCACTGAGAGTGCTACTTAGAGTGCCACTGAGATTGCCACTGAGACTGCCACTGGGACTCCCACTGAGAGTGCCACTGAAAGTGCAACTGAGAGTGCCACTGAGAGTGCCACTGAGACTGCCACTGGGACTGCCACTGGGACTGCCACTGAGAGTGCCACTGAGAGTGCCACTGAGAGTGCCACTGAGACTGCCACTGAGAGTGCCACTGAGAGTGCCACTGAGAGTGCCACTGAGAGTGCCACTGAGACTGCCACTGGGACTGCCACTGAGACTGCCTCTGAGAGTGCCACTGAGAGTGCCACTGAGAGTGCCACTGAGAGTGCCACTGAGAGTGTCACTAAGACTGCCACTGAGACTGCCACTGAGAGTGCCACTGAGAGTGCCACTGAGAGTGCCACTGAGAGTGCCACTAAGACTGCCACTGAGACTGCCACTGGGACTGCCACTGAGACTGCCTCTGAGAGTGCCACTGAGAGTGCCACTGAGAGTGCCACTGAGAGTGCCACTGAGAGTGCCACTGAGAGTGTCACTGAGACTGCCACTGAGAGTGCCACTGAGAGTGCCACTGAGAGTGCCACTGAGAGTGCCACTGAGATTGCCACTGAGACTGCCACTGGGACTCCCACTGAGAGTGCCACTGAAAGTGCAACTGAGAGTGCCACTGAGAGTGCCACTGAGAGTGCCACTGAGACTGCCACTGGGACTGCCACTGGGACTGCCACTGAGAGTGCCACTGAGAGTGCCACTGAGAGTGCCACTGAGAGTGCCACTGAGAGTGCCACTGAGACTGCCACTGAGACTGCCACTGGGACTCCCACTGAGAGTGCCACTGAAAGTGCAACTGAGAGTGCCACTGAGAGTGCCACTGAGAGTGCCACTGAGACTGCCACTGGGACTGCCACTGGGACTGCCACTGAGAGTGCCATTGAGAGTGCCACTGAGAGTGCCACTGAGAGTGTCACTGAGAGTGCCACTGAGAGTGCCACTGAGACTGCCACTGAGACTGCCACTGAGACTGCCACTGGGACTGCCACTGAGAGTGCCACTGAGAGTGCCACTGAGAGTGCCACTGAGAGTGCCACTGAGAGTGCCACTGAGAGTGCCACTGAGAGTGCCACTGAGACTGCCACTGAGACTGCCACTGAGACTGCCACTGGGACTGCCACTGAGAGTGCCACTGAGAGTTCCACTGAAAGTGCCACTGAGAGTGCCACTGAGAGTGCCACTAAGATTGCCACTGGGAGTGCCACTGAGAGTGCCACTGAGAGTGCCACTGAGACTGCCACTGAGACTGCAACTGGGACTGCCACTGAGACTGCCACTGAGAGTGCCACTGAGAGTGCCACTGAGAGTGCCACTGAGACTGCCACTGAGAGTGCCACTGAGTACTGGTACAACAATTATAACGCTAACAATTTATTTTAAGGGGTATATCCACTGACGTTAAAAAATTTTTATTGTTAATTTAAAGATTCACTATGGGTTTTCAAAGCCACCCAGCACTCAGGGATTTTAAGAGAAGCTTTAAAAGTGTCTTAGATTTCTGTGAAAAATTCATAGTACAACAATTATAATGCTAACAATTTATTTTAAAGGGGTACATCCACTGACGTTAAAAAATTTTTTTATTGTTAATTTAAAAATTCATTATGGATTCTTGAAGACACCCAGCACTCAGGGATTTTAAGAGAAGCTTTAAAAGTGTCTTAGGGATCTGTAGAGAATTCAAATTACAACAATTATAACGCTAACAATTTATTTTAAAAGGGTAAATCCACTGACGTCTTGAAAAATTTTTATTGTTAATTTAAAAATTCACTATGCATTTTCGAATCCACCCAGCACTCAGGGATTTTAAGAGAAGCTTTAAAAGTGTCTTAGGTATCTGCGAAAAATTCATGGTACAACCATTATAAGGCTAACAATTTATTTAAAAGGGGTACATCCACTGACGTTAAAATTTTTTTTTTGTAAATTTATAAATTCACTATGCATTTTTGAAGCAACCCAGCACTCAAGGACTTTAAGAGAAGCTTTAAAAGTGTCTTAGGTATCTGCGAAAAATTTATAGTACAACAATTATAACGCTAACAATTTATTTTAGAGGGGTAAATCCACTGACGTTAAAAAAATTTTTTTTGTTAATTTAAAAATTCACTATGGATTTTCGAAGACGCCCAGCACTCAGGGATTTTAAGAGAAGTTTTAAAAGTGTCTTAGGTATTTGCAAAAAATTCATAGTTCAACAATTATAACGCTAACAATTTATTTTAAGGGGTATATCCACTGACGTTAAAAAATTATTTTATTGTTAATTTAAAAATTCACCATGGAATTTCAAAGCCACCCAGCACTCAGGGATTTTAAGAGAAGTTTTAAAAGTGTCTTAGGTATTTGCAAAAAATTCATAGTACAACAATTATAACGCTAACAATTTATTTTAAAGGGGTACATCCACTGACGTTAAAAAAATATTTTATGGTAATTTAAAAATTCACTATGGATTTTCAAAGAAACCCAGCACTCAGGGATTTTAAGCGAAACTTTAAAAGTGTCTTAGATATCTGCAGAAAATTCATAGTACAACAATTATAACGCTAACAATTTATTTAAAAGGGTTACCTCCACTGACTTTAAAAATTTTTTTTATTGTTAATTTAAAAATTCACTATAGATTTTTGAAGTTATCCAGCACTCAGGGATTTTAAGAGAAGCTTTAAAAGTGTCTTAGGTATCTGCGAAAAATTCATAGTATAACAATTATAACGCTAACAATTTATTTTATAGGGGTACATCCACAGACGTTAAAAAAATTTTTTTGTTCATTTAAAAATTCACTATGGATTTTCAAAGCCACCCAGCACTCAAGGATTTTAAGAGAAGCTTTTAAAGAGTCTTAGATATCTGTGAAAAATTCACAGTACAACAATTATAATGCTAACAATTTATTTTATAGGGGTACATCCACTGACATCAAAAAAAATTTTTATTGTTAATTTAAAAATTCATTATGGATTCTTGAAGACACCCAGCACTCAGGGATTTTAAGAAAAGCTTTAAAAGTGTCTTAGATATCTGCGAAAAATTCATGGTACAACAATTATAACGGTAACAATTTATTTTAAAGAAATACTTCCAATGACGTTAAAAAATTTTTTTTTGTTAATTTAAAAATTCACTATGCATTTTCGAACCCACCCAGCACTCAGGGATTTTAAAAGAAGCTTTAGAAGTGTTTTAGCTATCTGTGAAAAATTCATAGTACAACAATTATAACGCTAAAAATTTATTTTAAAGGGATATATCCACTGACGTTAAAAAATTTTTTTTGTTGATTTAAAAATTTACTATGGAATTTCAAAGCCACCCAGCACTCAGGGATTTTAAGAGAAGCTTTAATGGTGCCTTAGGTATCTGTGAAAAATTAACAGTACAACAATTATAACGTTAACAATTTATTTTAAAGGTTACATTCACTAACGTTAAAAAAATTTTTATTGGTAATTTAAAAATTCACTATGGATTTTTGAAAACACCCAGTATTTTTAAAAGTATCTTAGGTATCTGCGAAAAATTCATGGTACAACAATTATAAGGCTAACAATTTATTTTAAAGGGGTATATCCACCGACGTTAAAAATTTTTTTTTGTTAATTTAAAAACTCACTATGCATTTTTGAAGCCACCCAGCCCTCAGGAATTTTAAGAGAAGCTTCAGGAGCGTCTTGGATATCTGCAGAAAATTCATAGTTCAACAATTATAACGCTAACAATTTATTTTAAGGGGTAAATCCACTGACGTTAAAAAATTATTTTATTGTTAATTTAAAAATTCACCATGGAATTTCAAAGCCACCCAGCACTCAGGGATTTTAAGAGAAGTTTTAAAAGTGTCTTAGGTATTTGCAAAAAATTCATAGTACAACAATTATAACGCTAACAATTTATTTTAAAGGGGTACATCCACTGACGTTAAAAAAATATTTTATGGTAATTTAAAAATTCACTATGGATTTTCAAAAAAACCCAGCACTCAGGGATTTTAAGCGAAGCTTTAAAAGTGTCTTAGATATCTGCAGAAAATTCATAGTACAACAATTATACCGCTAACAATTTATTTAAAAGGGTTACCTCCACTGACTTTAAAAATTTTTTTATTGTTAATTTAAAAATTCACTATAGATTTTTGAAGTTATCCAGCACTCAGGGATTTTAAGAGAAGCTTTAAAAGTGTCTTAGGTATCTGCGAAAAATTCATAGTATAACAATTATAACGCTAACAATTTATTTTATATTGGTACACCACAGACTTTAAAAAAATTTTTTTGTTCATTTAAAAATTCACTATGGATTTTCAAAGCCACCCAGCACTCAGGGATTTTAAGAGAAGCTTTTAAAGAGTCTTAGATATCTGTGAAAAATTCACAGTACAACAATTATAATGCTAACAATTTATTTTATAGGGGTACAACCACTGACATCAAAAAAAATTTTTATTGTTAATTTAAAAATTCATTATGGATTCTTGAAGACACCCAGCACTCAGGGATTTTAAGAAAAGCTTTAAAAGTGTCTTAGATATCTGCGAAAAATTCATGGTACAACAATTATAACGGTAACAATTTATTTTAAAGAAATACTTCCAATGACGTTAAAAATTTTTTTTTTGTTAATTTAAAAATTCACTATGCATTTTCGAACCCACCCAGCACTCAGGGATTTTAAAAGAAGCTTTAGAAGTGTCTTAGCTATCTGTGAAAAATTCATAGTACAACAATTATAACGCTAACAATTTATTTTAGAGGGATATATCCACTGACGTTAAAAAATTTTTTTTGTTGATTTAAAAATTTACTATGGAATTTCAAAGCCACCCAGCACTCAGGGTCTTTAAGAGAAGCTTTAATGGTGTCTTAGGTATCTGTGAAAACTTAACAGTACAACAATTATAACGTTAACAATTTATTTTAAAGGTTACATTCACTAACGTTAAAAAAATTTTTATTGGTAATTTAAAAATCACTATGGATTTTTGAATACACCCAGTATTTTTAAAAGTATCTTAGGTATCTGCGAAAAATTCATGGTACAACAATTATAAGGCTAACAATTTATTTTAAAGGGATATATCCACCGATGTTAAAAATTTTTTTTTATTAATTTAAAAACTCACTATGCATTTTTGAAGCCACCCAGCCCTCAGGAATTTTAAGAGAAGCTTCAGGAGCGTCTTGGGTATCTGCAGAAAATTCATAGTTCAACAATTATAACGCTAACAATTTATTTTAAAGGGGAATATCCACTGACGTAAAAAAATTTTTTTATTGTTAATTTTAAAATTCACTAGGCATTTTGGAAGCCACCCAGCACTCAAGGATTTTAAGAGAAGCTTTAAAAGTGTCTTAGGCATCTGCAAAAAATTCATAGTTCAACAATTATAACGCTAACAATTTATTTTAAGGGGTATATCCACTGACGTTAAAAAAATTTTTATTGTTAATTTAAAAATTCACTATGGGTTTTCAAAGCCACCCAGCACTCAGGGATTTTAAGAAAAGCTTTAAAAGTGTCTTGGGTATTTGCGAAAAATTCATAGTACAACAATTATAACGCTAACAATTTATTTTAAATGGGTACATCCACTGACGTTAAAAAATTTTTTTTTGTTAATTTAAAAATTTACTATGGATTTTCAAAGCCACCCAGCACTCAGGGATTTTAAGAGAAGCTTTAAAAATGTCTTAGGTATCTGCGAAAAATTTATGGTACAACAATTATAACGCTAACAATTTATTTTAGAGGGGTAAGTCCACTGACGTTAAAAAATTTTTTTTTTTGTTAATTTAAAAATTCACTATGGATTTTCGAAGACGCCCAGCACTCAGGGATTTTAAAAGAAGCTTTAAAAGTGTCTTAGGTATCTGTAGAAAATTTATAGTTCAACAATTATAACGTTAACAATTTATTTTATAGGGGTAAATCCACTGACGTTAAAAAAATTTTTTTTTGTTAATTTAAAAGTTCACTATGGATTTTCGAAGTCACCCAGCACTCAGAGATTTTAACAGAAGCTTTAAAAGTGCCTTAGGTATCTGTGAAAAATTCATAGCATAACAATTATAACGCTAACAATTTATTTTAAAGGGTACATCCGCTGACGTTACAAATTTTTTTTATTGTTAATTTAAAAATTCACTATGGATTTTTGAAGTTACCCAGCACTCAGAAATTTTAAGACAAGCTTTAAAAGTATCTTAGGTATCTGCGAAAAATTCATAGTACAACAATTATAACGCTAACAATTTATTTTAAAGGGGTACCTCCACTGACGTTAAAAAAATTTTTTGTTAATTTAAAAATTCACTATGGATTTTCAAAGTCACCCAGCTCTCAGGGATTTTTAGAGAAGCTTTAAAAGTGTCTTAGGTATCTGTGAAAAATTCATAGTACAACAATTATATCGCCAACAATTTATTTTAAAGGGACACATCACTGACGTTAAAAAATTTTTTATTGTTAATTTAAAAATTCATTATGGATTTTTGAAGACACTCAGCACTCAGAAATTTTAAGAGAAGCTTCAAAAGTGTCTTAGGTATTTGCGAAAACTTCATGGAATAACAATTATAACGCTAACAATTTATTTTAAAGAGGTACATCCACCGACGTTAAAAATTTTTTTTATTGTTAATTTAAAAATTCATTATATATTTTTGAAAACACCCAGCACTCAGAAATTTTAAGAGAAGCTTCAAAAGTGTCTTAGGTATTTGCGAAAAATTCATGGAATAACAATTATAACGCTAACAATTTATTTTAAAGAGGTACTTCCACTGACGTTAAAAATTTTTTTTTTGTTAATTTAAAAATTCACTGTTGGTTTTCAAAGCCACCCAGCGCTCAGGGATTTTAAGAGAAGCTTCAAAGGTGTCTTAGATATCTGTGAAAAATTCGCGGTACAACAATTATAACGCTAACAATTTATTTTAAAGGGTTACATCAACTCACGTTAAAAAAATTTTTATTGTTAATTTAAAAATTCACTATGGATTTCTGAAGACATCCAGCACTCAGGGATTTTAAGAGAAGCTTTAAAGGTGTCTTAGGTATCTGTGAAAAATTCACAGTACAACAATTAAAACGCCAAAAATTTATTTTAGAGGGGTAAATCCACTGAGGTTAAAAAATTTTTTTTTGTTAATTTAAAAATTCCCTATGCATTTTTGAAGCCACCCAGCACCCAGGGATTTTAAAATAAGATTTAAAAGGGTCTTAGATATCTGCGAAAAATTCATAGTTCAACAATTATAACGCTAGCAATTTATTTTAAAGGGGTAATTCCAATGACGTTAAAATTTTTTTTTTTAATTTAAAAATTCACTATGGATTTTTAAAGCCACCCAGCACTCAGGAATTTTAAGAGAAGCTTTAAAGATGTCTTAGGTATCTGTGAAAAATTCATAGTTCAACAATTATAACGCTAACAATTTATTTTAAAGGGGTAATTCCAATGACGTTAAAAATTTTTTTTTTTGTTAATTTAAAAATTCACTATGGATTTCTAAAGCCACCCAGCACTCAGGAATTTTAAGAGAAGCTTTAAAGATGTCTTAGGTATCTGTGAAAATTTCATAGTACAACAATTATAATGCTAACAATTTATTTTAAAGGGGTAAATCCACTGACGTTAAGAAAAATTTTTATTGTTAATTTAGAAATTCACTACGCATTTTTGAAGACTCCCAGCACTCAGGGATTTTAAAAGAAGCTTTGAAAGTGTCTTAGGTATCTGAAAAAAATTCATAGTACAACAATTATAACGCTATCAATTTATTCCTAAGGGGTATATCCACTGACGTTAAGCATTTTTTTTATTGTTAATTTAAATATTCACTATGGATTTTCAAAGCCACTCAGCACTCAAGGATTTTGAATAAAGCTTTAAAAGTGTCTTAGGTACCTGCAAAAAATTCATAGCTCACCAATTATAAAGTTAACAATTTATTTTAAAGAGGTACATTCAATAACGTTAAAAAAAATTTTTATTGTTAATTTAAAAATTCACTATGGCTTTTCGAAGCTTCCCAGCACTCAGGGATTTTAAAAGGTGCTTTAAAAGTATCTTAGGTATTTGCAAAAAATTCATAGTACAACAATTATAACGCTAACAATTTATCTTAAAGGGGTACATCTACTGACGTTAAAAATTTTTTTTATTGCTAATTTAAAAATTCATTATGGATTCTTGAAGACACCCAGCACTCTGAGATTTTAAGAGAATCTTTAAAAGTGTCTTAGATATCTGCGAAAAATTCATGGTACAACAACTATAACGCTAACAATTTATTTTAAAGAGGTACATCCACTGACGTTAAAAAAATTTTTTTTTGTTAATTTAAAAATTCACTATGCATTTTTGAATCCTCCCAGCACTCAGGGATATTAAAAGAAGCTTTGAAAGTGTCTTAGGTATCTGAAAAAATTCATAGTACAACAATTATAACGCTAACAATTTATTCTTAAGGGGTATATCCACTGACGTTAAAACATTTTTTTATTGTTAATTTAAATATTCACTATGGATTTTCAAAGCCACCCAGCGCTCAGGGATTTTAAGAGAAGCTTCAAAGGTGTCTTAGGTATCTGTGAAAAATTCACAGTACAACAATTAAAACGCCAAAAATTTATTTTAGAGGGGTAAATCCACTGAGGTTAAAAAAATTTTTTTTGTTAATTTAAAAATTCACTATGCATTTTTGAAACCACCCAGCACCCAGGGATTTTAAAATAAGTTTTAAAAGGGTCTTAGATAACTGCGAAAAATTCATAGTTCAACAATTATAACGCTAACAATTTATTTTAAAGGGGTAATTCCAATGACGTTAAAAATTTTTTTTTTTTTTAATTTAAAAATTTACTATGGATTTTTAAAGCCACCCAGCACTCAGGAATTTTAAGAGAAGCCTTAAAGATGTCTTAGGTATCTGTGAAAAATTCATAGTTCAACAATTATAACGCTAACAATTTATTTTAAGGGGGTAATTCCAATGACGTTAAAAAATTTTTTTTTTGTTAATTTAAAAATTCACTATGGATTTCTAAAGCCACCCAGCACTCAGGAATTTTAAGAGAAGCTTTAAAGATGTCTTAGGTATCTGTGAAAATTTCATAGTACAACAATTATAATGCTAACAATTTATTTTAAAGGGGTAAATCCACTGACGTTAAGAAAAATTTTTATTGTTAATTTAGAAATTCACTACGCATTTTTGAAGACTCCCAGCACTCAGGGATTTTAAAAGAAGCTTTGAAGGTGTCTTAGGTATCTGAAAAAAATTCATAGTACAACAATTATAACGCTATCAATTTATTCCTAAGGGGTATATCCACTGACGTTAAACATTTTTTTTATTGTTAATTTAAATATTCACTATGGATTTTCAAAGCCACTCAGCACTCAGGGATTTTGAAAGAAGCTTTAAAAGTGTCTTAAGTATCTGCAAAAAATTCATAGCTCACCAATTATAACGTTAACAATTTATTTTAAAGAGGTACATTCAATAACGTTAAAAAATTTTTTTATTGTTAATTTAAAAATTCACTATGGCTTTTCGAAGCTTCCCAGCACTCAGGGATTTTAAAAGATGCTTTAAAAGTATCTTAGGTATTTGCAAAAAATTCATAGTACAACAATTATAACGCTAACAATTTATTTTAAAGGGGAACATCTACTGACGTTAAAAAAATTTTTTATTGCTAATTTAAAAATTCATTATGGATTCTTGAAGACACCCAGCACTCAGAGATTTTAAGAGAATCTTTAAAAGTGTCTTAGATATCTGCGAAAAATTCATGGTACAACAACTATAACGCTAACAATTTATTTTAAAGGGGTACATCCACTGACGTTAAAAAAATTTTTTTTTGTTAATTTAAAAATTCACTATGCATTTTTGAATCCTCCCAGCACTCAGGGATATTAAAAGAAGCTTTAAAAGTGTCTTAGGTATCTGAAAAAATTCATAGTACAACAATTATAACGCTAACAATTTATTCTTAAGGGGTATATCCACTGACGTTAAAACATTTTTTTTTTGTTAATTTAAATATTCACTATGGATTTTCAAAGCCACTCAGCACTCAGGGATTTTAAGAGAAGCTTTAGAAGTGTCTTAGGTATCTGCAAAAAATTTATGGTATAACAATTATAACGCTAACAATTTATTTTAAATGGGTATATCCACTGACGTTAAAAATTTTTCTTTTGTTAATTTAAAAATTCACTATGCATTTTCAAAGCCACCCAGCACTCAGAAATTCTAAGAGTAGCTTTAAAAGTGTCTTAGGTATCTGTAAAAAATTCATAATATAACAATTATAACGCTAACAATTTATTTTATAGGGATAAATCCACTGACGTTAAAAAAATTTTTTATTGTTAATTTAAAAATTCACTATGGATTCTCAAAGCCACCCAGCACTCAGGGATTTTAAGAGAAACTTTAGAAATGTCTTAGGTACCTGCGAAAAATTCAAAGTACAACAATTAAAACGCTAACAATTTATTTTAAACAGGTACATCCACTGACATTAAAAAATTTTTTTTTTGTTAATTTAAAATTCACTATGCATTTTTGAGAGTTCCACTGAGAGTGCCACTGAGAGTGCCACTGAGACTGCCACTGAGAGTGCCACTGAGACTGCCACTGAGAGTGCCACTGAGAGTGCCACTGAGAGTGCCACTGAGAGTGACACTGAGAGTGCCACTGAGACTGCCACTGAGAGTGCCACTGAGAGTGCCACTGAGAGTGCCACTGAGAGTGCCACTGAGAGTGCCACTGAGACTGCCACTGGGACTGCCACTAAGAGTGCCACTGAGAGTGCCACTGAGAGTGCCACTGAGAGTGCCACTGAGAGTGCCACTGAGAGTGCTACTGAGAGTGATACTGAGACTGCCACTGAGACTGCCACTGAGACTGCCACTGGGACTGCCACTGGGACTGCCACTGGGACTGCCACTGGGACTGACACTGAGAATGCCACTGAGAGTGCCACTGAGAGTGCCACTGAGAGTGCCACTGAGAGTGCCACTGAGACTGCCACTGAGGCTGCCACTGGGACTGCCACTGAGACTGCCACTGAGAGTGCCACTGAGAGTGCCACTGAGAGTGCCACTGAGAGTGCCACTGAGAGTGCCACTGAGAGTGCCACTGAGAGTGCCACTGAGAGTGCCACTGAGAGTGCCACTGAGAGTGCCACTGAGACTGCCACTGGGACTGCCACTGGGACTGCCACTAAGAGTGCCTCTGAGAGTGCCACTGAGAGTGTCACTGAGACTGCCACTGAGAGTGCCACTGAGAGTGCCACTGAGAGTGCCACTGAGACTGCCACTGAGACTGAGACTGAGACCGCCACTGGGACTGCCACTGGGACTGCCACTGAGAGTGCCACTGAGAGTGCCACTGAGAGTTCCACTGAAAGTGCCACTGAGAGTGCCACTGAGAGTGCCACTGAGAGTGCCACTGAGAGTGCCACTGAGAGTGCCACTGAGAGTGCCACTGAGACTGCCACTGGGACTGCCACTGAGACTGCCACTGAGAGTGCCACTGAGAGTGCCACTGGGAGTGCCACTGAGAGTGCCACTGAGAGTGTCACTGAGACTGCCACTGAGAGTGCCACTGAGAGTGCCACTGAGAGTGCCACTGAGAGTGCCACTGAGAGTGTCACTGAGACTGCCACTGAGAGTGTTACTGAGAGTGCCACTGAGAGTGCCACTGAGAGTGCCACTGAGACTGCCACTGAGACTGCCACTGAGAGTGCCACTGAGAGTGCCACTGAGACTGCCACTGAGACTGCCACTGAGACTGCCACTGGGACTGTCACTGAGAGTGCCACTGAGAGTTCCACTGAAAATGCCACTGAGAGTGCCACTGAGAGTGCCACTGAGATTGCCACTGAGAGTGCCACTGAGAGTGCCACTGAGAGTGCCACTGAGAGTGCCACTGAGAGTGCCACTGAGACTGCCACTGAGAGTGCCACTGAGAGTGCCACTGAGAGTGCCACTGGGAGTGCCACTGAGGGTGCCACTGAGAGTGCCACTGAGACTGCCACTGAGAGTGACACTGAGAGTGCCACTGAGTACTGGTACAACAATTATAACGCTAACAATTTATTTTAAGGGGTATATCCACTGATGTTAAAAAAATTTTTATTGTTAATTTAAAAATTCACTATGGGTTTTCAAAGCAACCCAGCACTCAGGGATTTTAAGAGAAGCTTTAAAAGTGTCTTAGGTTTCTGTGAAAAATTCATAGTACAACAATTATAATGCTAACAATTTATTTTAAAGGGGTACATCCACTGACGTTAAAAAAAATTTTTATTGTTAATTTAAAAATTCATTATGGATTCTTGAAGACACCCAGCACTCAGGGATTTTAAGAGAAGCTTTAAAAGTGTCTTAGGGATCTGTAGAGAATTCAAATTACAACAATTATAACGCTAACAATTTATTTTAAAGGGGTAAATCCACTGACGTTATGAGAAATTTTTATTGTTAATTTAAAAATTCACTATGCATTTTCGAATCCACCCAGCACTCAGGGATTTTAAGAGAAGCTTTAAAAGTGTCTTAGGTATCTGCGAAAAATTCATGGTACAACCATTATAAGGCTAACAATTTATTTAAAAGGGGTACATCCACTGACGTTAAAATTTTTTTTTTGTAAATTTATAAATTCACTATGCATTTTTGAAGCAACCCAGCACTCAAGGACTTTAAGAGAAGCTTTAAAAGTGTCTTAGGTATCTGCGAAAAATTTATGGTACAACAATTATAACGCTAACAATTTATTTTAGAGGTGTAAGTCCACTGACGTTAAAAAAATTTTTTTTTGTTAATTTAAAAATTCACTATAGATTTTCGAAGACGCCCAGCACTCAAGGATTTTAAGAGAAGTTTTAAAAGTGTCTTAGGTATTTGCAAAAAATTCATAGTTCAACAATTATAACGCTAACAATTTATTTTAAGGGGTATATCCACTGACGTTAAAAAATTATTTTATTGTTAATTTAAAAATTCACCATGGAATTTCAAAGCCACCCAGCACTCAGGGATTTTAAGAGAAGTTTTAAAAGTGTCTTAGGTATTTGCAAAAAATTCATAGTACAACAATTATAACGCTAACAATTTATTTTAAAGGGGTACATCCACTGACGTTAAAAAAATATTTTATGGTAATTTAAAAATTCACTATGGATTTTCAAAGAAACCCAGCACTCAGGGATTTTAAGCGAAGCTTTAAAAGTGTCTCAGATATCTGCAAAAAATTCATAGTACAACAATTATAACGCTAACAATTTATTTAAAAGGGTTACTTCCACTGACTTTAAAAATTTTTTTTATTGTTAATTTAAAAATTCACTATAGATTTTTGAAGTTATCCAGCACTCAGGGATTTTAAGAGAAGCTTTAAAAGTGTCTTAGGTATCTGCGAAAAATTCATAGTATAACAATTATAACGCTAACTATTTATTTTATAGGGGTACATCCACAGACGTTAAAAAAATTTTTTTGTTCATTTAAAAATTCACTATGGATTTTCAAAGCCACCCAGCACTCAGGGATTTTAAGAGAAGCTTTTAAAGAGTCTTAGATATCTGTGAAAAATTCACAGTACAACAATTATAATGCTAACAATTTATTTTATAGGGGTACATCCACTGACATCAAAAAAAATTTTTATTGTTAATTTAAAAATTCATTATGGATTCTTGAAGACACCCAGCACTCAGGGATTTTAAGAAAAGCTTTAAAAGTGTCTTAGATATCTGCGAAAAATTCATGGTACAACAATTATAACGGTAACAATTTATTTTAAAGAAATATTTCCAATGACGTTAAAAATTTTTTTTTTTGTTAATTTAAAAATTCACTATGCATTTTCGAACCCACCCAGCACTCAGGGATTTTAAGAGAAGCTTTAATGGTGTCTTAGGTATCTGCGAAAAATTAACAGTACAACAATTATAACGTTAACAATTTATTTTAAAGGTTACATCCACTGACGTTAAAAAAATTTTTATTGGTAATTTAAAAATTCACTATGGATTTTTGAATACACCCAGTATTTTTAAAAGTATCTTAGGTATCTGCGAAAAATTCATGGTACAACAATTATAAGGCTAACAATTTATTTTAAAGGGGTATATCCACCGACGTTAAAAATTTTTTTTTGTTAATTTAAAAACTCACTATGCATTTTTGAAGCCACCCAGCCCTCAGGAATTTTAAGAGAATCTTCAGGAGCGTCTTGGGTATCTGCAGAAAATTCATAGTTCAACAATTATAACGCTAACAATTTATTTTAAGGGGTATATCCACTGACGTTAAAAAATTATTTTATTGTTAATTTAAAAATTCACCATGGAATTTCAAAGCCACCCAGCACTCAGGGATTTTAAGAGAAGTTTTAAAAGTATCTTAGGTATTTGCAAAAAATTCATAGTACAATAATTATACCGCTAACAATTTATTTTAAAGGGATAAATCCACTGACGTTAAAAAAAATTTTTATTGTTAATTTAAAAATTCACTATGGATTTTTAAAGCCACCCAGCATTCAGAAATTCTAAGAGTAGCTTTAAAAGTGTCTTAGGTATCTGTAAAAAATTCATAATATAACAATTATAACGCTAACAATTTATTTTATAGGGATAAATCCACTGACGTTAAGAAAATTTTTTATTGTTAACTTAAAAATTCACTATGGATTTTCAAAGCCACCCAGCACCCAGGGATTTTAAGAGAAACTTTAGAAATGTCTTAGGTTTCTGTGAAAAATTCAAAGTACAACAATTAAAACGCTAACAATTTATTTTAAACAGGTATATCCACTGACGTTAAAAAATTTTTTTTTTGTTAATTTAAAATTCACTATGCATTTTTGAGAGTGCCACTGAGAGTGCCACTGAGAGTGCCACTGAGACTGCCACTGAGAGTGCCACTGAGACTGCCACTGAGAGTGCCACTGAGAGTGCCACTGAGAGTGCCACTGAGAGTGCCACTGAGAGTGCCACTGAGAGTGCCACTGAGAGTGCCACTGAGAGTGCCACTGAGACTGCCACTGGGACTGCCACTGAGACTGCCACTGAGAGTGCCACTGAGAGTGCCACTGAGAGTGTCACTGAGACTGCCACTGAGAGTGCCACTGAGAGTGCCACTGAGAGTGCCACTGAGAGTGCCACTGAGAGTGCCACTGAGAGTGCCACTGAGACTGCCACTGGGACTGCCACTGAGACTGCCTCTGAAAGTGTCACTGAGACTGCCACTGAGAGTGCCACTGAGAGTGCCACTGAGAGTGTCACTGAGACTGCCACTGAGAGTGCCACTGAGAGTGCCACTGAGATTGCCACTGAGAGTGCCACTGAGAGTGCCACTGAGACTGCCACTGGGACTGCCACTGAGACTGCCTCTGAGAGTGCCGCTGAGAGTGCCACTGAGAGTGCCACTGAGAGTGCCACTGAGAGTGTCACTGAGACTGCCACTGAGAGTGCCACTGAGAGTGCCACTGAGAGTGCCACTGAGAGTGTCACTGAGACTGCCACTGAGACTGCCACTGAGACTTCCACTGGGACTGTCACTGAGAGTGCCACTGAGAGTTCCACTGAAAATGCCACTGAGAGTGCCACTGAGAGTGCCACTGAGAGTGCCACTGAGAGTGCCACTGAGACTGCCACTGAGAGTGCCACTGAGAGTGCCACTGAGACTGCCACTGAGAGTGCCACTAAGAGTGCCACTAAGAGTGCCACTGAGACTGCCACTGAGAGTGCCACTGAGAGTGCCACTGAGACTGCCACTGAGAGTGCCACTGAGAGTGCCACTGAGAGTGCCACTGAGAGTGCCACTGAGACTGCCACTGGGACTGCCACTGAGACTGCCTCTGAGAGTGCCACTGAGAGTGCCACTGAGAGTGCCACTGAGAGTGTCACTAAGACTGCCACTGAGACTGCCACTGAGAGTGCCACTGAGAGTGCCACTGAGAGTGCCACTGAGAGTGCCACTAAGACTGCCACTGGGACTGCCACTGGGACTGCCACTGAGACTGCCTCTGAGAGTGCCACTGAGAGTGCCACTGAGAGTGCCACTGAGAGTGCCACTGAGAGTGTCACTGAGACTGCCACTGAGAGTGCCACTGAGAGTGCCACTGAGAGTGCCACTGAGAGTGCCACTGAGACTGCCACTGGGACTCCCACTGAGAGTGCCACTGAAAGTGCAACTGAGAGTGCCACTGAGAGTGCCACTGAGACTGCCACTGGGACTGCCACTGAGAGTGCCACTGAGAGTGCCACTGAGAGTGCCACTGAGAGTGTCACTGAGACTGCCACTGAGAGTGCTACTGAGAGTGCCACTGAGAGTGCCACTGAGAGTGCCACTGAGACTGCCAATGAGACTGCCACTGGGACTGCCACTGAGAGTGCCACTGAGAGTGCCACTGAGAGTGCCACTGAGAGTGCCACTGAGAGTGCCACTGAGAGTGCCACTGAGAGTGCCACTGAGACTGCCACTGAGACTGCCACTGAGACTGCCACTGGGACTGCCACTGAGAGTGCCACTGAGAGTTCCACTGAAAGTGCCACTGAGAGTGCCACTGAGAGTGCCACTGAGAGTGCCACTGAGAGTGCTACTGAGAGTGCCACTGAGAGTGCCACTGATAGTGCCACTGAGACTGCCAATGAGACTGCCACTGGGACTGCCACTGGGACTGCCACTGAGAGTGCCACTGAGAGTGCCACTGAGAGTGCCACTGAGAGTTCCACTGAAAGTGCCACTGAGAGTGCCACTGAGAGTGCCACTGAGACTGCCACTGAGACTGCCACTGGGACTGCCACTGAGACTGCCACTGATAGTGCCACTGAGAGTGCCACTGAGAGTGCCACTGAGAGTGCCACTGAGAGTGCCACTGAAACTGCCACTGAGAGTGCCACTGAGAGTGCCACTGAGAGTGCCACTGAGTACTGGTACAACAATTATAACGCTAACAATTTATTTTAAGGGGTATATCCACTGACGTTAAAAAAATTTTAATTGTTAATTTAAAAATTCACTATGGGTTTTCAAAGCCACCCAGCACTCAGGGATTTTAAGAGAAGCTTTAAAAGTGTCTTAGATTTCTGTGAAAAATTCATAGTACAACAATTATAACGCTAACAATTTATTTTAAAGTGGTACATCCACTGACGTTAAAAAATTTTTTTATTGTTAATTTAAAAATTCATTATGGATTCTTGAAGACACCCAGCACTCAGGGATTTTAAGAGAAGCTTTAGAAGTGTCTTAGGGATCTGTAGAGAATTCAAATTACAACAATTATAACGCTAACAATTTATTTTAAAGGGGTAAATCCACTGACGTTATGAAAAATTTTTATTGTTAATTTAAAAATTCACTATGCATTTTCGAATCCACCCAGCACTCAGGGATTTTAAGAGAAAATTTAAAAGTGTCTTAGGTATCTGCGAAAAATTCATGGTACAACCATTATAAGGCTAACAATTTATTTAAAAGGGGTACATCCACTGACGTTAAAATTTTTTTTTTGTAAATTTATAAATTCACTATGCATTTTTGAAGCAACCCAGCACTCAAGGACTTTAAGAGAAGCTTTAAAAGTGTCTTAGGTATCTGCGAAAAATTTATGGTACAACAATTATAACGCTAACAATTTATTTTAGAGGGGTAAGTCCACTGACGTTAAAAAAATTTTTTTTTGTTAATTTAAAAATTCACTATGGATTTTCGAAGACGCCCAGCACTCAAAGATTTTAAGAGAAGCTTTAAAAGTGTCTTAGGTATTTGCAAAAAATTCATAGTACAACAATTATAACGCTAACAATTTATTTTAAAGGGGTACATCCACTGACGTTAAAAAAATATTCTATTGTTAATTTAAAAATTCACCATGGAATTTCAAAGCCACCCAGCACTCAGGGATTTTAAGAGAAGTTTTAAAAGTGTCTTAGGTATTTGCAAAAAATTCATAGTACAACAATTATAACGCTAACAATTTATTTTAAAGGGGTACATCCACTGACGTTAAAAAAATATTTTATGGTAATTTAAAAATTCACTATGAATTTTCAAAGAAACCCAGCACTCAGGGATTTTAAGCGAAGCTTTAAAAGTGTCTTAGATATCTGCAGAAAATTCATAGTACAACAATTATAACGCTAACAATTTATTTAAAAGGGTTACCTCCACTGACTTTAAAATTTTTTTTTATTGTTAATTCAAAAATTCACTATAGATTTTTGAAGTTATCCAGCACTCAGGGATTTTAAGAGAAGCTTTAAAAGTGTCTTAGGTATCTGCGAAAAATTCATAGTATAACAATTATAACGCTAACAATTTATTTTATAGGGGTACATCCACGGACGTTAAAAAAATTTTTTTGTTCATTTAAAAATTCACTATGGATTTTCAAAGCCACCCAGCACTCAGGGATTTTAAGAGAAGCTTTTAAAGAGTCTTAGATATCTGTGAAAAATTCACAGTACAACAATTATAATGCTAACAATTTATTTTATGGGGGTACATCCACTGACATCAAAAAAAATTTTTATTGTTAATTTAAAAATTCATTATGGATTCTTGAAGACACCCAGCACTCAGGGATTTTAAGAAAAGCTTTAAAAGTGTCTTAGATATCTGCGAAAAATTCATGGTACAACAATTATAACGGTAACAATTTATTTTAAAGAAATACTTCCAATGACGTTAAAAAATTTTTTTTTGTTAATTTAAAAATTCACTATGCATTTTCGAACCCACCCAGCACTCAGGGATTTTAAAAGAAGCTTTAGAAGTGTCTTAGCTATCTGTGAAAAATTCATAGTACAACAATTATAACGCTAACAATTTATTTTAAAGGGATATATCCACTGACGTTAAAAAATTTTTTTTGTTGATTTAAAAATTTACTATGGAATTTCAAAGCCACCCAGCACTCAGGGATTTTAAGAGAAGCTTTAATGGTGTCTTAGGTATCTGTGAAAAATTAACAGTACAACAATTATAACGTTAACAATTTATTTTAAAGGTTACATCCACTAACGTTAAAAAAATTTTTATTGGTAATTTAAAAATTCACTATGCATTTTTGAAGCCACCCAGCCCTCAGGAATTTTAAGACAAGCTTCAGGAGCGTCTTGGGTATCTGCAGAAAATTCATAGTTCAACAATTATAACGCTAACAATTTATTTTAAAGGGGAATATCCACTGACGTAAAAAAATTTTTTTATTGTTAATTTTAAAATTCACTAGGCATTTTTGAAGCCACCCAGCACTCAAGGATTTTAATAGAAGCTTTAAAAGTGTCTTAGGCATCTGCAAAAAATTCATAGTTCAACAATTATAACGCTAACAATTTATTTTAAGGGGTATATCCACTGACGTTAAAAAATTTTTTATTGTTAATTTAAAAATTCACTATGGGTTTTCAAAGCCACCCAGCACTCAGGGATTTTAAGAAAAGCTTTAAAAGTGTCTTGGGTATTTGCGAAAAATTCATAGTACAACAATTATAACGCTAACAATTTATTTTAAATGGGTACATCCACTGACGTTAAAAAATTTTTTTTTGTTAATTTAAAAATTTACTATGGATTTTCAAAGCCACCCAGCACTCAGGGATTTTAAGAGAAGCTTTAAAAGTGTCTTAGATTTCTGTGAAAAATTCATAGTACAACAATTATAATGCTAACAATTTATTTTAAAGGGGTACATCCACTGACGGTAAAAAAATTTTTTATTGTTAATTTAAAAATTCATTATGGATTCTTGAAGACACCCAGCACTCAGGGATTTTAAGAGAATCTTTAAAAGTGTCTTGGGGATCTGTAGAGAATTCAAATTACAACAATTATAACGCTAACAATTTATTTTAAAGGGGTAAATCCACTGACGTTAAGAAAAATTTTTATTGTTAATTTAAAAATTCACTATGCATTTTCGAATCCACCCAGCACTCAGGGATTTTAAGAGAAGCTTTAAAAGTGTCTTAGGTATCTGCGAAAAATTCATGGTACAACCATTATAAGGCTAACAATTTATTTAAAAGGGGTACATCTACTGACGTTAAAATTTTTTTTTTGTGAATTTATAAATTCACTATGCATTTTTGAAGCAACCCAGCACTCAAGGACTTTAAGAGAAGCTTTAAAAGTGTCTTAGGTATCTGCGAAAAATTTATGGTACAACAATTATAACGCTAACAATTTATTTTAGAGGGGTAAGTCCACTGACGTTAAAAATTTTTTTTTTTGTTAATTTAAAAATTCACTATGGATTTTCGAAGACGCCCAGCACTCAAGGATTTTAAGAGAAGCTTTAAAAGTGTCTGAGGTATTTGCAAGAAATTCATAGTTCAACAATTATAACGCTAACAATTTATTTTAAGGGGTATATCCACTGACGTTAAAAAATTATTTTATTGTTAATTTAAAAATTCACCATGGAATTTCAAAGCCACCCAGCACTCAGGGATTTTAAGAGAAGTTTTAAAAGTGTCTTAGGTATTTGCAAAAAATTCATAGTACAACAATTATAACGCTAACAATTTATTTTAAAGGGGTACATCCACTGACGTTAAAAAAATATTTTTTGGTAATTTAAAAATTCACTATGGATTTTCAAAGAAACCCAGCACTCAGGGATTTTAAGCGAAGCTTTAAAAGTGTTTTAGATATCTGCAGAAAATTCATAGTACAACAATTATAACGCTAACAATTTATTTAAAAGGGTTACCTCCACTGACTTTAAAAATTTTTTTTATTGTTAATTTAAAAATTCACTATAGATTTTTGAAGTTAGCCAGCACTCAGGGATTTTAAGGGAAGCTTTAAAAGTGTCTTAGGTATCTGCGAAAAATTCATAGTATAACAATTATAACGCTAACAATTTATTTTATAGGGGTACATCCACAGACGTTAAAAAAATTTTTTTGTTCATTTAAAAATTCACTATGGATTTTCAAAGCCACCCAGCACTCAGGGATTTTAAGAAAAGCTTTTAAAGAGTCTTAGATATCTGTGAAAAATTCACAGTACAACAATTATAATGCTAACAATTTATTTTATAGGGGTACATCCACTGACATCAAAAAAAATTTTTATTGTTAATTTAAAAATTCATTATGGATTCTTGAAAACACCCAGCACTCAGGGATTTTAAGAGAAGCTTTAAAAGTGTCTTAGATATCTGCGAAAAATTTATGGTACAACAATTATAACGGTAACAATTTATTTTAAAGAAATACTTCCACTGACGTAAAAAATTTTTTTTTTGTTAATTTAAAAATTCACTATGCATTTTCGAACCCACCCAGCACTCAGGGATTTTAAGAGAAGCTTTAGAAGTGTCTTAGCTATCTGTGAAAAATTCATAGTACAACAATTATAACGCTAACAATTTATTTTAAAGGAATATATCCACTGACGTTAAAAAAATTTTTTTGTTGATTTAAAAATTTGCTATGGAATTTCAAAGCCACCCAGCACTCAAGGATTTTAAGAGAAGCTTTAATGGTGTCTTAGGTATCTGTGAAGAATTCACAGTACAACAATTATAACGCTAACAATTTATTTTAAAGGGTTACATCCACTAACGTTAAAAAAATTTTTATTGGTAATTTAAAAATTCACTATGGATTTTTGAATACACCCAGCACTCAGGGATTTTAAAAAAAGCTTTAAAAGTGTCTTAGATATCTGCAAAAAATTCATAGTACAACAATTATAACGCTAAAAATTTATTTTACAGGGGTATATCCACTGACGTCAAAAAATTTATTTTATTGTTAATTTATAAAATCAATATTGATTTTCGAAGACACCCAGCACTCAGGGATTTTAAGAGAAGATTTAAAAGCGTCTTAGGTATCTGCAAAAAATTCATAGTACAACAATTATAACGCTAACAATTTAATTTAGAGGGGTAAATACACTGACGTTAAAAAAATTTTTTGTAAATTTAAAAATTCACTATGGAATTTCAAAACCACCCAGCACTCAGGGATTTTTAGAGAAGCTTTAGAAGTGTCTTAAATATCTGCGAAAAATTCATGGTTCAACAATTATAGGGCTAACAATTTATTTTAAAGGGGTAAATCCACTGACTTTAAAAAATTACTTTATTGTTAATTTAAAAATTCACTATGGATTTTTGAAGCCACTCAGCACTCAGGGATTTTAAGAGAAACTTCAAAAGTGTCTTAGGTATCTGTAAAAAATTCAAAGTTCAACAATTATAACGCTAACCATTTATTTTAAAGTGGTACATCCACTGACGTTTAAAAAATTTTCTTTGTTAATTTAAAAATTCACTATGGATTTTCAAAGCCACCCAGCACTCAGAAATTTTAAGAGAAGCTTTAAAAGTGTCTTAGGTATCTGCGAAAAACTTATGGTACAACAATTATAACGCTAACAATTTATTTTAGAGGGGTAAATCCACTGACGTTAAAAATTTTTTTTTTTTTGTTAATTTAAAAATTCACTATGGATTTTCGAAGACGCCCAGCACTCAGGGATTTTAAAAGAAGCTTTAAAAGTGTCTTAGGTATCTGTAGAAAATTTATAGTTCAACAATTATAACGTTAACAATTTATTTTATAGGGGTAAATCCACTGACGTTAAAAAAATTTTTTTTGTTAATTTAAAAGTTCAGTATGGATTTTCGAAGTCACCCAGCACTCAGAGATTTTAACAGAAGCTTTAAAAGTGCCTTAGGTATCTGTGAAAAATTCATAGCACAACAATTATAACGCTAACAATTTATTTTAAAGGGTACATCCGCTGACGTTACAAATTTTTTTTATTGTTAATTTAAAAATTCACTATAGATTTTTGAAGTTACCCAGCACTCAGAAATTTTAAGAGAAGCTTTAAAAGTATCTTAGGTATCTGCGAAAAATTCATAGTACAACAATTATAACGCTAACAATTTATTTTAAAGAGGTACCTCCACTGACGTTAAAAAAATTTTTTGTTAATTTAAAAATTCACTATGGATTTTCAAAGTCACCCAGCTCTCAGGGATTTTAAGAGAAGCTTTAAAAGTGTCTTAGGTATCTGTGAAAAATTCATAGTACAACAATTATATCGCCAACAATTTATTTTAAAGGGATACATCCACTGACGTTAAAAATTTTTTTATTGTTAATTTAAAAATTCATTATGGATTTTTGAAGACACCCAGCACTCAGAAATTTTAAGAGAAGCTTCAAAAGTGTCTTAGGTATTTGCGAAAACTTCATGGAATAACAATTATAACGCTAACAATTTATTTTAAAGAGGTACATCCACCGACGTTAAAAATTTTTTTTATTGTTAATTTAAAAATTCATTATATATTTTTGAAAACACCCAGCACTCAGAAATTTTAAGAGAAGCTTCAAAAGTGTCTTAGGTATATGTGAAAAATTCATGGAATAACAATTATAACGCTAACAATTTATTTTAAAGAGGTACTTCCACTGACGTTAAAATTTTTTTTTTTTGTTAATTTAAAAATTCACTATGGATTTTCAAAGCCACCCAGCGCTCAGGGATTTTAAGAGAAGCTTCAAAGGTGTCTTAGATATCTGTGAAAAATTCGCGGTACAACAATTATAACGCTAACAATTTATTTTAAAGGGTTACATCAACTCACGTTAAAAAAAATTTTTATTGTTAATTTAAAAATTCACTATGGATTTCTGAAGACATCCAGCACTCAGGGATTTTAAGAGAAGCTTTAAAGGTGTCTTAGGTATCTGTGAAAAATTCACAGTACAACAATTAAAACGCCAAAAATTTATTTTAGAGGGGTAAATCCACTGAGGTTAAAAAATTTTTTTTTGTTAATTTAAAAATTCACTATGCATTTTTGAAGCCACCCAGCACCCAGGGATTTTAAAATAAGATTTAAAAGGGTCTTAGATATCTGCGAAAAATTCATAGTTCAACAATTATAACGCTAACAATTTATTTTAAGGGGGTAATTCCAATGACGTTAAAATTTTTTTTTTTTTAATTTAAAAATTCACTATGGATTTTTAAAGCCACCCAGCACTCAGGAATTTTAAGAAAAGCTTTAAAAATGTCTTAGGTATCTGTGAAAAATTCATAGTTCAACAATTATAACGCTAACAATTTATTTTAAAGGGGTAATTCCAATGACGTTAAAAAAATTTTTTTTTGTTAATTTAAAAATTCACTATGGATTTCTAAAGCCACCCAGCACTCAGGAATTTTAAGAGAAGCTTTAAAGATGTCTTAGGTGTCTGTGAAAATTTTATAGTACAACAATTATAATGCTAACAATTTATTTTAAAGGGGTAAATCCACTGACGTTAAGAAAAATTTTTATTGTTAATTTAGAAATTCACTACGCATTTTTGAAGACTCCCAGCACTCAGAGATTTTAAAAGAAGCTTTGAAAGTGTCTTAGGTATCTGAAAAAAATTCATAGTACAACAATTATAACGCTATCAATTTATTCCTAAGGGGTATATCCACTGACGTTAAACATTTTTTTATTGTTAATTTAAATATTCACTATGGATTTTCAAAGCCACTCAGCACTCTAGGATTTTGAAAAAAGCTTTAAAAGTGTCTTAGGTATCTGCAAAAAATTCATAGCTCACCAATTATAACGTTAACAATTTATTTTAAAGAGGTAAATTCAATAACGTTAAAAAAATTTTTTATTGTTAATTTAAAAATTCACTATGGCTTTTCGAAGCTTCCCAGCACTCAGGGATTTTAAAAGATGCTTTAAAAGTATCTTAGGTATTTGCAAAAAATTCATAGTACAACAATTATAACGCTAACAATTTATTTTAAAGGGGTACATCTACTGACGTTAAAAAATTTTTTTATTGCTAATTTAAAAATTCATTATGGATTCTTGAAGACACCCAGCACTCAGAGATTTTAAGAGAATCTTTAAAAGTGTCTTAGATATCTGCGAAAAATTCATGGTACAACAACTATAACGCTAACAATTTATTTTAAAGAGGTACATCCACTGACGTTAAAAAAATTTTTTTTTGTTAATTTAAAAATTCACTATGCATTTTTGAATCCTCCCAGCACTCAGGGATATTAGAAGAAGCTTTGAAAGTGTCTTAGGTATCTGAAAAAATTCATAGTACAACAATTATAACGCTAACAATTTATTCTTAAGGGGTATATCCACTGACGTTAAAACATTTTTTATTGTTAATTTAAATATTCACTATGGATTTTCAAAGCCACTCAGCACTCAGGGATTTTAAGAGAAGCTTTAGAAGTGTCTTAGGTATCTGCAAAAAATTTATGGTATAACAATTATAACGCTAACAATTTATTTTAAATGGGTATATCCACTGACGTTAAAAATTTTTCTTTTGTTAATTTAAAAATTCACTATGCATTTTCAAAGCCACCCAGCACTCAGAAATTCTAAGAGTAGCTTTAAAAGTGTCTTAGGTATCTGTAAAAAATTCATAATATAACAATTATAACGCTAACAATTTATTTTATAGGGATAAATCCACTGACGTTAAAAAAATTTTTTATTGTTAATTTAAAAATTCACTATGGATTTTCAAAGCCACCCAGCACTCAGGGATTTTAAGAGAAACTTTAGAAATGTCTTAGGTACCTGTAAAAAATTCAAAGTACAACAATTAAAACGCTAACAATTTATTTTAAACAGGTACATCCACTGACGTTAAAAAATTTTTTTTTTGTTAATTTAAAATTCACTATGGATTTTCAAAGCCACTCAGCACTCAGGAATTTTAAGAGAAGCTTTTAAAGAGTTTTAAATATCTGTGAAAAATTCACAGTACAACAATTATAATGCTAACAATTTATTTTATAAGGGTACATCCACTGACATCAAAAAAAATTTTTATTGTTAATTTAAAAATTCATTATGGATTCTTGAAGACACCCAGCACTCAGGGATTTTAAGAAAAGCTTTAAAAGTGTCTTAGATATCTGCGAAAAATTCATGGTACAACAATTATAACGGTAACAATTTATTTTAAAGAAATACTTCCAATGACGTTAAAAATTTTTTTTTTGGTAATTTAAAAATTCACTATAGATTTTTGAAGTTATCCAGCACTCAAGGATTTTAAGAGAAGCTTTAAAAGTGTCTTAGGTATTTGCAAAAAATTCATAGTTCAACAATTATAACGCTAACAATTTATTTTAAGGGGTATATCCACTGACGTTAAAAAATTATTTTATTGTTAATTTAAAAATTCACCATGGAATTTAAAAGCCACCCAGCACTCAGGGATTTTAAGAGAAGTTTTAAAAGTGTCTTAGGTATTTGCAAAAAATTCATAGTACAATAATTATACCGCTAAAAATTTATTTTAAAGGGATAAATCCACTGACGTTAAAAAAATTTTTTATTGTTAATTTAAAAATTCACTATGGATTTTTAAAGCCACCCAGCACTCAGAAATTCTAAGAGAAGCTTTAAAAGTGTCTTAGGTATCTGTAAAAAATTCATAATATAACAATTATAACGCTAACAATTTATTTTATAGGGATAAATCCACTGACGTTAAAAAAATTTTTTATTGTTAATTTAAAAATTCACTATGGATTTTTAAAGCCACCCAGCACTCAGGGATTTTAAGAGAAACTTTAGAAATGTCTTAGGTATCTGTGAAAAATTCAAAGTACAACAATTAAAACGCTAACAATTTATTTTAAACAGGTACATCCACTGACGTTAAAAAAATTTTTTTTTGTTAATTTAAAATTCACTATGCATTTTTGAGAGTGCCACTGAGAGTGCCACTGAGAGTGCCACTGAGACTGCCACTGAGAGTGCCACTGAGAGTGCCACTGAGAGTGCCACTGAGAGTGCCACTGAGATTGCCACTGAGACTGCCACTGGGACTGCCACTGAGACTGCCACTGAGAGTGCCACTGAGAGTGCCACTGAGAGTGCCACTGAGACTGCCACTGAGAGTGCCACTGAGAGTGCCACTGAGAGTGCCACTGAGAGTGCCACTGAGACTGCCACTGGGACTGCCACTAAGAGTGCCACTGAGAGTGCCACTGAGAGTGCCACTGAGAGTGCCACTGAGAGTGCTACTGAGAGTGATACTGAGACTGCCACTGAGACTGCCACTGAGACTGCCACTGGGACTGCCACTGGGACTGCCACTGGGACTGACACTGAGAATGCCACTGAGAGTGCCACTGAGAGTGCCACTGAGAGTGCCACTGAGAGTGCCACTGAGAGTGCCACTGAGACTGCCACTGAGGCTGCCACTGGGACTGCCACTGAGACTGCCACTGAGAGTGCCACTGAGAGTGCCACTGAGAGTGCCACTGAGAGTGCCACTGAGAGTGCCACTGAGAGTGCCACTGAGAGTGCCACTGAGAGTGCCACTGAGAGTGCCACTGAGAGTGCCACTGAGAGTGCCACTGAGACTGCCACTGGGACTGCCACTGGGACTGCCAATAAGAGTGCCTCTGAGAGTGCCACTGAGAGTGTCACTGAGACTGCCACTGAGAGTGCCACTGAGAGTGCCACTGAGAGTGCCACTGAGAGTGCCACTGAGAGTGCCACTGAGACTGCCACTGAGACTGACACTGAGACCGCCACTGGGACTGCCACTGGGACTGCCACTGAGAGTGCCACTGAGAGTTCCACTGAAAATGCCACTGAGAGTGCCACTGAGAGTGCCACTGAGAGTGCCACTGAGAGTGCCACTGAGAGTGCCACTGAGAGTGCCACTGAGAGTGCCACTGAGAGTGCCACTGAGAGTGCCACTGAGACTGCCACTAAGAGTGCCACTGAGAGTGCCACTGAGAGTGCCACTGAGAGTGCCACTGAGAGTGCCACTGAGACTGCCACTGAGAGTGACACTGATAGTGCTACTGAGTACTGGTACAACAATTATAACGCTAACAATTTATTTTAAGGGGTATATCCACTGACGTTAAAAAAATTTTTATTGGTAATTTAAAAATTCACTATGGATTTTTGAATACACCCAGCACTCAGGGATTTTAAGAAAAGCTTTAAAAGTGTCTTAAATATTTGCAAAAAATTCATAGTACAACAATTATAACGCTAAAAATTTATTTTACAGTGGTATATCCACTGACGTCAAAAAAATTATTTTATTGTTAATTTATAAAATCAATATTGATTTTCGAAGACACCCAGCACTCAGGGATTTTAAGAGAAGCTTTAGAAGTGTCTTAAATATCTGCGAAAAATTCATGGTTCAACAATTATAGGGCTAACAATTTATTTTAAAGGGGTAAATCCACTGACGTTAAAAAATTTCTTTATTGTTAATTTAAAAATTCACTATGGATTTTTGAAGCCACTCAGCACTCAGGGATTTTAAGAGAAACTTCAAAAGTGCCTTAGGTATCTGTAAAAAATTCAAAGTTCAACAATTATAACGCTAACCATTTATTTTAAAGTGGTACATCCACTGACGTTTAAAAAATTTTCTTTGTTAATTTAAAAATTCACTATGGATTTTCAAAGCCACCCAGCACTCAGGAATTTTAAGAGAAGCTTTAAAAGTGTCTTAGGTATCTGCGAAAAATTTATGGTACAACAATTATAACGCTAACAATTTATTTTAAAGGGTTACATCCACTAACGTTAAAAAAATTTTTATTGGTAATTTAAAAATTCACTATGGATTTTTGAATACACCCAGCACTCAGGGATTTTAAAAAAAGCTTTAAAAGTGTCTTAGATATCTGCAAAAAATTCATAGTACAACAATTATAACGCTAAAAATTTATTTTACAGGGGTATATCCACTGACGTCAAAAAAATTATTTTATTGTTAATTTATAAAATCAATATTGATTTTCGAAGACACCCAGCACTCAGGGATTTTAAGAGAAGCTTTAAAAGCGTCTTAGGTATCTGCAAAAAATTCATAGTACAACAATTATAACGCTAACAATTTATTTTAAAGGGTTACATCCACTAACGTTAAAAAAATTTTTATTGGTAATTTAAAAATTCACTATGGATTTTTGAATACACCCAGCACTCAGGGATTTTAAAAAAAGCTTTAAAAGTGTCTTAGATATCTGCAAAAAATTCATAGTACAACAATTATAACGCTAAAAATTTATTTTACAGGGGTATATCCACTGACGTCAAAAAAATTATTTTATTGTTAATTTATAAAATCAATATTGATTTTCGAAGACACCCAGCACTCAGGGACTTTAAGAGAAGCTTTAAAAGCGTCTTAGGTATCTGTAAAAAATTCAAAGTTCAACAATTATAACGCTAACCATTTATTTTAAAGTGGTACATCCACTGACGTTTAAAAAATTTTCTTTGTTAATTTAAAAATTCACTATAGATTTTCAAAGCCACCCAGCACTCAGGAATTTTAAGAGAAGCTTTAAAAGTGTCTTAGGTATCTGCGAAAAATTTATAGTACAACAATTATAACGCTAACAATTTATTTTAAAGGGGTAATTCCAATGACGTTAAAAAATTTTTTTTTTGTTAATTTAAAAATTCACTATGGATTTCTAAAGCCACCCAGCACTCAGGAATTTTAAGAGAAGCTTTAAAGATGTCTTAGGTATCTGTGAAAATTTCATAGTACAACAATTATAATGCTAACAATTTATTTTAAAGGGGTAAATCCACTGACGTTAAGAAAAATTTTTATTGTTAATTTAGAAATTCACTACGCATTTTTGAAGACTCCCAGCACTAAGGAATTTTAAAAGAAGCTTTGAAAGTGTCTTAGGTATCTGAAAAGAATTCATAGTACAACAATTATAACGCTATCAATTTATTCCTAAGGGGTATATCCACTGACGTTAAACATTTTTTTTATTGTTAATTTAAATATTCACTATGGATTTTCAAAGCCACTCAGCACTCAAGGATTTTGGATAAAGCTTTAAAAGTGTCTTAGGTATCTGCAAAAAATTCATAGCTAACCAATTATAACGTTAACAATTTATTTTAAAGAGGTACATTCAATAACGTTAAAAAAATTTTTTATTGTTAATTTAAAAATTCACTATGGCTTTTCGAAGCTTCCCAGCACTCAGGGATTTTAAAAGATGCTTTAAAAGTATCTTAGGTATTTGCAAAAATTCATAGTACAACAATTATAACGCTAACAATTTATTTTAAAGGGGTACATCTACTGACGTTAAAAATTTTTTTTATTGCTAATTTAAAAATTCATTATGGATTCTTGAAAACACCCAGCACTCAGAGATTTTAAGAGAATCTTTAAAAGTGTCTTAGATATCTGCGAAAAATTCATGGTACAACAACTATAACGCTAACAATTTATTTTAAAGAGGTACATCCACTGACGTTAAAAAAATTTTTTTTTGTTAATTTAAAAATTCACTATGCATTTTTTAATCCTCCCAGCACTCAGGGATATTAAAAGAAGCTTTGAAAGTGTCTTAGGTATCTGAAAAAATTCATAGTACAACAATTATAACGCTAACAATTTATTCTTAAGGGGTATATCCACTGACGTTAAAACATTTTTTTATTGTTAATTTAAATATTCACTATGGATTTTCAAAGCCACTCAGCACTCAGGGATTTTAAGAGAAGCTTTAGAAGTGTCTTAGGTATCTGCAAAAAATTTATGGTATAACAATTATAACGCTAACAATTTATTTTAAATGGGTATATCCACTGACGTTAAAAATTTTTCTTTTGCAAATTTAAAAATTCACTATGCATTTTCAAAGCCACCCAGCACTCAGAAATTCTAAGAGTAGCTTTAAAAGTGTCTTAGGTATCTGTAAAAAATTCATAATATAACAATTATAACGCTAACAATTTATTTTATAGGGATAAATCCACTGACGTTAAAAAAATTTTTTATTGTTAATTTAAAAATTCACTATGGATTTTCAAAGCCACCCAGCACTCAGGGATTTTAAGAGAAACTTTAGAAATGTCTTAGGTACCTGTGAAAAATTCAAAGTACAACAATTAAAACGCTAACAATTTATTTAAACAGGTACATCCACTGACGTTAAAAAATTTTTTTTTTGTTAATTTAAAATTCACTATGCATTTTTGAGAGTTCCACTGAGAGTGCCACTGAGAGTGCCACTGAGACTGCCACTGAGAGTGCCACTGAGAGTGCCACTGAGAGTGCCACTGAGATTGCCACTGAGACTGCCACTGGGACTGCCACTGAGACTGCCACTGAGAGTGCCACTGAGAGTGCCACTGAGAGTGCCACTGAGAGTGCCACTGAGAGTGCCACTGAGAGTGCCACTGAGACTGCCACTGAGAGTGCCACTGAGAGTGCCACTGAGAGTGCCACTGAGAGTGCCACTGAGACTGCCACTGGGACTGCCACTAAGAGTGCCACTGAGAGTGCCACTGAGAGTGCCACTGAGAGTGCCACTGAGAGTGCTACTGAGAGTGATACTGAGACTGCCACTGAGACTGCCACTGAGACTGCCACTGAGACTGCCACTGGGACTGCCACTGGGACTGCCACTGGGACTGCCACTGGGACTGACACTGAGAATGCCACTGAGAGTGCCACTGAGAGTGCCACTGAGAGTGCCACTGAGAGTGCCACTGAGACTGCCACTGAGGCTGCCACTGGGACTGCCACTGAGACTGCCACTGAGAGTGCCACTGAGAGTGCCACTGAGAGTGCCACTGAGAGTGCCACTGAGAGTGCCACTGAGAGTGCCACTGAGAGTGCCACTGAGAGTGCCACTGAGAGTGCCACTGAGAGTGCCACTGAGACTGCCTCTGGGACTGCCACTGGGACTGCCACTAAGAGTGCCTCTGAGAGTGCCACTGAGAGTGTCGCTGAGACTGCCACTGAGAGTGCCACTGAGAGTGCCACTGAGAGTGCCACTGAGACTGCCACTGAGACTGACACTGAGACCGCCACTGGGACTGCCACTGAGAGTGCCACTGAGAGTGCCACTGAGAGTTCCACTGAAAGTGCCACTGAGAGTGCCACTGAGAGTGCCACTGAGAGTGCCACTGAGAGTGCCACTGAGAGTGCCACTGAGAGTGCCACTGAGACTGCCACTGGGACTGCCACTGAGACTGCCACTGAGAGTGCCACTGAGAGTGCCACTGAGAGTGCCACTGAGAGTGCCACTGAGAGTGCCACTGAGAGTGTCACTGAGACTGCCACTGAGAGTGCCACTGAGAGTGCCACTGAGAGTGCCACTGAGAGTGTCACTGAGACTGCCACTGAGAGTGTTACTGAGAGTGCCACTGAGAGTGCCACTGAGAGTGCCACTGAGAGTGCCACTGAGACTGCCACTGAGACTGCCACTGAGAGTGACACTGAGAGTGCCACTGAGAGTGCCACTGAGACTGCCACTGAGACTGCCACTGAGACTGCCACTGGGACTGTCACTGAGAGTGCCACTGAGAGTTCCACTGAAAATGCCACTGAGAGTGCCACTGAGAGTGCCACTGAGAGTGCCACTGAGAGTGCCACTGAGAGTGCCACTAAGAGTGCCACTGAGAGTGCCACTGAGAGTGCCACTGAGACTGCCACTAAGAGTGCCACTGAGAGTGCCACTGAGAGTGCCACTGAGAGTGCCACTGAGAGTGCCACTGAGAGTGCCACTGAGACTGCCACTGAGAGTGACACTGATAGTGCCACTGAGTACTGGTACAACAATTATAACGCTAACAATTTATTTTAAGGGGTATATCCACTGACGTTAAAAAAATTTTTATTGTTAATTTAAAAATTCACTATGCATTTTCGAATCCACCCAGCACTCAGGGATTTTAAGAGAAGCTTTAAAAGTGTCTTAGGTATCTGCGAAAAATTCATGGTACAACCATTATAAGGCTAACAATTTATTTAAAAGGGGTACATCCACTGACGTTAAAATTTTTTTTTTGTAAATTTATAAATTCACTATGCATTTTTGAAGCAACCCGGCACTCAAGGACTTTAAGAGAAGCTTTAAAAGTGTCTTAGGTATCTGCGAAAAATTTATGGTACAACAATTATAACGCTAACAATTTATTTTAGAGGTGTAAGTCCACTGACGTTAAAAAAATTTTTTTTTGTTAATTTAAAAATTCACTATAGATTTTCGAAGACGCCCAGCACTCAAGGATTTTAAGAGAAGTTTTAAAAGTATCTTAGGTATTTGCAAAAAATTCATAGTTCAACAATTATAACGCTAACAATTTATTTTAAGGGGTATATCCACTGACGTTAAAAAATTATTTTATTGTTAATTTAAAAATTCACCATGGAATTTCAAAGCCACCCAGCACTCAGGGATTTTAAGAGAAGTTTTAAAAGTGTCTTAGGTATTTGCAAAAAATTCATAGTACAACAATTATAACGCTAACAATTTATTTTAAAGGGGTACATCCACTGACGTTAAAAAAATATTTTATGGTAATTTAAAAATTCACTATGGAATTTCAAAGAAACCCAGCACTCAGGGATTTTAAGCGAAGCTTTAAAAGTGTCTTAGATATCTGCAGAAAATTCATAGTACAACAATTATAACGCTAACAATTTATTTAAAAGGGTTACCTCCACTGACTTTAAAAATTTTTTTTATTGTTAATTTAAAAATTCACTATAGATTCTTGAAGTTATCCAGCACTCAGGGATTTTAAAAGAAGCTTTAAAAGTGTCTTAGGTATCTGCGAAAAATTCATAGTATAACAATTATAACGCTAACAATTTATTTTATAGGGGTACATCCACAGACGTTAAAAAAATTTTTTTGTTCATTTAAAAATTCACTATGGATTTTCAAAGCCACCCAGCACTCAGGGATTTTAAGAGAAGCTTTTAAAGAGTCTTAGATATCTGTGAAAAATTCACAGTACAACAATTATAATGCTAACAATTTATTTTATAGGGGTACATCCACTGACATCAAAAAAAATTTTTATTGTTAATTTAAAAATTCATTATGGATTCTTGAAGACACCCAGCACTCAGGGATTTTAAGAAAAGCTTTAAAAGTGTCTTAGATATCTGCGAAAAATTCATGGTACAACAATTATAACGGTAACAATTTATTTTAAAGAAATACTTCCAATGACGTTAAAAATTTTTTTTTTGTTAATTTAAAAATTCACTATGCATTTTCGAACCCACCCAGCACTCAGGGATTTTAAGAGAAGCTTTAATGGTGTCTTAGGTATCTGCGAAAAATTAACAGTACAACAATTATAACGTTAACAATTTATTTTAAAGGTTACATCCACTGACGTTAAAAAAATTTTTATTGGTAATTTAAAAATTCACTATGGATTTTTGAATACACCCAGTATTTTTAAAAGTATCTTAGGTATCTGCGAAAAATTCATGGTACAACAATTATAAGGCTAACAATTTATTTTAAAGGGGTATATCCACCGACGTTAAAAATTTTTTTTTGTTAATTTAAAAACTCACTATGCATTTTTGAAGCCACCCAGCCCTCAGGAATTTTAAGAGAAGCTTCAGGAGCGTCTTGGGTATCTGCAGAAAATTCATAGTTCAACAATTATAACGCTAACAATTTATTTTAAGGGGTATATCCACTGACGTTAAAAAATTATTTTATTGTTAATTTAAAAATTCACCATGGAATTTCAAAGCCACCCAGCACTCAGGGATTTTAAGAGAAGTTTTAAAAGTGTCTTAGGTATATGCAAAAAATTCATAGTACAACAATTATAACGCTAACAATTTATTTTAAAGGGGTACATCCACTGACGTTAAAAAAATATTTTATGGTAATTTAAAAATTCACTATGGATTTTCAAAGAAACCCAGCACTCAGGGATTTTAAGCGAAGCTTTAAAAGTGTCTTAGATATCTGCAGAAAATTCATAGTACAACAATTATAACGCTAACAATTTATTTAAAAGGGTTACCTCCACTGACTTTAAAAATTTTTTTAATTGTTAATTTAAAAATTCACTATAGATTTTTGAAGTTATCCAGCACTCAGGGATTCTAAGAGAAGCTTTAAAAGTGTCTTAGGTATCTGCGAAAAATTCATAGTATAACAATTATAACGCTAACAATTTATTTTATAGGGGTACATCCACAGACGTTAAAAAAATTTTTTTGTTCATTTAAAAATTCACTATGGATTTTCAAAGCCACCCAGCACTCAGGGATTTTAAGAGAAGCTTTTAAAGAGTCTTAGATATCTGTGAAAAATTCACAGTACAACAATTATAATGCTAACAATTTATTTTATAGGGATACATCCACTGACATAAAAAAAATTTTTATTGTTAATTTAAAAATTCATTATGGATTCTTGAAGACACCCAGCACTCAGGGATTTTAAGAAAAGCTTTAAAAGTGTCTTAGATATCTGCGAAAAATTCATGGTACAACAATTATGACGCTAACAATTTATTTTAAGGGGTATATCCTCTGACGTTAAAAAATTATTTTAATGTTAATTTAAAAATTCACCATGGAATTTCAAAGCCACCCAGCACTCAGGGATTTTAAGAGAAGTTTTAAAAGTGTCTTAGGTATTTGCAAAAAATTCATAGTACAATAATTATACCGCTAACAATTTATTTTAAAGGGATAAATCCACTGACGTTAAAAAATTTTTTTATTGTTAATTTAAAAATTAACTATGGATTTTTAAAGCCACCCAGCACTTAGAAATTCTAAGAGTGGCTTTAAAAGTGTCTTAGGTATCTGTAAAAAATTCATAATATAACAATTATAACGCTAACAATTTATTTTATAGGGATAAATCCACTGACGTTAAAAAAATTTTTTATTGTTAATTTAAAAATTCACTATGGATTTTCAAAGCCACCCAGCACTCAGGGATTTTAAGAGAAACTTTAGAAATGTCTTAGGTATCTGTGAAAAATTCAAAGTACAACAATTAAAACGCTAACAATTTATTTTAAACAGGTACTTCCACTGACGTTAAAAAAATTTTTTTTTGTTAATTTAAAATTCACTATGCATTTTTGAGAGTGCCACTGAGAGTGCCACTGAGAGTGCCACTGAGACTGCCACTGAGAGTGCCACTGAGACTGCCACTGAGAGTGCCACTGAGAGTGCCAATGAGAGTGCCACTGAGAGTGCCACTGAGAGTGCCACTGAGAGTGCCACTGAGAGTGCCACTGAGAGTGCCACTGAGAGTGCCACTGAGAGTGCCACTGAGAGTGCCACTGAGAGTGCCACTGAGAGTGCCACTGAGACTGCCACTGGGACTGCCACTAAGAGTGCCGCTGACAGTGCCACTGAGAGTGCCACTGAGAGTGCCACTGAGAGTGTCACTGAGAGTGCTACTGAGAGTGATACTGAGACTGCCACTGAGACTGCCACTGATCCTGCCACTGGGACTGCCACTGGGACTGCCACTGAGAATGCCACTGAGAGTGCCACTGAGAGTGCCACTGAGAGTGCCACTGAGAGTGCCACTTAGAGTGCCACTGAGTGTGCCACTGAGAGTGCCACTGAGAGTGCCACTGAGAGTGCCACTGAGAGTGCCACTGAGAGTGCCACTGAGACTGCCACTGAGACTGCCATTGGGACTGCCACTGAGACTGCCACTGAGAGTGCCACTGAGAGTGCCACTGAGAGTGTCACTGGGAGTGCCACTGAGAGTGCCACTGAGACTGCCACTGGGACTGCCACTGAGACTGCCACTGAGAGTGCCACTGAGAGTGCCATTGAGAGTGCCACTGAGACTGCCACTGAGACTGCCACTGAGACTGCCACTGGGACTGCCACTGGGACTGCCACTGAGAGTGCCACTGAGAGTGCCACTGAGAGTGCCACTGAGAGTGTCACTGAGACTGCCACTGAGACTGCCACTGAGAGTGCCACTGAGAGTGCCACTGAGAGTGCCACTGAAAGTGCCACTGAGAGTGCCACTGAGAGTGCCACTGAGAGTGCCACTGAGACTGCCACTGATAGTGCCACTGAGAGTGCCACTGAGAGTGTCACTGAGACTGCCACTGAGAGTGTCCCTGAGACTGCCACTGAGAGTGCCACTGAGAGTGCCACTGAGAGTGCCACTGAGAGTGCCACTGAGAGTGCCACTGAGAGTGCCATTGAGACTGCCACTGGGACTGCCACTGAGACTGCCACTGAGAGTGCCACTGAGAGTGCCACTGAGAGTGTCACTGAGACTGCCACTGAGAGTGCCACTGAGAGTGCCACTGAGAGTGTCACTGAGACTGCCACTGAGAGTGCCACTGAGAGTGCCACTGAGAGTGCCACTGAGAATGCCACTGAGAGTGCCACTGAGACTGCCACTGGGACTGCCACTGAGACTGCCACTGAGAGTGCCACTGAGAGTGCCACTGAGAGTGCCACTGAGAGTGCCACTGAGAGTGTCACTGAGACTGCCACTGAGAGTGCCACTGAGAGTGCCACTGAGATTGCCACTGAGAGTGCCACTGAGAGTGCCACTGAGACTGCCACTGGGACTGCCACTGAGACTGCCTCTGAGAGGGCCACTGAGAGTGCCTCTGAGAGTGCCACTGAGAGTGCCACTGAGAGTGTCACTGAGACTGCCACTGAGAGTGCCACTGAGAGTGCCACTGAGAGTGCCACTGAGAGTGCCACTGAGAGTGCCACTGAGAGTGCCACTGAGACTGCCACTGGGACTGCCACTGAGACTGCCTCTGAGAGTGCCACTGAGAGTGCCACTGAGAGTGCCACTGAGACTGCCACTGGGACTGCCACTGAGACTGCCTCTGAGAGTGCCACTGAGAGTGCCACTGAGAGTGCCACTGAGAGTGTCACTGAGACTGCCACTGAGAGTGCCACTGAGAGTGCCACTGAGATTGCCACTGAGAGTGCCACTGAGATTGCCACTGAGACTGCCACTGGGACTGCCACTGAGACTGCCTCTGAGAGTGCCACTGAGAGTGCCACTGAGAGTGCCACTGAGAGTGCCACTGAGAGTGCCACTGAGAGTGTCACTGAGACTGCCACTGAGAGTGCCACTGAGAGTGCCACTGAGAGTGCCACTGAGACTGCCACTGGGACTGCCACTGAGACTGCCTCTGAGAGTGCCACTGAGAGTGCCACTGAGAGTGCCACTGAGAGTGACACTGAGAGTGTCACTGAGACTGCCACTGAGAGTGCCACTGAGAGTGCCACTGAGATTGCCACTGAGAGTGCCACTGAGAGTGCCACTGAGACTGCCACTGGGACTGCAACTGAGACTGCCTCTGAGAGTGCCACTGAGAGTGCCACTGAGAGTGCCACTGAGAGTGCCACTGAGAGTGTCACTGAGACTGCCACTGAGAGTGCCACTGAGAGTGCCACTGAGAGTGCCACTGAGAGTGTCACTGAGACTGCCACTGAGAGTGTTACTGAGAGTGCCACTGAGAGTGCCACTGAGACTGCCACTGAGAGTGCCACTGAGAGTGCCACTGAGAGTGCCACTGAGACTGCCACTGAGACTGCCACTGAGACTGCCACTGGGACTGTCACTGAGAGTGCCACTGAGAGTTCCACTGAAAATGCCACTGAGAGTGCCACTGAGAGTGACACTGAGAGTGCCACTGAGAGTGCCACTGAGAGTGCCACTGAGAGTGCCGCTGAGAGTGCCACTGAGAGTGCCACTGAGACTGCCACTGAGAGTGCCACTGAGAGTGCCACTGAGAGTGCCACTGAGAGTGCCACTGAGAGTGCCACTGAGAGTGCCACTGAGAGTGCCACTGAGACTGCCACTGAGAGTGCCACTGAGAGTGCCATTGAGACTGCCACTGGGACTGCCACTGAGACTGCCTCTGAGAGTGCCACTGAGAGTGCCACTGAGAGTGCCACTGAGAGTGTCACTAAGACTGCCACTGAGACTGCCACTGAGGGTGCCACTGAGAGTGCCACTGAGAGTGCCACTGAGAGTGCCAGTGAGAGTGCCACTAAGACTGCCACTGAGACTGCCACTGGGACTGCCACTGAGACTGCCTCTGAGAGTGCCACTGAGAGTGCCACTGAGAGTGCCACTGAGAGTGCCACTGAGAGTGCCACTGTGAGTGTCACTGAGACTGCCACTGAGAGTGCCACTGAGAGTGCCACTGAGAGTGCCACTGAGAGTGCCACTGAGATTGCCACTGAGACTGCCACTGGGACTCCCACTGAGAGTGCCACTGAAAGTGCAACTGAGAGTGCCACTGAGAGTGCCACTGAGAGTGCCACTGAGACTGCCACTGGGACTGCCACTGGGCCTGCCACTGAGAGTGCCACTGAGAGTGCCACTTAGAGTGCCACTGAGAGTGCCACTGAGAGTGTCACTGAGACTGCCACTGAGAGTGCTACTTAGAGTGCCACTGAGATTGCCACTGAGACTGCCACTGGGACTCCCACTGAGAGTGCCACTGAAAGTGCAACTGAGAGTGACACTGAGAGTGCCACTGAGAGTGCCACTGAGACTGCCACTGGGACTGCCACTGGGACTGCCACTGAGAGTGCCACTGAGAGTGCCACTGAGAGTGCCACTGAGACTGCCACTGAGAGTGCCACTGAGAGTGTCACTGAGAGTGCCACTGAGAGTGCCACTGAGACTGCCACTGGGACTCCCACTGAGAGTGCCACTGAAAGTGCAACTGAGAGTGCCACTGAGAGTGCCACTGAGAGTGCCACTGAGACTGCCACTGGGACTGCCACTGGGACTGCCACTGAGAGTGCCACTGAGAGTGCCACTGAGAGTGCCACTGAGACTGCCACTGAGAGTGCCACTGAGAGTGTCACTGAGAGTGCCACTGAGATTGCCACTGAGACTGCCACTGAGAGTGCCACTGAGAGTGTCACTGAGAGTGCCACTGAGAGTGCCACTGAGACTGCCACTGGGACTCCCACTGAGAGTGCCACTGAAAGTGCAACTGAGAGTGCCACTGAGAGTGCCACTGAGACTGCCACTGGGACTGCCACTGGGACTGCCACTGAGAGTGCCACTGAGAGTGCCACTGAGAGTGCCACTGAGACTGCCACTGGGACTGCCACTGAGACTGCCTCTGAGAGTGCCACTGAGAGTGCCACTGAGAGTGCCACTGAGACTGCCACTGGGACTCCCACTGAGAGTGCCACTGAAAGTGCAACTGAGAGTGCCACTGAGAGTGCCACTGAGAGTGCCACTGAGACTGCCACTGGGACTGCCACTGGGACTGCCACTGAGAGTGCCACTGAGAGTGCCACTGAGAGTGCCACTGAGACTGCCACTGGGACTCCCACTGAGAGTGCCACTGAAAGTGCAACTGAGAGTGCCACTGAGAGTGCCACTGAGAGTGCCACTGAGACTGCCACTGGGACTGCCACTGGGACTGCCACTGAGAGTGCCACTGAGAGTGCCACTGAGAGTGCCACTGAGACTGCCACTGAGAGTGCCACTGAGAGTGCCACTGAGAGTGCCACTGAGAGTGCCACTGAGAGTGTCACTGAGACTGCCACTGAGAGTGCCACTGAGATTGTTACTGAGAGTGCCACTGAGAGTGCCACTGAGACTGCCACTGGGACTGCCACTGAGACTGCCTCTGAGAGTGCCACTGAGAGTGCCACTGAGAGTGCCACTGAGAGTGCCACTGAGAGTGCCACTGAGAGTGTCACTGAGACTGCCACTGAGAGTGCCACTGAGAGTGCCACTGAGAGTGCCACTGAGACTGCCACTGGGACTGCCACTGAGACTGCCTCTGAGAGTGCCACTGAGAGTGCCACTGAGAGTGCCACTGAGACTGCCACTGGGACTCCCACTGAGAGTGCCACTGAAAGTGCAACTGAGAGTGCCACTGAGAGTGCCACTGAGAGTGCCACTGAGACTGCCACTGGGACTGCCACTGGGACTGCCACTGAGAGTGCCACTGAGAGTGCCACTGAGAGTGCCACTGAGACTGCCACTGAGAGTGCCACTGAGAGTGCCACTGAGAGTGCCAATGAGAGTGCCACTAAGACTGCCACTGAGAGTGCCACTGAGAGTGTCACTGAGAGTGCCACTGAGAGTGCCACTGAGACTGCCACTGGGACTCCCACTGAGAGTGCCACTGAAAGTGCAACTGAGAGTGCCACTGAGAGTGCCACTGAGACTGCCACTGGGACTGCCACTGGGACTGCCACTGAGAGTGCCACTGAGAGTGCCACTGAGAGTGCCTCTGAGAGTGCCACTGAGAGTGCCACTGAGAGTGCCACTGAGAGTGCCACTGAGAGTGTCACTAAGACTGCCACTGAGACTGCCACTGAGAGTGCCACTGAGAGTGCCACTGAGAGTGCCACTGAGAGTGCCACTGAGAGTGCCACTAAGACTGCCACTGAGAGTGCCACTGGGACTGCCACTGAGACTGCCTCTGAGAGTGCCACTGAGAGTGCCACTGAGAGTGCCACTGAGAGTGCCACTGAGAGTGCCACTGAGAGTGCCACTGAGACTGCCACTGGGACTGCCACTGGGACTGCCACTGACAGTGCCACTGAGAGTGCCACTGAGAGTGCCACTGAGAGTGCCACTGAGAGTGCCACTGAGACTGCCACTGAGACTGCCACTGGGACTCCCACTGAGAGTGCCACTGAAAGTGCAACTGAGAGTGCCACTGAGAGTGCCACTGAGACTGCCACTGGGACTGCCACTGGGACTGCCACTGAGAGTGCCACTGAGAGTGCCACTGAGAGTGCCACTGAGAGTGCCACTGAGAGTGTCACTGAGAGTGCCACTGAGAGTGCCACTGAGACTGCCACTGAGACTGCCACTGAGACTGCCACTGGGACTGCCACTGAGAGTGCCACTGAGAGTGCCACTGAGAGTGCCACTGAGAGTGCCACTGAGAGTGCCACTGAGAGTGCCACTGAGACTGCCACTGGGACTGCCACTGAGAGTGCCACTGAGAGTTCCACTGAAAGTGCCACTGAGAGTGCCACTGAGAGTGCCACTAAGATTGCCACTGGGAGTGCCACTGAGAGTGCCACTGAGAGTGCCACTGAGACTGCCACTGAGACTGCAACTGGGACTGCCACTGAGACTGCCACTGAGAGTGCCACTGAGAGTGCCACTGAGAGTGCCACTGAGAGTGCCACTGAGACTGCCACTGAGAGTGCCACTGAGAGTGCCACTGAGTACTGGTACAACAATTATAACGCTAACAATTTATTTTAAGGGGTATATCCACTGACGTTAAAAAAATTTTTATTGTTAATTTAAAAATTCACTATGGGTTTTCAAAGCCACCCAGCACTCAGGGATTTTAAGAGAAGCTTTAAAAGTGTCTTAGATTTCTGTGAAAAATTCATAGTACAACAATTATAATGCTAACAATTTATTTTAAAGGGGTACATCCACTGACGTTAAAAAATTTTTTTATTGTTAATTTAAAAATTCATTATGGATTCTTGAAGACACCCAGCACTCAGGGATTTTAAGAGAAGCTTTAAAAGTGTCTTAGGGATCTGTAGTGAATTCAAATTACAACAATTATAACGCTAACAATTTATTTTAAAAGGGTAAATCCACTGACGTCTTGAAAAATTTTTATTGTTAATTTAAAAATTCACTATGCATTTTCGAATCCACCCAGCACTCAGGGATTTTAAGAGAAGCTTTAAAAGTGTCTTAGGTATCTGCGAAAAATTCATGGTACAACCATTATAAGGCTAACAATTTATTTAAAAGGGGTACATCCACTGACGTTAAAATTTTTTTTTGTAAATTTATAAATTCACTATGCATTTTTGAAGCAACCCAGCACTCAAGGACTTTAAGAGAAGCTTTAAAAGTGTCTTAGGTATCTGCGAAAAATTTATGGTACAACAATTATAACGCTAACAATTTATTTTAGAGGGGTAAATCCACTGACGTTAAAAAAATTTTTTTTTGTTAATTTAAAAATTCACTATGGATTTTCGAAGACGCCCAGCACTCAAGGATTTTAAGAGAAGCTTTAAAAGTGTCTTAGGTATTTGCAAAAAATTTATAGTTCAACAATTATAACGCTAACAATTTATTTTAAGGGGTATATCCACTGACGTTAAAAAAATATTTTATGGTAATTTAAAAATTCACTATGGATTTTCAAAGAAACCCAGCACTCAGGGATTTTAAGCGAAGCTTTAAAAGTGTCTTAGATATTTGCAGAAAATTCATAGTTCAACAATTATAACGCTAACAATTTATTTAAAAGGGTTAACTCCACTGACTTTAAAAATTTTTTTTATTGTTAATTTAAAAATTCACTATAGATTTTTGAAGTTATCCAGCACTCAGGGATTTTAAGAGAAGCTTTAAAAGTGTCTTAGGTATCTGCGAAAAATTCATAGTATAACAATTATAACGCTAACAATTTATTTTTTAGGGGTACATCCACAGACGTTAAAAAAATTTTTTTGTTCATTTAAAAATTCACTATGGATTTTCAAAGCCACCCAGCACTCAGGGATTTTAAGAGAAGCTTTTAAAGAGTCTTAGATATCTGTGAAAAATTCACAATACAACAATTATAATGCTAACAATTTATTTTATAGGGGTACATCCACTGACATCAAAAAAAATTTTTATTGTTAATTTAAGAATTCATTATGGATTCTTGAAGACACCCAGCACTCAGGGATTTTAAGAAAAGCTTTAAAAGTGTCTTAGATATCTGCGAAAAATTCATGGTACAACAATTATAACGGTAACAATTTATTTTAAAGAAATACTTCCAATGACGTTAAAAAATTTTTTTTTGTTAATTTAAAAATTCACTATGCATTTTCGAACCCACCCAGCACTCAGGGATTTTAAAAGAAGCTTTAGAAGTGTTTTAGCTATCTGTGAAAAATTTATAGTACAACAATTATAACGCTGAAAATTTATTTTAAAGGGATATATCCACTGACGTTAAAAAATTTTTTTTGTTGATTTAAAAATTTACTATGGAATTTCAAAGCCACCCAGCACTCAGGGATTTTAAGAGAAGCTTTAATGGTGTCTTAGGTATCTGTGAAAAATTAACAGTACAACAATTATAACGTTAACAATTTATTTTAAAGGTTAAATTCACTAACGTTAAAAAAATTTTTATTGGTAATTTAAAAATTCACTATGGATTTTTGAATACACCCAGTATTTTTAAAAGTATCTTAGGTATCTGCGAAAAATTCATGGTACAACAATTATAAGTCTAACAATTTATTTTAAAGGGGTATATCCACCGACGTTAAAAATTTTTTTTTGTTAATTTAAAAACTCACTATGCATTTTTGAAGCCACCCAGCCCTCAGGAATTTTAAGAGAAGCTTCAGGAGCGTCTTGGGTATCTGCAGAAAATTCATAGTTCAACAATTATAACGCTAACAATTTATTTTAAGGGGTAAATCCACTGACGTTAAAAAATTATTTTATTGTTAATTTAAAAATTCACCATGGAATTTCAAAGCCACCCAGCACTCAGGGATTTTAAGAGAAGTTTTAAAAGTGTCTTAGGTATTTGCAAAAAATTCATAGTACAACAATTATAACGCTAACAATTTATTTTAAAGGGGTACATCCACTGACGTTAAAAAAATATTTTATGGTAATTTAAAAATTCACTATGGATTTTCAAAAAGACCCAGCACTCAGGGATTTTAAGCGAAGCTTTAAAAGTGTCTTAGATATCTGCAGAAAATTCATAGTACAACAATTATACCGCTAACAATTTATTTAAAAGGGTTACCTCCACTGACTTTAAAAATTTTTTTATTGTTAATTTAAAAATTCACTATAGATTTTTGAAGTTATCCAGCACTCAGGGATTTTAAGAGAAGCTTTAAAAGTGTCTTAGGTATCTGCGAAAAATTCATAGTATAACAATTATAACGCTAACAATTTATTTTATAGGGGTACATCCACAGACATTAAAAAAATTTTTGTGTTCATTTAAAAATTCACTATGGATTTTCAAAGCCACCCAGCACTCAGGGATTTTAAGAGAAGCTTTTAAAGAGTCTTAGATATCTGTGAAAAATTCACAGTACAACAATTATAATGCTAACAATTTATTTTATAGGGGTACAACCACTGACATCAAAAAAATTTTTTATTGTTAATTTAAAAATTCATTATGGATTCTTGAAGACACCCAGCACTCAGGGATTTTAAGAAAAGCTTTAAAAGTGTCTTAGATATCTGCGAAAAATTCATGGTACAACAATTATAACGGTAACAATTTATTTTAAAGAAATACTTCCAATGACGTTAAAAATTTTTTTTTTTTGTTAATTTAAAAATTCACTATGCATTTTCGAACCCACCCAGCACTCAGGGATTTTAAAAGAAGCTTTAGAAGTGTCTTAGTTATCTGTGAAAAATTCATAGTACAACAATTATAACGCTAACAATTTATTTTAAAGGGATATATCCACTGACGTTAAAAAATTTTTTTTGTTGATTTAAAAATTTACTATGGAATTTCAAAGCCACCCAGCACTCAGGGTTTTTAAGAGAAGCTTTAATGGTGTCTTAGGTATCTGTGAAAACTTAACAGTACAACAATTATAACGTTAACAATTTATTTTAAAGGTTACATTCACTAACGTTAAAAAAATTTTTATTGGTAATTTAAAAATTCACTATGGATTTTTGAATACACCCAGTATTTTTAAAAGTATCTTAGGTATCTGCAAAAAATTCATGGTACAACAATTATAAGGCTAACAATTTATTTTAAAGGGGTATATCCACCGACGTTAAAAATTTTTTTTGTTAATTTAAAAACTCACTATGCATTTTTGAAGCCACCCAGCCTTCAGGAATTTTAAGAGAAGCTTCAGGAGCGTCTTGGGTATCTGCAGAAAATTCATAGTTCAACAATTATAACGCTAACAATTTATTTTAAAGGGGAATATCCACTGACGTAAAAAAATTTTTTTATTGTTAATTTTAAAATTCACTAGGCATTTTGGAAGCCACCCAGCACTCAAGGATTTTAAGAGAAGCTTTAAAAGTGTCTTAGGCATCTGCAAGAAATTCATAGTTCAACAATTATAACGCTAACAATTTATTTTAAGGGGTATATCCACTGACGTTAAAAAAATTTTTATTGTTAATTTAAAAATTCACTATGGGTTTTCAAAGCCACCCAGCACTCAGGTATTTTAAGAAAAGCTTTAAAAGTGTCTTGGGTATTTGCGAAAAATTCATAGTACAACAATTATAACGCTAACAATTTATTTTAAATGGGTACATCCACTGACGTTAAAAAATTTTTTTTTGTTAATTTAAAAATTTACTATGGATTTTCAAAGCCACCCAGCACTCAGGGATTTTAAGAGAAGCTTTAAAAGTGTCTTAGATTTCTGTGAAAAATTCATAGTACAACAATTATAATGCTAACAATTTATTTTAAAGGGGTACATCCACTGACGGTAAAAAATTTTTTTATTGTTAATTTAAAAATTCATTATGGATCCTTGAAGACACCCAGCACTCAGGGATTTTAAGAGAATCTTTAAAAGTGTCTTGGGGATCTGTAGAGAATTCAAATTACAACAATTATAACGCTAACAATTTATTTTAAAGGGGTAAATCCACTGACGTTATGAAAAATTTTTATTTTTAATTTAAAAATTCACTATGCATTTTCGAATCCACCCAGCACTCAGGGATTTTAAGAGAAGCTTTAAAAGTGTCTTAGGTATCTGCGAAAAATTCATGGTGCAACCATTATAAGGCTAACAATTTATTTAAAAGGGGTACATCCACTGACGTTAAAATTTTTTTTTTGTAAATTTATAAATTCACTATGCATTTTTGAAGCAACCCAGCACTCAAGGACTTTAAGAGAAGCTTTAAAAGTGTCTTAGGTATCTGCGAAAAATTCATAGTACAACAATTATAACGCTAACAATTTATTTTAAAGGGATATATCCACTGACGTTAAAAAATTTTTTTTGTTGATCTAAAAATTTACTATGGAATTTCAAAGCCACCCAGCACTCAGGGATTTTAGAGAAGCTTTAATGGTGTCTTAGGTATCTGTGAAAAATTAACAGTACAACAATTATAACGTTAACAATTTATTTTAAAGTTTACATTCACTAACGTTAAAAAAATTTTTATTGGTAATTTAAAAATTCACTATAGATTTTTGAATACACCCAGTATTTTTAAAAGTATCTTAGGTATCTGCGAAAAATTCATGGTACAACAATTATAAGGCTAACAATTTATTTTAAAGGGGTATATCCACCGACGTTAAAAATTTTTTTTTGTTAATTTAAAAACTCACTATGCATTTTTGAAGCCACCCAGCCCTCAGGAATTTTAAGAGAAGCTTCAGGAGCGTCTTGGGTATCTGCAGAAAATTCATAGTTCAACAATTATAACGCTAACAATTTATTTTAAAGGGGAATATTCACTGACGTAAAGAAATTTTTTTATTGTTAATTTTAAAATTCACTAGGCATTTTTGAAGCCACCCAGCACTCAAGGATTTTAAGAGAAGCTTTAAAAGTGTCTTAGGCATCTGCAAAAAATTCATAGTTCAACAATTATAACGCTAACAATTTATTTTAAGGGGGTAAATCCACTGACGTTATGAAAAATTTTTATTGGTAATTTAAAAATTCACTATGCATTTTCGAATCCACCCAGCACTCAGGGATTTTAAGAGAAGCTTCAAAAGTGTCTTAGGTATCTGCGAAAAATTCATGGTACAACCATTATAAGGCTAACAATTTATTTAAAATGGGTACATCCACTGACGTTAAAATTTTTTTTTTGTAAATTTATAAATTCACTATGCATTTTTGAAGCAAACCCAGCACTCAAGGACTTTAAGGGAAGCTTTCAAAGTGTCTTAGGTATCTGCGAAAAATTTATGGTACAACAATTATAACGCTAACAATTTATTTTAGAGGGGTAAGTCCACTGACGTTAAAAAATTTTTTTTTTGTTAATTTAAAAATTCACTATGGATTTTCGAAGACGCCCAGCACTCAAGGATTTTAAGAGAAGCTTTAAAAGTGTCTTAGGTATTTGCAAGAAATTCATAGTTCAACAATTATAACGCTAACAATTTATTTTAAGGGGTATATCCACTGACGTTAAAAAATAATTTTATTGTTAATTTAAAAATTCACCATGGAATTTCAAAGCCACCCAGCACTCAGGGATTTTAAGAGAAGTTTTAAAAGTGTCTTAGGTATTTGCAAAAAATTCATAGTACAACAATTATAACGCTAACAATTTATTTTAAAGAGGTACATCCACTGACGTTAAAAAATTTTTTTTTTGGTAATTTAAAAATTCGCTATGCATTTTTGAATCCTCCCAGCACTCAGGGATTTTAAAAGAAGCTTTGAAAGTGTCTTAGGTATCTGAAAAAATTCATAGTACAACAATTATAACGCTAACAATTTATTCTTAAGGGGTATATCCACTGACGTTAAAACATTTTTTTATTGTTAATTTAAATATTCACTATGGATTTTCAAAGCCACTCAGCACTCAGGGATTTTAAGAGAAGCTTTAGAAGTGTCTTAGGTATCTGCAAAAAATTTATGGTATAACAATTATAACGCTAACAATTTATTTTAAATGGGTATATCCACTGACGTTAAAAATTCTTCTTTTGTTAATTTAAAAATTCACTATGCATTTTCAAAGCCACCCAGCACTCAGAAATTCTAAGAGTATCTTTAAAAGTGTCTTAGGTATCTGTAAAAAATTCATAATATAACAATTATAACGCTAACAATTTATTTTATAGGGATAAATCCACTGACGTTAAAAAAATTTTTTATTGTTAATTTAAAAATTAACTATGGATTTTCAAAGCCACCCAGCACTCAGGGATTTTAAGAGAAACTTTAGAAATGTCTTAGGTATCTGTGAAAAATTCAAAGTACAACAATTAAAACGCTAACAATTTATTTTAAACAGGTACATCCACTGACGTTAAAAAATTTTTTTTTTGTTAATTTAAAATTCACTATGCATTTTTGAGAGTGCCACTGAGAGTGCCACTGAGAGTGCCACTGAGACTGCCACTGAGAGTGCCACTGAGAGTGCCACTGAGAGTGCCACTGAGAGTGCCACTGAGAGTGCCACTGAGAGTGCCACTGAGAGTGCCACTGAGATTGCCACTGAGACTGTCACTGGGACTGCCACTGAGACTGCCACTGAGATTGCCACTGAGAGTGCCACTGAGAGTGCCACTGAGAGTGCCACTGAGACTGCCACTGAGAGTGCCACTGAGAGTGCCACTGAGAGTGCCACTGAGAGTGCCACTGAGAGTGCCACTGAGAGTGCCACTGAGAGTGCCACTGAGACTGCCACTGGGACTGCCACTAAGAGTGCCACTGAGAGTGCCACTGAGAGTGCCACTGAGAGTGCTACTGAGAGTGATACTGAGACTGCCACTGAGACTGCCACTGAGACTGCCACTGGGACTGCCACTGGGACTGACACTGAGAATGCCACTGAGAGTGCCACTGAGAGTGCCACTGAGAGTGCCACTGAGACTGCCACTGAGGCTGCCACTGAGGCTGCCACTGGGACTGCCACTGAGACTGCCACTGAGAGTGCCACTGAGAGTGCCACTGAGAGTGCCACTGAGAGTGCCACTGAGAGTGCCACTGAGAGTGCCACTGAGGGTGCCACTGAGAGTGCCACTGAGACTGCCACTGGGACTGCCACTGGGACTGCCACTAAGAGTGCCTCTGAGAGTGTCACTGAGAGTGCCACTGAGAGTGCCACTGAGACTGCCACTGAGACTGACACTGAGACCGCCACTGGGACTGCCACTGGGACTGCCACTGAGAGTGCCACTGAGAGTGCCACTGAGAGTGCCACTGAGATTGCCACTGAGAGTGAAACTGGGACTGCCACTGAGACTGCCACTGAGAGTGCCACTGAGAGTGCCACTGAGAGTGCCACTGAGACTGCCACTGAGACTGCCACTGAGAGTGCCACTGAGAGTGTTACTGAGAGTGCACTGAGACTGCCACTGGGACTGCCACTGGGACTGCCACTGGGACTGCCACTGGGACTGCCACTAAGAGTGCCACTGAGAGTGCCACTGAGAGTGCTAGTGAGAGTGCCACTGAGAGTGCCGCTGAGACTGCCACTGAGACTGCCACTGGGACTGCCACTGAGACTGCCACTGAGAGCGCCACTGAGATTGCTACTGAGAGTGCCACTGAGAGTGCCACTGAGGGTGCCACTGAGAGTGCCACTGAAAGTGCCACTGAGATTGTCACTGAGACTGCCACTGAGACTGCCACTGGGACTGCCACTGAGACTGCCACTGAGAGTACCACTGAGAGTGCCACTGAGAGTGCCACTGAGAGTGCCACTGAGAGTGCCACTGAGACTGCCACTGGGACTGCCACTGAGACTGCCACTGAGAGTGCTACTGAGAGTGCCACTGAGAGTGCCACTGAGAGTGCCACTGAGAGTGCCACTGAGACTGCCACTGAGACTGCCACTGGGACTGCCACTGGGACTGCCACTGAGAGTGCCACTGAGAGTGCCACTGAGAGTGTCACTGAGACTGCCACTGAGAGTGCCACTGAGAGTGCCACTGAGAGTGCCACTGAGAGTGCCACTGAGACTGCCACTGGGACTGCCACTGAGACTGCCACTGAGAGTGCCACTGAGAGTGCCACTGAGAGTGCCACTGAGAGTGCCACTGAGAGTGCCACTGAGAGTGCCACTGAGACTGCCACTGAGACTGCCACTGGGACTGCCACTGGGACTGCCACTGAGAGTGCCACTGAGAGTGCCACTGAGAGTGCCACTGAGAGTGCCACTGAGAGTGCCACTGAGAGTGCCACTGAGAGTGCCACTGAGAGTGCCACTGAGAGTGCCACTGAGAGTGCCACTGAGAGTGCCACTGAGAGTGTTACTGAGACTGCCACTGAGAGTGCCACTGAGAGTGCCACTGAGACTGCCACTGGGACTGCCACTGAGACTGCCTCTGAGTGTGCCACTGAGAGTGCCACTGAGAGTGCCACTGAGAGTGCCACTGAGAGTGTCACTGAGACTGCCACTGAGAGTGCCACTGAGAGTGCCACTGAGAGTGCCACTAAGAGTGCCACTGAGAGTGCCACTGGGACTGCCACTGGGACTGCCACTGAGAGTGCCACTGAGAGTGCCACTGAGAGTGCCACTGAGAGTGCCACTGAGAGTGCCACTGGGACTGCCACTGAGACTGCCACTGAGAGTGCCACTGAGAGTGCCACTGAGAGTGCCACTGAGAGTGCCACTGAGAGTGCCACTGAAAGTGCCACTGAGAGTGCCACTGAGAGTGCCAATGTGACTGCCACTGGGACTGCCACTGGGACTGCCACTGGGACTGCCACCAAGAGTGCCACTGAGAGTGCCACTGAGAGTGCCACTGAGAGTGCCACTGTTAGTGCTACTGAGAGTGCCACTGAGAGTGCCACTGAGACTGCCACTGAGACTGCCACTGGGACTGCCACTGAGACTGCCACTGAGAGCGCCACTGAGAGTGCCAATGAGAGTGCCACTGAGAGTGCCACTGAGAGTGCCACTGAGAGTGCCGCTGAGAGTGCCACTGAGAGTGCCACTGAGAGTGCCACTGAGAGTGTCACTGAGACTGCCACTGAGACTGCCACTTTGACTGCCACTGAGACTGCCACTGAGAGTGCCACTGAGAGTGCCACTGAGAGTGCCACTGAGAGTGCCACTGAGACTGCCACTGAGATTGCCACTGAGACTGCCACTGAGAGTGACACTGAGAGTGACACTGAGAGTGCCACTGAGAGTGCCACTGAGAGTGCCACTGAGACTGCCACTGAGACTGACACTGGGACTGCCACTGGGACTGCCACTGAGACTGCCACTGGGACTGCCACTGAGAGTGCCACTGAGAGTTCCACTGAAAGTGCCACTGAGAGTGTCACTGAGAGTGCCACTGAGAGTGCCACTGAGACTGCCACTGAGACTGCCACTGGGACTGCCACTGAGACTGCCACTGAGAGTGCCACTGAGAGTGCCACTGAGAGTGCCACTGAGAGTGCCACTGAGAGTGCCACTGAAAGTGCCACTGAGAGTGCCACTGAGAGTGCCACTGAGAGTGCCATTGAGAGTGCCACTGAGAGTGCCACTGAGACTGCCACTGAGACTGCCACTGGGACTGCCACTGGGACTGCCACTGAGAGTGCCACTGAGAGTGCCACTGAGAGTGTCACTGAGACTGCCACTGAGACTGCCACTGAGAGTGCCACTGAGGGTGCCACTGAGAGTGCCACTGAAAGTGCCACTGAGAGTGCCACTGAGAGTGCCACTGAGACTGCCACTGGGACTGCCACTGAGACTGCCACTGAGAGTGCCACTGAGAGTGCCACTGAGAGTGCCACTGAGAGTGTCACTGAGACTGCCACTGAGAGTGCCACTGAGAGTGCCACTGAGAGTGCCACTGAGAGTGCCACTGAGAGTGCCACTGAGACTGCCACTGGGACTGCCACTGAGACTGCCTCTGAGAGTGCCACTGAGAGTGTCACTGAGAGTGTCACTGAGACTGCCACTGAGAGTGCCACTGAGAGTGCCACTGAGAGTGCCACTGAGACTGACACTGGGACTGCCACTGAGACTGCCTCTGAGAGTGCCACTGAGAGTGCCACTGAGAGTGCCACTGAGAGTGACACTGAGAGTGTCACTGAGACTGCCACTGAGAGTGCCACTGAGAGTGCCACTGAGATTGCCACTGAGAGTGCCTCTGAGAGTGCCACTGAGACTGCCACTGGGACTGCCACTGAGACTGCCTCTGAGAGTGCCACTGAGAGTGCCACTGAGAGTGCCACTGAGAGTGTCACTGAGACTGCCACTGAGAGTGCCACTGAGAGTGCCACTGAGAGTGCCACTGAGAGTGTCACTGAGACTGCCACTGAGAGTGTTACTGAGAGTGCCACTGAGAGTGCCACTGAGAGTGCCACTGAGACTGCCACTGAGAGTGCCACTGAGAGTGCCACTGAGAGTGCCACTGAGACTGCCACTGAGACTGCCACTGAGACTGCCACTGGGACTGTCACTGAGAGTGCCACTGAGAGTTCCACTGAAAATGCCACTGAGAGTGCCACTGAGAGTGCCACTGAGAGTGCCACTGAGAGTGCCACTGAGAGTGCCACTGAGACTGCCACTGAGAGTGCCACTGAGAGTGCCACTGAGAGTGCCACTGAGAGTGCCACTGAGAGTGCCACTGAGAGTGCCACTGAGAGTGCCACTGAGAGTGCCACTGAGACTGCCACTGAGAGTGCCACTGAGAGTGCCACTGAGAGTGCCACTGAGAGTGCCACTGAGACTGCCACTAAGAGTGCCACTGAGAGTGCCACTGAGTACTGGTACAACAATTATAACGCTAACAATTTATTTTAAGGGGTATATCCACTGACGTTAAAAAAATTTTTATTGTTAATTTAAAAATTCACTATGGGTTTTCAAAGCCACCCAGCACTCAGGGATTTTAAGAGAAGCTTTAAAAGTGTCTTAGATTTCTGTGAAAAATTCATAGTACAACAATTATAATGCTAACAATTTATTTTAAAGGGGTACATCCACTGACGTTTAAAAAATTTTCTTTGTTAATTTAAAAATTCACTATGGATTTTCAAAGCCACCCAGCACTCAGGAATTTTAAGAGAAGCTTTAAAAATGTCTTAGGTATCTGCGAAAAATTTATGGTACAACAATTATAACGCTAACAATTTATTTTAGAGGGGTAAGTCCACTGACGTTAAAAAATTTTTTTTTTGTTAATTTAAAAATTCACTATGGATTTTCGAAGACGCCCAGCACTCAGGGATTTTAAAAGAAGCTTTAAAAGTGTCTTAGGTATCTGTAGAAAATTTATAGTTCAACAATTATAACGTTAACAATTTATTTTATAGGGGTAAATCCACTGACGTTAAAAAAATTTTTTTTTGTTAATTTAAAAGTTCACTATGGAATTTCGAAGTCACCCAGCACTCAGAGATTTTAACAGAAGCTTTAAAAGTGCCTTAGGTATCTGTGAAAAATTCATAGCACAACAATTATAACGCTAACAATTTATTTTAAAGGGTAAATCCGCTGACGTTACAAATTTTTTTTATTGTTAATTTAAAAATTCACTATGGATTTTCAAAGTCACCCAGCTCTCAGGGATTTTAAGAGAAGCTTTAAAAGTGTCTTAGGTATCTGTGAAAAATTCATAGTACAACAATTATATCGCCAACAATTTATTTTAAAGGGATACATCCACTGACGTTAAAAAATTTTTTATTGTTAATTTAAAAATTCATTATGGATTTTTGAAGACACCCAGCACTCAGAAATTTTAAGAGAAGCTTCAAAAGTGTCTTAGGTATTTGCGAAAACTTCATGGAATAACAACTATAACGCTAACAATTTATTTTAAAGAGGTACATCCATCGACGTTAAAAATTTTTTTTATTGTTAATTTAAAAATTCATTATATATTTTTGAAAACACCCAGCACTCAGAAATTTTAAGAGAAGCTTCAAAAGTGTCTTAGGTATTTGCGAAAAATTCATGGAATAACAATTATAACGCTAACAATTTATTTTAAAGAGGTACTTCCACTGACGTTAAAAATTTTTTTTTGTTAATTTAAAAATTCACTATGGATTTTCAAAGCCACCCAGCGCTCAGGGATTTTAAGAGAAGCTTCAAAGGTGTCTTAGATATCTGTGAAAAATTCGCGGTACAACAATTATAACGCTAACAATTTATTTTAAAGGGTTACATCAACTCACGTTAAAAAAAATTTTTATTGTTAATTTAAAAATTCACTATGGATTTCTGAAGACATCCAGCACTCAGGGATTTTAAGAGAAGCTTTAAAGGTGTCTTAGGTATCTGTGAAAAATTCACAGTACAACAATTAAAACGCCAAAAATTTATTTTAGAGGGGTAAATCCACTGAGGTTAAAAAATTTTTTTTTGTTAATTTAAAAATTCACTATGCATTTTTGAAGCCACCCAGCACCCAGGGATTTTAAAATAAGATTTAAAAGGGTCTTAGATATCTGCGAAAAATTCATAGTTCAACAATTATAACGCTAACAATTTATTTTAAAGGGGTAATTCCAATGACGTTAAAATTTTTTTTTTTTTAATTTAAAAATTCACTATGGATTTTTAAAGCCACCCAGCACTCAGGAATTTTAAGAGAAGCTTTAAAGATGTCTTAGGTATCTGTGAAAAATTCATAGTTCAACAATTATAACGCTAACAATTTATTTTAAAGGGGTAATTCCAATGACGTTAAAAAATTTTTTTTTTGTTAATTTAAAAATTCACTATGGATTTCTAAAGCCACCCAGCACTCAGGAATTTTAAGAGAAGCTTTAAAGATGTCTTAGGTATCTGTGAAAATTTCATAGTACAACAATTATAATGCTAACAATTTATTTTAAAGGGGTAAATCCACTGACGTTAAGAAAAATTTTTATTGTTAATTTAGAAATTCACTACGCATTTTTGAAGACTCCCAGCACTCAGGGATTTTAAAAGAAGCTTTGAAAGTGTCTTAGGTATCTGAAAAAAATTCATAGTACAACAATTATAACGCTATCAATTTATTCCTAAGGGGTATATCCACTGACGTTAAACATTTTTTTTATTGTTAATTTAAATATTCACTATGGATTTTCAAAGCCACTCAGCACTCAGGGATTTTGAAGGAAGCTTTAAAAGTGTCTTAGGTACCTGCAAAAAATTCATAGCTCACCAATTATAACGTTAACAATTTATTTTAAAGAGGTACATTCAATAACGTTAAAAAATTTTTTTATTGTTAATTTAAAAATTCACTATGGCTTTTCGAAGCTTCCCAGCACTCAGGGATTTTAAAAGATGCTTTAAAAATATCTTAGGTATTTGCAAAAAATTTATAGTACAACAATTATAACGCTAACAATTTATTTTAAAGGGGTACATCTACTGACGTTAAAAAATTTTTTTATTGCTAATTTAAAAATTCATTATGGATTCTTGAAGACACCCAGCACTCAGAGATTTTAAGAGAATCTTTAAAAGTGTCTTAGATATCTGCGAAAAATTCATGGTACAACAACTATAACGCTAACAATTTATTTTAAAGAGGTACATCCACTGACGTTAAAAAAATTTTTTTTTGTTAATTTAAAAATTCACTATGCATTTTTGAATCCTCCCAGCACTCAGGGATATTAAAAGAAGCTTTGAAAGTGTCTTAGGTATCTGAAAAAATTCATAGTACAACAATTATAACGCTAACAATTTATTCTTAAGGGGTATATCCACTGACGTTAAAACATTTTTTTATTGTTAATTTAAATATTCACTATGGATTTTCAAAGCCACTCAGCACTCAGGGATTTTAAGAGAAGCTTTAGAAGTGTCTTAGGTATCTGCAAAAAATTTATGGTATAACAATTATAACGCTAACAATTTATTTTAAATGGGTATATCCACTGACGTTAAAAATTTTCCTTTTGTTAATTTAAAAATTCACTATGCATTTTCAAAGCCACCCAGCACTCAGAAATTCTAAGAGTAGCTTTAAAAGTGTCTTAGGTATCTGTAAAAAATTCATAATATAACAATTATAACGCTAACAATTTATTTTATAGGGATAAATCCACTGACGTTAAAAAAATTTTTTATTGTTAATTTAAAAATTCACTATGGATTTTCAAAGCCACCCAGCACTCAGGGATTTTAAGAGAAACTTTAGATATGTCTTAGGTATCTGTGAAAAATTCAAAGTACAACAATTAAAACGCTAACAAATTATTTTAAACAGGTACATCCACTGACGTTAAAAATTTTTTTTTTTTTAATTTAAAATTCACTATGCATTTTTGAGAGTGCCACTGAGAGTGCCACTGAGAGTGCCACTGAGACTGCCACTGAGAGTGCCACTGAGAGTGCCACTGAGACTGCCACTGGGACTGCCACTGAGACTGCCACTGAGAGTGCCACTGAGAGTGCCACTGAGAGTGCCACTGAGAGTGCCACTGAGAGTGCCACTGAGACTGCCACTGAGAGTGCCACTGAGAGTGCCACTGAGAGTGCCACTGAGAGTGCCACTGAGACTGCCACTGAAACTGCCATTAAGAGTGCCACTGAGAGTGCCACTGAGAGTGCCACTGAGAGTGCCACTGAGAGTGCTACTGAGAGTGATACTGAGACTGCCACTGAGAGTGCCACTGAGACTGCCACTGAGAGTGTTACTGAGAGTGCCACTGAGAGTGCCACTGAGAGTGCCACTGAGGGTGCCACTGAGAGTGCCACTGAGAGTGCCACTGAGAGTGCCACTGAGACTGCCACTGAGACTGCCACTGAGAGTGCCACTGAGATTGCCACTGAGACTGCCACTGGGACTGCCACTGAGACTGCCACTGAGAGTGCCACTGAGAGTGCCACTGAGAGTGCCACTGAGAGTGCCACTGAGAGTGCCACTGAGAGTGCCACTGAGACTGCCACTGAGAGTGCCACTGAGAGTGCCACTGAGAGTGCCACTGAGAGTGCCACTGAGACTGCCACTGAAACTGCCACAAAGAGTGCCACTGAGAGTGCCACTGAGAGTGCCACTGAGAGTGCCACTGTGAGTGCCACTGAGAGTGCCACTGAGAGTGCTACTGAGAGTGATACTGAGACTGCCACTGAGAGTGCCACTGAGACTGCCACTGAGAGTGTTACTGAGAGTGCCACTGAGAGTGCCACTGAGAGTGCCACTGAGGGTGCCACTGAAAGTGCCACTGAGAGTGCCACTGAGAGTGCCACTGAGAGTGCCACTGAGACTGCCACTGAGAGTGCCACTGAGATTGCCACTGAGACTGCCACTGGGACTGCCACTGAGACTGCCACTGAGAGTGCCACTGAGAGTGCCACTGAGAGTGCCACTGAGAGTGCCACTGAGAGTGCCACTGAGACTGCCACTGAGAGTGCCACTGAGAGTGCCACTGAGAGTGCCACTGAGAGTGCCACTGAGAGTGCCACTGAGAGTGCCACTGAGACTGCCACTGAAACTGCCACTAAGAGTGCCACTGAGAGTGCTACTGAGAGTGCCACTGAGAGTGCCACTGAGAGTGCTACTGAGAGTGATACTGAGACTGCCACTGAGAGTGCCACTGAGACTGCCACTGAGAGTGTTACTGAGAGTGCCACTGAGAGTGCCACTGAGAGTGCCACTGAGGGTGCCACTGAGAGTGCCACTGAGAGTGCCACTGAGAGTGCCACTGAGACTGCCACTGAGACTGCCACTGAGACTGCCACTTGGACTGTCACTGAGAGTGCCACTGAGAGTTCCACTGAAAATGCCACTGAGAGTGCCACTGAGAGTGCCACTGAGAGTGCCACTGAGAGTGCCACTGAGAGTGCCACTGAGACTGCCACTGAGAGTGCCACTGAGAGTGCCACTGAGAGCGCCACTGAGAGTGCCACTGAGAGTGCCACTGAGAGTGCCACTGAGTACTGGTACAACAATTATAACGCTAACAATTTATTTTATTGGGTATATCCACTGACGTTAAAAAAATTTTTATTGTTAATTTAAAAATTCACTATGGGTTTTCAAAGCAACCCAGCACTCAGGGATTTTAAGAGAAGCTTTAAAAGTGTCTTAGGTTTCTGTGAAAAATTCATAGTACAACAATTATAATGCTAACAATTTATTTTAAAGGGGTACATCCACCGACGTTAAAAAAAATTTTTATTGTTAATTTAAAAATTCATTATGGATTCTTGAAGACACCCAGCACTCAGGGATTTTAAGAGAAGCTTTAAAAGTGTCTTAGGGATCTGTAGAGAATTCAAATTACAACAATTATAACGCTAACAATTTATTTTAAAGGGGTAAATCCACTGACGTCATGAAAAATTTTTATTGTTAATTTAAAAATTCACTATGCATTTTCGAATCCACCCAGCACTCAGGGATTTTAAGAGAAGCTTTAAAAGTGTCTTAGGTATCTGCGAAAAATTCATGGTACAACCATTATAAGGCTAACAATTTATTTAAAAGGGGTACATCCACTGACGTTAAAATTTTTTTTTTGTAAATTTATAAATTCACTATGCATTTTTGAAGCAACCCAGCACTCAAGGACTTTAAGAGAAGCTTTCAAAGTGTCTTAGGTATCTGCGAAAAATTTATGGTACAACAATTATAACGCTAACAATTTATTTTAGAGGTGTAAGTCCACTGACGTTAAAAAATTTTTTTTTTGTTAATTTAAAAATTCACTATAGATTTTCGAAGACGCCCAGCACTCAAGGATTTTAAGAGAAGCTTTAAAAGTGTCTTAGGTATTTGCAAAAAATTCATAGTTCGACAATTATAACGCTAACAATTTATTTTAAGGGGTATATCCACTGACGTTAAAAAATTATTTTATTGTTAATTTAAAAATTCACCATGGAATTTCAAAGCCACCCAGCACTCAGGGATTTTAAGAGAAGTTTTAAAAGAGTCTTAGGTATTTGCAAAAAATTCATAGTACAACAATTATAACGCTAACAATTTATTTTAAAGGGGTACATCCACTGACGTTAAAAAAATATTTTATGGTAATTTAAAAATTCACTATGGATTTTCAAAGAAACCCAGCACTCAGGGATTTTAAGCGAAGCTTTAAAAGTGTCTTAGATATCTGCAGAAAATTCATAGTACAACAATTATAACGCTAACAATTTATTTAAAAGGGTTACCTCCACTGACTTTAAAAATTTTTTTTATTGTTAATTTAAAAATTCACTATAGATTTTTGAAGTTATCCAGCACTCAGGGATTCTAAGAGAAGCTTTAAAAGTGTCTTAGGTATCTGCGAAAAATTCATAGTATAACAATTATAACGCTAACAATTTATTTTATAGGGGTACATCCACAGACGTTAAAAAAATTTTTTTGTTCATTTAAAAATTCACTATGGATTTTCAAAGCCACCCAGCATTCAGGGATTTTAAGAGAAGCTTTTAAAGAATCTTAGATATCTGTGAAAAATTCACAGTACAACAATTATAATGCTAACAATTTATTTTATAGGGGTACATCCACTGACATCAAAAAAAATTTTTATTGTTAATTTAAAAATTCATTATGGATTCTTGAAGACACCCAGCACTCAGGGATTTTAAGAAAAGCTTTAAAAGTGTCTTAGATATCTGCGAAAAATTCATGGTACAACAATTATAACGGTAACAATTTATTTTAAAGAAATACTTCCAATGACGTTAAAAATTTTTTTTTTTGTTAATTTAAAAATTCACTATAGATTTTTGAAGTTATCCAGCACTCAAGGATTTTAAGAGAAGCTTTAAAAGTGTCTTAGGTATTTGCAAAAAATTCATAGTTCAACAATTATAACACTAACAATTTATTTTAAGGGGTATATCTACTGACGTTAAAAAATTATTTTATTGTTAATTTAAAAATTCACAATGGAATTTCAAAGCCACCCAGCACTCAGGGATTTTAAGAGAAGTTTTAAAAGTGTCTTAGGTATTTGCAAAAAATTCATAGTACAATAATTATACCGCTAACAATTTATTTTAAAGGGATAAATCCACTGACGTTAAAAAGATTTTTTATTGTTAATTTAAAAATTCACTATGGATTTTTAAAGCCACCCAGCACTCAGAAATTCTAAGAGTAGCTTTGAAAGTGTCTTAGGTATCTGTAAAAAATTCATAATATAACAATTATAACGCTAACAATTTATTTTATAGGGATAAATCCACTGACGTTAAAAAAATTTTTTATTGTTAATTTAAAAATTCACTATGGATTTTCAAAGCCACCCAGCACTCAGGGATTTTAAGAGAAACTTTAGAAATATCTTAGGTATCTGTGAAAAATTCAAAGTACAACAATTAAAACGCTAACAATTTATTTTAAACAGGTACATCCACTGACGTTAAAAAATTTTTTTTTGTTAATTTAAAATTCACTATGCATTTTTGAGAGTGCCACTGAGAGTGCCACTGAGAGTGCCACTGAGACTGCCACTGAGAGTGCCACTGAGACTGCCACTGAGAGTGCCACTGAGAGTGCCACTGAGAGTGCCACTGAGAGTGCCACTGAGAGTGCCACTGAGAGTGCCACTGAGATTGCCACTGAGACTGCCACTGGGACTGCCACTGAGACTGCCACTGAGAGTGCCACTGAGAGTGCCACTGAGAGTGCCACTGAGAGTGCCACTGAGAGTGCCACTGAGACTGCCACTGGGACTGCCACTAAGAGTGCCGCTGACAGTGCCACTGAGAGTGCCACTGAGAGTGCCACTGAGAGTGTCACTGAGAGTGCTACTGAGAGTGATACTGAGACTGCCACTGAGACTGCCACTGAGACTGCCACTGGGACTGCCACTGTGACTGCCACTGAGAATGCCACTGAGAGTGCCACTGAGAGTGCCACTGAGAGTGCCATTGAGAGTGCCACTGAGAGTGCCACTGAGAGTGCCACTAAGAGTGCCACTGAGACTGCCACTGAGACTGCCACTGGGACTGCCACTGAGACTGCCACTGAGAGTGCCACTGAGAGTGCCACTGAGAGTGCCACTGAGAGTGCCACTGAGAGTGCCACTGAGAGTGCCACTGAGAGTGCCACTGAGAGTGCCACTGAGAGTGCCACTGAGAGTGCCACTGAGACTGCCACTGGGACTGCCACTGGAACTGCCACTAAGAGTGCCACTGAGAGTGCCACTGAGAGTGTCACTGAGACTGCCACTGAGAGTGCAACTGAGAGTGCCACTGAGAGTGCCACTGGGACTGCCACTGAGACTGCCACTGAGTGTGCCACTGAGAGTGCCACTGAGAGTGCCACTGAGAGTGCCACTGAGAGTGCCACGGAGAGTGCCACTGAGAGTGCCACTGAGAGTGCCACTGAGAGTGCCACTGGGACTGCCACTGAGACTGCCACTGAGAGTGCCACTGAGAGTGCCACTGAGAGTGCCACTGAGAGTGCCACTGAGACTGCCACTGAGACTGCCACTGAGAGTGCCACTGAGAGTGCTACTGAGAGTGCCACTGAGAGTGCCACTGAGACTGCCACTGGGACTGCCACTGGGACTGCCACTGGGACTGCCACTAAGAGTGCCACTGAGAGTGCCACTGAGAGTGCCACTGAGAGTGCTACTGAGAGTGCCACTGGGACTGCCACTGGGACTGCCACTGAGAGTGCCACTGAGAGTGCCACTGAGAGTGCCACTGAGATTGTCACTGAGAGTGCCACTGAGAGTGCCACTGAGACTGCCACTGGGACTGCCACTGAGACTGCCACTGAGAGTGCCACTGAGAGTGCCATTGAGAGTGCCACTGAGAGTGCTACTGAGAGTGAAACTGAGACTGCCACTGAGAGTGCCACTGAGACTGCCACTGAGAGTGTTACTGAGAGTGCCACTGAGAGTGCCACTGAGAGTGCCACTGAGGGTGCCACTGAGAGTGCCACTGAGAGTGCCACTGAGAGTGCCACTGAGATTGCCACTGAGACTGCCACTGAGACTGCCACTGGGACTGTCACTTTGAGTGCCACTGAGAGTTCCACTGAAAATGCCACTGAGAGTGCCACTGAGAGTGCCACTGAGAGTGCCACTGAGACTGCCACTGAGACTGCCACTGGGACTGCCACTGAGACTGCCACTGAGAGTGCCACTGAGAGTGCCACTGAGATTGTCACTGAGAGTGCCACTGAGAGTGCCACTGAGACTGCCACTGGGACTGCCACTGAGACTGCCACTGAGAGTGCCACTGAGAGTGCCATTGAGAGTGCCACTGAGAGTGCCACTGAGACTGCCACTGAGACTGCCACTGGGACTGCCACTGGGACTGCCACCGAGAGTGCCACTGAGAGTGCCACTGAGAGTGTCACTGAGACTGCAACTGAGACTGCCACTGAGAGTGCCACTGAGAGTGCCACTGAGAGTGCCACTGAGAGTGCCACTGAAAGTGCCACTGAGAGTGCCACTGAGAGTGCCACTGAGAGTGCCACTGAGACTGCCACTGGGACTGCCACTGAGACTGCCACTGAGAGTGCCACTGAGAGTGCCACTGAGAGTGTCACTGAGACTGCCACTGAGAGTGCCACTGAGAGTGCCACTGAGAGTGCCACTGAGAGTGCCACTGAGAGTGCCACTGAGAGTGCCACTGGGACTGCCACTGAGACTGCCACTGAGAGTGCCACTGAGAGTGCCACTGAGAGTGTCACTGAGACTGCCACTGAGAGTGCCACTGAGAGTGTCACTGAGACTGCCACTGAGAGGGCCACTGAGAGTGCCACTGAGAGTGCAACTGAGAGTGCCACTGAGACTGCCACTGGGACTGCCACTGAGACTGCCTCTGAGAGTGCCACTGAGAGTGCCACTGAGAGTGCCACTGAGAGTGTCACTGAGACTGCCACTGAGAGTGCCACTGAGAGTGCCACTGAGACTGCCACTGTGACTGCCACTGAGACTGCCTCTGAGAGAGCCACTGAGAGTGCCACTGAGAGTGCCACTGAGAGTGACACTGAGAGTGTCACTGAGATTGCCGCTGAGAGTGCCACTGAGAGTGCCACTGAGAGTGCCACTGAAAGTGCCACTGAGAGTGTCACTGAGACTGCCACTGAGAGTGTTACTGAGAGTGCCACTGAGAGTGCCACTGAGAGTGCTACTGAGACTGCCACTGAGAGTGCCACTGAGAGTGCCACTGAGACTGCCACTGAGACTGCCACTGAGACTGCCACTGGGACTATCACTGAGAGTGCCACTGAGAGTTCCACTGAAAATGCCACTGAGAGTGCCACTGAGAGTGCCACTGAGAGTGCCACTGAGAGTGCCACTGAGAGTGCCACTGAGAGTGCCACTGAGAGTGCCACTGAGAGTGCCACTGAGAGTGCCACTGAGAGTGCCACTGAGAGTGCCACTGAGAGTGCCACTGAGAGTGCCACTGAGACTGCCACTGAGAGTGCCACTGAGAGTGCCACTGAGAGTGCCACTGAGAGTGCCACTGAGACTGCCACTGGGACTGCCACTGAGACTGCCTCTGAGAGTGCCACTGAGAGTGCCACTGAGAGTGCCACTGAGAGTGCCACTGAGAGTGCCACTGAGAGTGTCACTGAGACTGCCACTGAGAGTGCCACTGAGAGTGCCACTGAGAGTGCCACTGAGAGTGCCACTGAGATTGCCACTGAGACTGCCACTGGGACTCCCACTGAGAGTGCCACTGAGAGTGCAACTGAGAGTGCCACTGAGAGTGCCACTGAGAGTGCCACTGAGACTGCCACTGGGACTGCCACTGGGACTGCCACTGAGAGTTCCACTGAGAGTGCCACTGAGAGTGCCACTGAGAGTGCCACTGAGAGTGCCACTGAGAGTGCCACTGAGAGTGCCACTGAGACTGCCACTGGGACTGCCACTGGGACTGCCACTGAGAGTGCCACTGAGAGTGCCACTGAGAGTGCCACTGAGAGTGCCACTGAGACTGCCACTGAGAGTGCCACTGAGAGTGCCACTGAGAGTGCCACTGAGAGTGCCACTGAGAGTGCCACTGAGAGTGCCACTGAGAGTGCCACTGAGAGTGCCACTGAGACTGCCACTGGGACTGCCACTGGGACTGCCACCGAGAGTGCCACTGAGAGTGCCACTGAGAGTGCCACTGAGAGTGCCACTGAGAGTGCCACTGAGAGTGCCACTGAGACTGCCACTGAGACTGCCACTGAGACTGCCACTGAGACTGCCACTGGGACTGCCACTGGGACAGCCACTGAGACTGCCTCTGAGAGTGCCACTGAGAGTGCCACTGAGAGTGCCACTGAGACTGCCACTGAGAGTGCCACTGAGAGTGCCACTGAGAGTGCCACTGAGAGTGCCACTGAGATTGCCACTGAGACTGCCACTGGGACTGCCACTGAGACTGCCACTGAGAGTGCCACTGAGAGTGCCACTGAGAGTGCCACTGAGAGTGCCACTGAGAGTGCCACTGAGACTGCCACTGAGAGTGCCACTGAGAGTGCCACTGAGAGTGCCACTGAGAGTGCCACTGAGACTGCCACTGGGACTGCCACTAAGAGTGCCACTGAGAGTGCCACTGAGAGTGCCACTGAGAGTGCCACTGAGAGTGCCACTGAGAGTGCTACTGAGAGTGAAACTGAGACTGCCACTGAGAGTGCCACTGAGACTGCCACTGAGAGTGTTACTGAGAGTGCCACTGAGAGTGCCACTGAGAGTGCCACTGAGGGTGCCACTGAGAGTGCCACTGAGAGTGCCACTGAGAGTGCCACTGAGATTGCCACTGAGACTGCCACTGAGACTGCCACTGGGACTGTCACTTTGAGTGCCACTGAGAGTTCCACTGAAAATGCCACTGAGAGTGCCACTGAGAGTGCCACTGAGAGTGCCACTGAGAGTGCCACTGAGAGTGCCACTGAGACTGCCACTGAGAGTGCCACTGAGAGTGCCACTGAGAGCGCCACTGAGAGTGCCACTGAGAGTGCCACTGAGAGTGCCACTGAGTACTGGTACAACAATTATAACGCTAACAATTTATTTTATTGGGTATATCCACTGACGTTAAAAAAATTTTTATTGTTAATTTAAAAATTCACTATGGGTTTTCAAAGCAACCCAGCACTCAGGGATTTTAAGAGAAGCTTTAAAAGTGTCTTAGGTTTCTGTGAAAAATTCATAGTACAACAATTATAATGCTAACAATTTATTTTAAAGGGGTACATCCACCGACGTTAAAAAAAATTTTTATTGTTAATTTAAAAATTCATTATGGATTCTTGAAGACACCCAGCACTCAGGGATTTTAAGAGAAGCTTTAAAAGTGTCTTAGGGATCTGTAGAGAATTCAAATTACAACAATTATAACGCTAACAATTTATTTTAAAGGGGTAAATCCACTGACGTTATGAAAAATTTTTATTGTTAATTTAAAAATTCACTATGCATTTTCGAATCCACCCAGCACTCAGGGATTTTAAGAGAAACTTTAAAAGTGTCTTAGGTATCTGCGAAAAATTCATGGTACAACCATTATAAGGCTAACAATTTATTTAAAAGGGGTACATCCACTGACGTTAAAATTTTTTTTTTGTAAATTTATAAATTCACTATGCATTTTTGAAGCAACCCAGCACTCAAGGACTTTAAGAGAAGCTTTAAAAGTGTCTTAGGTATCTGCGAAAAATTTATGGTACAACAATTATAACGCTAACAATTTATTTTAGAGGTGTAAGTCCACTGACGTTAAAAAAATTTTTTTTTGTTAATTTAAAAATTCACTATAGATTTTCGAAGACGCCCAGCACTCAAGGATTTTAAGAGAAGCTTTAAAAGTGTCTTAGGTATTTGCAAAAAATTCATAGTTCGACAATTATAACGCTAACAATTTATTTTAAGGGGTATATCCACTGACGTTAAAAAATTATTTTATTGTTAATTTAAAAATTCACCATGGAATTTCAAAGCCACCCAGCACTCAGGGATTTTAAGAGAAGTTTTAAAAGAGTCTTAGGTATTTGCAAAAAATTCATAGTACAACAATTATAACGCTAACAATTTATTTTAAAGGGGTACATCCACTGACGTTAAAAAAATATTTTATGGTAATTTAAAAATTCACTATGGATTTTCAAAGAAACCCAGCACTCAGGGATTTTAAGCGAAGCTTTAAAAGTGTCTTAAATATCTGCAGAAAATTCATAGTACAACAATTATAACGCTAACAATTTATTTAAAAGGGTTACCTCCACTGACTTTAAAAATTTTTTTAATTGTTAATTTAAAAATTCACTATAGATTTTTGAAGTTATCCAGCACTCAGGGATTCTAAGAGAAGCTTTAAAAGTGTCTTAGGTATCTGCGAAAAATTCATAGTATAACAATTATAACGCTAACAATTTATTTTATAGGGGTACATCCACAGACGTTAAAAAAAATTTTTTGTTCATTTAAAAATTCACTATGGATTTTCAAAGCCACCCAGCATTCAGGGATTTTAAGAGAAGCTTTTAAAGAGTCTTAGATATCTGTGAAAAATTCACAGTACAACAATTATAATGCTAACAATTTATTTTATAGGGGTACATCCACTGACATCAAAAAAAATTTTTATTGTTAATTTAAAAATTCATTATGGATTCTTGAAGACACCCAGCACTCAGGGATTTTAAGAAAAGCTTTAAAAGTGTCTTAGATATCTGCGAAAAATTCATGGTACAACAATTATAACGGTAACAATTTATTTTAAAGAAATACTTCCAATGACGTTAAAAATTTTTTTTTTTGTTAATTTAAAAATTCACTATAGATTTTTGAAGTTATCCAGCACTCAAGGATTTTAAGAGAAGCTTTAAAAGTGTCTTAGGTATTTGCAAAAAATTCATAGTTCAACAATTATAACGCTAACAATTTATTTTAAGGGGTAAATCCACTGACGTTACAAATTTTTTTTATTGTTAATTTAAAAATTCACTATGGATTTTCAAAGCCACCCAGCACTCAGGGATTTTAAGAGAAACTTTAGAAATATCTTAGGTATCTGTGAAAAATTCAAAGTACATCAATTAAAACGCTAACAATTTATTTTAAACAGGTACATCCACTGACGTTAAAAAAATTTTTTTTTGTTAATTTAAAATTCACTATGCATTTTTGAGAGTGCCACTGAGAGTGCCACTGAGAGTGCCACTGAGACTGCCACTGAGAGTGCCACTGAGACTGCCACTGAGAGTGCCACTGAGAGTGCCACTGAGAGTGCCACTGAGAGTGCCACTGAGAGTGCCACTGAGATTGCCACTGAGACTGCCACTGGGACTGCCGCTGAGACTGCCACTGAGAGTGCCACTGAGAGTGCCACTGAGAGTGCCACTGAGAGTGCCACTGAGAGTGCCACTGAGAGTGCCACTGAGACTGCCACTGGGACTGCCACTAAGAGTGCCGCAGACAGTGCCACTGAGAGTGCCACTGAGAGTGCCACTGAGAGTGTCACTGAGAGTGCTACTGAGAGTGATACTGAGACTGCCACTGAGACTGCCACTGAGACTGCCACTGGGACTGCCACTGGGACTGCCACTGGGACTGCCACTGGGACTGCCACTGAGAATGCCACTGAGAGTGCCACTGAGAGTGCCACTGAGAGTGCCACTGAGAGTGCCACTAAGAGTGCCACTGAGACTGCCACTGAGACTGCCACTGGGACTGCCACTGAGACTGCCACTGAGAGTGCCACTGAGAGTGCCACTGAGAGTGCCACTGAGAGTGCCACTGAGAGTGCCACTGAGAGTGCCACTGAGAGTGCCAATGAGAGTGCCACTGAGAATGCCACTGAGAGTGCCACTGAGAGTGCCAGAGAGAGTGCCACTGAGAGTGCCACTGAGACTGCCACTGGGACTGCCACTGGGACTGCCACTAAGAGTGCCACTGAGAGTGCCACTGAGAGTGTCACTGAGACTGCCACTGAGAGTGCCACTGAGAGTGCCACTGAGAGTGCCACTGGGACTGCCACTGAGACTGCCACTGAGTGTGCCACTGAGAGTGCCACTGAGAGTGCCACTGAGAGTGCCACTGAGAGTGCCACTGAGAGTGCCACTGAGAGTGCCACTGAGAGTGTTACTGGGACTGCCACTGAGACTGCCACTGAGACTGCCACTGAGAGTGCCACTGAGAGTGCCACTGAGAGTGCCACTGAGACTGCCACTGAGACTGCCACTGAGAGTGTCACTGAGAGTGCTACTGAGAGTGCCACTGAGAGTGCCACTGAGACTGCCACTGGGACTGCCACTGGGACTGCCACTGGGACTGCCACTAAGAGTGCCACTGAGAGTGCCACTGAGATTGTCACTGAGAGTGCCACTGAGAGTGCCACTGAGAGTGCCACTGAGAGTGCCACTGAGACTGCCACTGAGACTGCCACTGAGACTGCCACTGAGACTGCCACTGGGACTGCCACTGAGAGTGCCACTGAGAGTGCCACTGAGAGTGCCACTGAGAGTGCCACTGAGAGTGCCACTGAGAGTGCCACTGAGAGTGCCACTGAGAGTGCCACTGAGAGTGTTACTGGGACTGCCACTGAGACTGCCACTGAGAGTGCCACTGAGAGTGCCACTGAGAGTGCCACTGAGAGTGCCACTGAGACTGCCACTGAGACTGCCACTGAGAGTGTCACTGAGAGTGCTACTGAGAGTGCCACTGAGAGTGCCACTGAGACTGCCACTGGGACTGCCACTGGGACTGCCACTGGGACTGCCACTAAGAGTGCCACTGAGAGTGCCACTGAGATTGTCACTGAGAGTGCCACTGAGAGTGCCACTGAGACTGCCACTGGGACTGCCACTGGGACTGCCACTAAGAGTGCCACTGAGAGTCCCACTGAGAGTGCCACTGAGAGTGCCACTGAGAGTGCCACTGAGAGTGCCACTGAGAGTGCCACTGAGACTGCCACTGAGACTGCCACTGAAACTGCCACTGAGACTGCCACTGGGACTGCCACTGAGAGTGCCACTGAGAGTTCCACTGAAAATGCCACTGAGAGTGCCACTGAGAGTGCCACTGAGAGTGCCACTGAGAGTGCCACTGAGAGTGCCACTGAGAGTGCCACTGAGAGTGCCACTGAGAGTGCCACTGAGAGTGCCACTGAGACTGCCACTGAGACTGCCACTGGGACAGCCACAGAGACTGCCTCTGAGAGTGCCACTGAGAGTGCCACTGAGAGTGCCACTGAGAGTGCCACTGAGAGTGCCACTGAGAGTGCCACTGAGAGTGCCACTGAGAGTGCCACTGAGAGTGCCACTGAGAGTGCCACTGAGAGTGCTACTGAGACTGCCACTGAGACTGCCACTGAGACTGCCACTGGGACTATCACTGAGAGTGCCACTGAGAGTTCCACTGAAAATGCCACTGAGAGTGCCACTGAGAGTGCCACTGAGAGTGCCACTGAGAGTGCCACTGAGAGTGCCACTGAGGGTGCCACTGAGAGTGCCACTGAGAGTGCCACTGAGAGTGCCACTGAGACTGCCACTGAGACTGCCACTGAGACTGCCACTGGGACTGCCACTGAGACTGCCTCTGAGAGTGCCACTGAGAGTGCCACTGAGAGTGCCACTGAGAGTGCCACTGAGAGTGCCACTGAGAGTGTCACTGAGACTGCCACTGAGAGTGCCACTGAGAGTGCCACTGAGAGTGCCACTGAGAGTGCCAGTGAGAGTGCCACTGAGACTGCCACTGGGACTGCCACTGAGAGTGCCACTGAGAGTGCCACTGAGAGTGCCACTGAGAGTGCCACTGAGAGTGTCACTGAGACTGCCACTGAGAGTGCTACTGAGAGTGCCACTGAGAGTGCCACTGAGAGTGCCACTGAGAGTGCCACTGAGAGTGCCACTGAGACTGCCACTGGGACTGCCACTGGGACTGCCACTGAGAGTGCCACTGAGAGTGCCACTGAGAGTGCCACTGAGACTGCCACTGAGAGTGCCACTGAGAGTGCCACTGAGAGTGCCACTGAGAGTGCCACTGAGAGTGCCACTGAGAGTGCCACTGAGAGTGCCACTGAGAGTGCCACTGAGAGTGCCATTGAGACTGTAACTGGGACTGCCACTGGGACTGCCACTGAGAGTGCCACTGAGAGTGCCACTGAGAGTGCCACTGAGAGTGCCACTGAGAGTGCCACTGGGACTGCCACTGGGACTGCCACTGAGAGTGCCACTGAGAGTGCCACTGAGAGTGCCACTGAGAGTGCCACTGAGAGTGCTACTGAGACTGCCACTGAGAGTGCCACTGAGAGTGCCACTGAGAGTGCCACTGAGAGTGCCACTGAGAGTGCCACTGAGACTGCCACTGGGACTGCCACTGGGACTGCCACTTAGAGTGCCACTGAGAGTGCCACTGAGAGTGCCACTGAGAGTGCCACTGAGAGTGCCACTGAGAGTGCCACTGAGAGTGCCACTGAGACTGCCACTGGGACTGCCACTGGGACTGCCACTGAGAGTGCCACTGAGAGTGCCACTGAGAGTGCCACTGAGAGTGCCACTGAGAGTGCCACTGAGACTGCCACTGGGACTGCCACTGGGACTGCCACTGAGAGTGCCACTGAGAGTGCCACTGAGAGTGCCACTGAGAGTGCCAATGAGAGTGCCACTGAGAGTGCCACTGAGAGTGCCACTGAGAGTGCCACTGAGACTGCCACTGAGACTGCCACTGAGACTGCCACTGGGACTGCCACTGAGAGTGCCACTGAGAGTTCCACTGAAAGTGCCACTGCGAGTGCCACTGAGAGTGCCACTAAGAGTGCCACTGGGAGTGCCACTGGGAGTGCCACTGAGAGTGCCACTGAGAGTGCCACTGAGACTGCCACTGAGACTGCAACTGGGACTGCCACTGAGACTGCCACTGAGAGTGCCACTGAGAGTGCCACTGAGAGTGCCACTGAGAGTGCCACTGAGAGTGCCACTGAGACTGCCACTGAGAGTGCCACTGAGAGTGCCACTGAGTACTGGTACAACAATTATAACGCTAACAATTTATTTTATGTGGTATATCCACTGACGTTAAAAAAATTTTTATTGTTAATTTAAAAATTCACTATGGGTTTTCAAAGCCACCCAGCACTCAGGGATTTTAAGAGAAGCTTTAAAAGTGTCTTAGATTTCTGTGAAAAATTCATAGTACAACAATTATAATGCTAACAATTTATTTAAAAGGGGTACATCCACTGACGTTAAAAAATTTTTTTATTGTTAATTTAAAAATTCATTATGGATTCTTGAAGACACCCAGCACTCAGGGATTTTAAGAGAAGCTTTAAAAGTGTCTTAGGGATCTGTAGAGAATTCAAATTACAACAATTATAACGCTAACAATTTATTTTAAAAGGGTAAATCCACTGACGTCATGAAAAATTTTTATTGTTAATTTAAAAATTCACTATGCATTTTCGAATCCACCCAGCACTCAGGGATTTTAAGAGAAGCTTTAAAAGTGTCTTAGGTATCTGCGAAAAATTCATGGTACAACCATTATAAGGCTAACAATTTATTTAAAAGGGGTACATCCACTGACGTTAAAATTTTTTTTTTGTAAATTTATAAATTCCCTATGCATTTTTGAAGCAACCCAGCACTCAAGAACTTTAAGAGAAGCTTTAAAAGTGTCTTAGGTATCTGCGAAAAATTTATGGTACAACAATTATAACGCTAACAATTTATTTTAGAGGGGTAATTCCACTGACGTTAAAAAAATTTTTTTTTGTTAATTTAAAAATTCACTATGGATTTTCGAAGACGCCCAGCACTCAAGGATTTTAAGAGAAGCTTTAAAAGTGTCTTAGGTATTTGCAAAAAATTCATAGTTCAACAATTATAACGCTAACAATTTATTTTAAGGGGTATATCCACTGACGTTAAAAAATTATTTTATTGTTAATTTAAAAATTCACCATGGAATTTCAAAGCCACCCAGCACTCAGGGATTTTAAGAGAAGTTTTAAAAGTGTCTTAGGTATTTGCAAAAAATTCATAGTACAACAATTATAACGCTAACAATTTATTTTAAAATGGTACATCCACTGACGTTAAAAAAATATTTTATGGTAATTTAAAAATTCACTATGGATTTTCAAAGAAACCCAGCACTCAGGGATTTTAAGCAAAGCTTTAAAAGTGTCTTAGATATCTGCAGAAAATTCATAGTACAACGATTATAACGCTAACAATTTATTTAAAAGGGTTACCTCCACTGACTTTAAAAATTTTTTTTATTGTTAATTTAAAAATTCACTATAGATTTTTGAAGTTATCCAGCACTCAGGGATTTTAAGAGAAGCTTTAAAAGTGTCTTAGGTATCTGCGAAAAATTCATAGTATAACAATTATAACGCTAACAATTTATTTTATAGGGGTACATCCACAGACGTTAAAAAAATTTTTTTGTTCATTTAAAAATTCACTATGGATTTTCAAAGCCACCCAGCACTCAGGGATTTTAAGAGAAGCTTTTAAAGAGTCTTAGATATCTGTGAAAAATTCACAGTACAACAATTATAATGCTAACAATTTATTTTGTAGGGGTACATCCACTGACATCAAAAAAAATTTTTATTGTTAATTTAAAAATTCATTATGGATTCTTGAAGACACCCAGCACTCAGGGATTTTAAGAAAAGCTTTAAAAATGTCTTGGATATCTGCGAAAAATTCATGGTACAACAATTATAACGGTAACAATTTATTTTAAAGAAATACTTCCAATGACGTTAAAAATTTTTTTTTTGTTAATTTAAAAATTCACTATGCATTTTCGAACCCACCCGGCACTCAGGGATTTTAAAAGAAGCTTTAGAAGTGTCTTAGCTATCTGTGAAAAATTCATAGTACAACAATTATAACGCAAACAATTTATTTTAAAGGGATATATCCACTGACGTTAAAAAAATTTTTTTGTTGATTTAAAAATTTACTATGGAATTTCAAAGCCACCCAGCACTCAGGGATTTTAAGAGAAGCTTTAATGGTGTCTTAGGTATCTGTGAAAAATTAACAGTACAACAATTATAACGTTAACAATTTATTTTAAAGGTTACATTCACTAACGTTAAAAAAATTTTTATTGGTAATTTAAAAATTCACTATGGATTTTTGAATACACCCAGTATTTTTAAAAGTATCTTAGGTATCTGCGAAAAATTCATGGTACAACAATTATAAGGCTAACAATTTATTTTAAAGGGGTATATCCACCGACGTTAAAAATTTTTTTTTGTTAATTTAAAAACTCACTATGCATTTTTGAAGCCACCCAGCCCTCAGGAATTTTAAGAGAAGCTTCAGGAGCGTCTTGGGTATCTGCAGAAAATTCTTAGTTCAACAATTATAACGCTAACAATTTATTTTAAAGGGGAATATCCACTGACGTAAAAAAATTTTTTTATTGTTAATTTTAAAATTCACTAGGCATTTTGGAAGCCACCCAGCACTCAAGGATTTTAAGAGAAGCTTTAAAAGTGTCTTAGGCATCTACAAAAAATTCATAGTTCAACAATTATAACGCTAACAATTTATTTTAAGGGGTATATCCACTGACGTTAAAAAAATTTTTATTGTTAATTTAAAAATTCACTATGGGTTTTCAAAGCCACCCAGCACTCAGGGATTTTAAGAAAAGCTTTAAAAGTGTCTTGGGTATTTGCGAAAAATTCATAGTACAACAATTATAACGCTAACAATTTATTTTAAATGGGTACATCCACTGACGTTAAAAAATTTTTTTTTGTTAATTTAAAAATTTACTATGGATTTTCAAAGCCACCCAGCACTCAGGGATTTTAAGAGAAGCTTTAAAAGTGTCTTAGATTTCTGTGAAAAATTCATAGTACAACAATTATAATGCTAACAATTTATTTTAAAGGGGTACATCCACTGACGGTAAAAAATTTTTTTATTGTTAATTTAAAAATTCATTATGGATTCTTGAAGACACCCAGCACTCAGGGATTTTAAGAGAATCTTTAAAAGTGTCTTGGGGATCTGTAGAGAATTCAAATTACAACAATTATAACGCTAACAATTTATTTTAATGGGGTAAATCCACTGACGTTATGAAAAATTTTTATTGTTAATTTAAAAATTCACTATGCATTTTCGAATCCACCCAGCACTCAGGGATTTTAAGAGAAGCTTTAAAAGTGTCTTAGGTATCTGCGAAAAATTCATGGTACAACCATTATAAGGCTAACAATTTATTTAAAAGGGGTACATCCACTGACGTTAAAATTTTTTTTTGTAAATTTATAAATTCACTATGCATTTTTGAAGCAACCCAGCACTCAAGGACTTTAAGAGAAGCTTTAAAAGTGTCTTAGGTATCTGCGAAAAATTCATAGTACAACAATTATAACGCTAACAATTTATTTTAAAGGGATATATCCACTGACGTTAAAAAATTTTTTTTGTTGATTTAAAAATTTACTATGGAATTTCAAAGCCACCCAGCACTCAGGGATTTTAGAGAAGCTTTAATGGTGTCTTAGGTATCTGTGAAAAATTAACAGTACAACAATTATAACGTTAACAATTTATTTTAAAAGTTACATTCACTAACGTTAAAAAAATTTTTATTGGTAATTTAAAAATTCACTATGGATTTTTGAATACACCCAGTATTTTTAAAAGTATCTTAGGTATCTGCGAAAAATTCATGGTACAACAATTATAAGGCTAACAATTTATTTTAAAGGGGTATATCCACCGACGTTAAAAATTTTTTTTTGTTAATTTAAAAACTCACTATGCATTTTTGAAGCCACCCAGCCCTCAGGAATTTTAAGAGAAGCTTCAGGAGCGTCTTGGGTATCTGCAGAAAATTCATAGTTCAACAATTATAACGCTAACAATTTATTTTAAAGGGGAATATCCACTGACGTAAAAAAAATTTTTTATTGTTAATTTTAAAATTCACTAGGCATTTTTGAAGCCACCCAGCACTCAAGGATTTTAAGAGAAGCTTTAAAAGTGTCTTAGGCATCTGCAAAAAATTCATAGTTCAACAATTATAACGCTAACAATTTATTTTAAGGGGTATATCCACTGACGTTAAAAAAATTTTTATTGTTAATTTAAAAATTCACTATGGGTTTTCAAAGCCACCCAGCACTCAGGGATTTTAAGAAAAGCTTTAAAAGTGTCTTGGGTATTTGCGAAAAATTCATAGTACAACAATTATAACGCTAAAAATTTATTTTAAATGGGTACATCCACTGACGTTAAAAATTTTTTTTTTGTTAATTTAAAAATTTACTATGGATTTTCAAAGCCACCCAGCACTCAGGGATTTTAAGAGAAGCTTTAAAAGTGTCTTAGATTTCTGTGAAAAATTCATAGTACAACAATTATAATGCTAACAATTTATTATAAAGGGGTACATCCACTGACGGTAAAAAATTTTTTTATTGTTAATTTAAAAATTCATTATGGATTCTTGAAGACACCCAGCACTCAGGGATTTTAAGAGAAGCTTTAAAAGTGTCTTGGGGATCTGTAGAGAATTCAAATTACAACAATTATAACGCTAACAATTTATTTTAAAGGGGTAAATCCACTGACGTTATGAAAAATTTTTATTGTTAATTTAAAAATTCACTATGCATTTTCGAATCCACCCAGCACTCAGGGATTTTAAGAGAAGCTTTAAAAGTGTCTTAGGTATCTGCGAAAAATTCATGGTACAACCATTATAAGGCTAACAATTTATTTAAAAGGGGTACATCCACTAAGGTTAAAATTTTTTTTTTGTAAATTTATAAATTCACTATGCATTCTTGAAGCAACCCAGCACTCAAGGACTTTAAGAGAAGCTTTAAAAGTGTCTTAGGTATCTGCGAAAAATTTATGGTACAACAATTATAACGCTAACAATTTATTTTAGAGGGGTAAGTCCACTGACGTTAAAAAATTTTTTTTTTGTTAATTTAAAAATTCACTATGGATTTTCGAAGACGCCCAGCACTCAAGGATTTTAAGAGAAGCTTTAAAAGTGTCTTAGGTATTTGCAAGAAATTCATAGTTCAACAATTATAACGCTAACAATTTATTTTAAAGGGGTACATCCACTGACGGTAAAAAATTTTTTTATTGTTAATTTAAAAATTCATTATGGATTCTTGAAGACACCCAGCACTCAGGGATTTTAAGAGAATCTTTAAAAGTGTCTTGGGGATCTGTAGAGAATTCAAATTACAACAATTATAACGCTAACAATTTATTTTAATGGGGTAAATCCACTGACGTTATGAAAAATTTTTATTGTTAATTTAAAAATTCACTATGCATTTTCGAATCCACCCAGCACTCAGGGATTTTAAGAGAAGCTTTAAAAGTGTCTTAGGTATCTGCGAAAAATTCATGGTACAACCATTATAAGGCTAACAATTTATTTAAAAGGGGTACATCCACTGACGTTAAAATTTTTTTTTGTAAATTTATAAATTCACTATGCATTTTTGAAGCAACCCAGCACTCAAGGACTTTAAGAGAAGATTTAAAAGTGTCTTAGGTATCTGCGAAAAATTCATAGTACAACAATTATAACGCTAACAATTTATTTTAAAGGGATATATCCACTGACGTTAAAAAATTTTTTTTGTTGATTTAAAAATTTACTATGGAATTTCAAAGCCACCCAGCACTCAGGGATTTTAGAGAAGCTTTAATGGTGTCTTAGGTATCTGTGAAAAATTAACAGTACAACAATTATAACGTTAACAATTTATTTTAAAAGTTACATTCACTAACGTTAAAAAAATTTTTATTGGTAATTTAAAAATTCACTATGGATTTTTGAATACACCCAGTATTTTTAAAAGTATCTTAGGTATCTGCGAAAAATTCATGGTACAACAATTATAAGGCTAACAATTTATTTTAAAGGGGTATATCCACCGACGTTAAAAATTTTTTTTTGTTAATTTAAAAACTCACTATGCATTTTTGAAGCCACCCAGCCCTCAGGAATTTTAAGAGAAGCTTCAGGAGCGTCTTGGGTATCTGTAGAAAATTCATAGTTCAACAATTATAACGCTAACAATTTATTTTAAAGGGGAATATCCACTGACGTAAAAAAAATTTTTTATTGTTAATTTTAAAATTCACTAGGCATTTTTGAAGCCACCCAGCACTCAAGGATTTTAAGAGAAGCTTTAAAAGTGTCTTAGGCATCTGCAAAAAATTCATAGTTCAACAATTATAACGCTAACAATTTATTTTAAGGGGTATATCCACTGACGTTAAAAAAATTTTTATTGTTAATTTAAAAATTCACTATGGGTTTTCAAAGCCACCCAGCACTCAGGGATTTTAAGAAAAGCTTTAAAAGTGTCTTGGGTATTTGCGAAAAATTCATAGTACAACAATTATAACGCTAAAAATTTATTTTAAATGGGTACATCCACTGACGTTAAAAATTTTTTTTTTGTTAATTTAAAAATTTACTATGGATTTTCAAAGCCACCCAGCACTCAGGGATTTTAAGAGAAGCTTTAAAAGTGTCTTAGATTTCTGTGAAAAATTCATAGTACAACAATTATAATGCTAACAATTTATTATAAAGGGGTACATCCACTGACGGTAAAAAATTATTTTATTGTTAATTTAAAAATTCATTATGGATTCTTGAAGACACCCAGCACTCAGGGATTTTAAGAGAAGCTTTAAAAGTGTCTTGGGGATCTGTAGAGAATTCAAATTACAACAATTATAACGCTAACAATTTATTTTAAAGGGGTAAATCCACTGACGTTATGAAAAATTTTTATTGTTAATTTAAAAATTCACTATGCATTTTCGAATCCACCCAGCACTCAGGGATTTTAAGAGAAGCTTTAAAAGTGTCTTAGGTATCTGCGAAAAATTCATGGTACAACCATTATAAGGCTAACAATTTATTTAAAAGGGGTACATCCACTAAGGTTAAAATTTTTTTTTTGTAAATTTATAAATTCACTATGCATTCTTGAAGCAACCCAGCACTCAAGGACTTTAAGAGAAGCTTTAAAAGTGTCTTAGGTATCTGCGAAAAATTTATGGTACAACAATTATAACGCTAACAATTTATTTTAGAGGGGTAAGTCCACTGACGTTAAAAAATTTTTTTTTTGTTAATTTAAAAATTCACTATGGATTTTCGAAGACGCCCAGCACTCAAGGATTTTAAGAGAAGCTTTAAAAGTGTCTTAGGTATTTGCAAGAAATTCATAGTTCAACAATTATAACGCTAACAATTTATTTTAAGGGGTATATCCACTGACGTTAAAAAATAATTTTATTGTTAATTTAAAAATTCACCATGGAATTTCAAAGCCACCCAGCACTCAGGGATTTTAAGAGAAGTTTTGAAAGTGTCTTAGGTATTTGCAAAAAATTCATAGTACAACAATTATAACGCTAACAATTTATTTTAAAGGGGTACATCCACTGACGTTAAAAAAATATTTTTTGGTAATTTAAAAATTCACTATGGATTTTCAAAGAAACCCAGCACTCAGGGATTTTAAGCGAAGCTTTAAAAGTGTTTTAGATATCTGCAGAAAATTCATAGTACAACAATTATAACGCTAACAATTTATTTAAAAGGGTTACCTCCACTGACATTAAAAATTTTTTTTATTGTTAATTTAAAAATTCACTATAGATTTTTGAAGTTATCCAGCACTCAGGGATTTAAAGGGAAGCTTTAAAAGTGTCTTAGGTATCTGCGAAAAATTCATAGTATAACAATTATAACGCTAACAATTTATTTTATAGGGGTACATCCACAGACGTTAAAAAATTTTTTTTGTTCATTTAAAAATTCACTATGGATTTTCAAAGCCACCCAGCACTCAGGGATTTTAAGAAAAGCTTTTAAAGAGTCTTAGATATCTGTGAAAAATTCACAGTGCAACAATTATAATGCTAACAATTTATTTTATAGGGGTACATCCACTGACATCAAAAAAAATTTTTATTGTTAATTTAAAAATTCATTATGGATTCTTGAAAACACCCAGCACCCAGGGATTTTAAGAGAAGCTTTAAAAGTGTCTTAGATATCTGCGAAAAATTTATGGTTCAACAATTATAACGGTAACAATTTATATTAAATAAATACTTCCACTGACGTAAAAAATTTTTTTTTTGTTAATTTAAAAATTCACTATGCATTTTCGAACCCACCCAGCACTCAGGGATTTTAAGAGAAGCTTTAGAAGTGTCTTAGCTATCTGTGAAAAATTCATAGTACAACAATTATAACGCTAACAATTTATTTTAAAGGGATATATCCACTGACGTTAAAAAAATTTTTTTGTTGATTTAAAAATTTACTATGGAATTTCAAAGCCACCCAGCACTCAAGGATTTTAAGAGAAGCTTTAATGGTGTCTTAGGTATCTGTGAAAAATTCACAGTACAACAATTATAACGCTAACAATTTATTTTAAAGGGTTACATCCACTAACGTTAAAAAAATTTTTATTGGTAATTTAAAAATTCACTATGGATTTTTGAATACACCCAGCACTCAGGGATTTTAAAAAAAGCTTTAAAAGTGTCTTAGATATCTGCAAAAAATTCATAGTACAACAATTATAACGCTAAAAATTTATTTTACAGGGGTATATCCACTGACGTCAAAAAAAATATTTTATTGTTAATTTATAAAATCAATATTGATTTTCGAAGACACCCAGCACTCAGGGATTTTAAGAGAAGCTTTAAAAGCGTCTTAGGTATCTGCAAAAAATTCATAGTACAACAATTATAACGCTAACAATTTAATTTAGAGGGGTAAATCCACTGACGTTAAAAAAATTTTTTGTAAATTTAAAAATTCACTATGGATTTTCAAAACCACCCAGCACTCAGGGATTTTTAGAGAAGCTTTAGAAGTGTCTTAAATATCTGCGAAAAATTCATGGTTCAACAATTATAGGGCTAACAATTTATTTTAAAGGGGTAAATCCACTGCCGTTAAAAAATTTCTTTATTGTTAATTTAAAAATTCACTATGGATTTTTGAAGCCACTCAGCACTCAGGGATTTTAAGAGAAACTTCAAAAGTGTCTTAGGTATCTGTAAAAAATTCAAAGTTCAACAATTATAACGCTAACCATTTATTTTAAAGTGGTACATCCACTGACGTTTAAAAAATTTTCTTTGTTAATTTAAAAATTCACTATGGATTTTCAAAGCCACCCAGCACTCAGGCATTTTAAGAGAAGCTTTAAAAGTGTCTTGGGTATCTGCGAAAAATTTATGGTACAACAATTATAACGCTAACAATTTATTTTAGAGGGGTAAGTCCACTGACGTTAAAAAATTTTCTTTTTTGTTAATTTAAAAATTCACTATGGATTTTCGAAGACGCCCAGCACTCAGGGATTTTAAAAGAAGCTTTAAAAGTGTCTTAGGTATCTGTAGAAAATTTATAGTTCAACAATTATAACGTTAACAATTTATTTTATAGGGGTAAATCCACTGACGTTAAAAAAATTTTTTTTTGTTAATTTAAAAGTTCACTATGGATTTTCGAAGTCACCCAGCACTCAGAGATTTTAACAGAAGCTTTAAAAGTGCCTTAGGTATCTGTGAAAAATTCATAGCACAACAATTATAACGCTAACAATTTATTTTAAAGGGTACATCCGCTGACGTTACAAATTTTTTTTATTGTTAATTTAAAAATTCACTATGGATTTTTGAATTTACCCAGCACTCAGAAATTTTAAGAGAAGCTTTAAAAGTATCTTAGGTATCTGCGAAAAATTCATAGTACAACAATTATAACGCTAACAATTTATTTTAAAGGGGTACCTCCACTGACGTTAAAAAAATTTTTTGTTAATTTAAAAATTCACTATGGAATTTCAAAGTCACCCAGCTCTCAGGGATTTTAAGAGAAGCTTTAAAAGTGTCTTAGGTATCTGTGAAAAATTCATAGTACAACAATTATATCGCCAACAATTTATTTTAAAGGGATACATCCACTGACGTTAAAAATTTTTTTATTGTTAATTTAAAAATTCATTATGGATTTTTGAAGACACCCAGCACTCAGAAATTTTAAGAGAAGCTTCAAAAGTGTCTTAGGTATTTGCGAAAACTTCATGGAATAACAATTATAACGCTAACAATTTATTTTAAAGAGGTACATCCACCGACGTTAAAAATTTTTTTTATTGTTAATTTAAAAATTCATTATATATTTTTGAAAACACCCAGCACTCAGAAATTTTAAGAGAAGCTTCAAAAGTGTCTTAGGTATTTGCGAAAAATTCATGGAATAACAATTATAACGCTAACAATTTATTTTAAAGAGGTACTTCCACTGACGTTAAAAATTTTTTTTTTGTTAATTTAAAAATTCACTATAGATTTTCAAAGCCCCCCAGCGCTCAGGGATTTTAAGAGAAGCTTCAAAGGTGTCTTAGATATCTGTGAAAAATTCGCGGTACAACAATTATAACGCTAACAATTTATTTTAAAGGGTTACATCAACTCACGTTAAAAAAAATTTTTATTGTTAATTTAAAAATTCACTATGGATTTCTGAAGACATACAGCACTCAGGGATTTTAAGAGAAGCTTTAAAGGTGTCTTAGGTATCTGTGAAAAATTCACAGTACAACAATTAAAACGCCAAAAATTTATTTTAGAGGGGTAAATCCACTGAGGTTAAAAAATTTTTTTTTGTTAATTTAAAAATTCACTATGCATTTTTGAAGCCACCCAGCACCCAGGGATTTTAAAATAAGATTTAAAAGGGTCTTAGATATCTGCGAAAAATTCATAGTTCAACAATTATAACGCTAACAATTTATTTTAAAGGGGTAATTCCAATGACGTTAAAATTTTTTTTTTTTTTTAATTTAAAAATTCACTATGGATTTTCAAAGCCACCCAGCACTCAGGAATTTTAAGAGAAGCTTTAAAGACGTCTTAGGTATCTGTGAAAAATTCATAGTTCAACAATTATAACGCTAACAATTTATTTTAAAGGGGTAATTCCAATGACGTTAAAAAATTTTTTTTTTGTTAATTTAAAAATTCACTATGGATTTCTAAAGCCACCCAGCACTCAGGAATTTTAAGAGAAGCTTTAAAGATGTCTTAGGTATCTGTGAAAATTTCATAGCACAACAATTATGATGCTAACAATTTATTTTAAAGGGGTAAATCCACTGACGTTAAGAAAAATTTTTATTGTTAATTTAGAAATTCACTACGCATTTTTGAAGACTCCCAGCACTCAGGGATTTTAAAAGAAGCTTTGAAAGTGTCTTAGGTATCTGAAAAAAATTCATAGTACAACAATTATAACGCTATCAATTTATTCCTAAGGGGTATATCCACTGACGTTAAACATTTTTTTATTGTTAATTTAAATATTCACTATGGATTTTCAAAGCCACTCAGCACTCAAGGATTTTGAAAAAAGCTTTAAAAGTGTCTTAGGTATCTGCAAAAAATTCATAGCTCACCAATTATAACGTTAACAATTTATTTTAAAGAGGTAAATTCAATAACGTTAAAAAATTTTTTTATTGTTAATTTAAAAATTCACTATGGCTTTTCGAAGCTTCCCAGCACTCAGGGATTTTAAAAGATGCTTTAAAAGTATCTTAGGTATTTGCAAAAAATTCATAGTACAACAATTATAACGCTAACAATTTATTTTAAAGGGGTACATCTACTGACGTTAAAAAATTTTTTTATTGCTAATTTAAAAATTCATTATGGATTCTTGAAGACACCCAGCACTCAGAGATTTTAAGAGAATCTTTAAAAGTGTCTTAGATATCTGCGAAAAATTCATGGTACAACAACTATAACGCTAACAATTTATTTTAAAGAGGTACATCCACTGACGTTAAAAAAATTTTTTTTGTTAATTTAAAAATTCACTATGCATTTTTGAATCCTCCCAGCACTTAGGGATATTAAAAGAAGCTTTGAAAGTGTCTTAGGTATCTGAAAAAATTCATAGTACAACAATTATAACGCTAACAATTTATTCTTAAGGGGTATATCCACTGACGTTAAAACATTTTTTTATTGTTAATTTAAATATTCACTATGGATTTTCAAAGCCACTCAGCACTCAGGGATTTTAAGAGAAGCTTTAGAAGTGTCTTGGGTATCTGCAAAAAATTTATGGTATAACAATTATAGCGCTAACAATTTATTTTAAATGGGTATATCCACTGACGTTAAAAATTTTTCTTTTGTTAATTTAAAAATTCACTATGCATTTTCAAAGCCACCCAGCACTCAGAAATTCTAAGAGTAGCTTTAAAAGTGTCTTAGGTATCTGTAAAAAATTCATAATATAACAATTATAACGCTAACAATTTATTTTATAGGGATAAATCCACTGACGTTAAAAAAATTTTTTATTGTTAATTTAAAAATTCACTATGGATTTTCAAAGCCACCCAGCACTCAGGGATTTTAAGAGAAACTTTAGAAATGTCTTAGGTACCTGTGAAAAATTCAAAGTACAACAATTAAAACGCTAACAATTTATTTTAAACAGGTACATCCACTGACGTTAAAAATTTTTTTTTTGTTAATTTAAAATTCACTATGCATTTTTGAGAGTGCCACTGAGAGTGCCACTGAGAGTGCCAATGAGAGTGCCACTGAGACTGCCACTGAGAGTGCCACTGAGACTGCCACTGGGACTGCCACTAAGAGTGCCGCTGACAGTGCCACTGAGAGTGCCACTGAGAGTGCTACTGAGAGTGATACTGAGACTGCCACTGAGACTGCCACTGAACCTGCCACTGGGACTGCCACTGGGACTGCCACTGAGAATGCCACTGAGAGTGCCACTGAGAGTGCCACTGAGAGTGCCACTGAAAGTGCCACTGAGAGTGCCACTGAGAGTGCCACTGAGAGTGCCACTGAGACTGCCACTGAGACTGCCACTGGGACTGCCACTGAGACTGCCAATGAGAGTGCCACTGAGAGTGCCACTGAGAGTGCCACTGAGAGTGCCACTGAGAGTGCCACTGAGAGTGCCACTGAGACTGCCACTGGGACTGCCACTGGGACTGCCACTAAGAGTGCCACTGAGAGTGCCACTGAGAGTGTCACTGAGACTGCCACTGAGAGTGCCACTGAGAGTGCCACTGAGAGTGCCACTGGGACTGCCACTGAGACTGCCACTGAGAGTGCCACTGAGAGTGCCACTGAGAGTGCCACTGAGAGTGCCACTGAGAGTGCCACTGAGAGTGCCACTGAGAGTGCCACTGGGACTGCCACTGAGACTGCCACTGAGAGTGCCACTGAGAGTGCCACTGAGAGTGCCACTGAGACTGCCACTGAGACTGCCACTGAGAGTGCCACTGAGAGTGCCACTGAGAGTGCCACTGAGAGTGCCACTGAGACTGCCACTGGGATTGCCACTGGGACTGCCACTGGGACTGCCACTAAGAGTGCCACTGAGAGTGCCACTGAGAGTGCCACTGAGAGTGCTACTGAGAGTGCCACTGAGAGTGCCACTGAGACTGCCACTGAGACTGCCACTGGGACTGCCACTGAGACTGCCACTGAGAGTGCCACTGAGAGTGCCACTGGGAGTGCCACTGAGAGTGCCACTGAGAGTGCCACTGAGTGTGCCACTGAGAGTGCCACTGAGAGTGCCACTGAGAGTGCCACTGAGAGTGCCACTGAGAGTGCCACTGAGACTGCCACTGAGACTGCCACTGGGACTGCCACTGAGACTGCCACTGAGAGTGCCACTGAGAGTGCCACTGGGAGTGCCACTGAGAGTGCCACTGAGAGTGCCACTGAGTGTGCCACTGAGAGTGCCACTGAGAGTGCCACTGAGAGTGACACTGAGAGTGTCACTGAGACTGCCACTGGGAGTGCCACTGAGAGTGCCACTGAGATTGCCACTGAGAGTGCCACTGAGACTGCCACTGGGACTGCCACTGAGACTGCCTCTGAGAGTGCCACTGAGAGTGCCACTGAGAGTGCCACTGAGAGTGCCACTGAGAGTGCCACTGAGAGTGTCACTGAGACTGCCACTGAGAGTGCCACTGAGAGTGCCACTTAGAGTGCCACTGAGACTGCCACTGAGAGTGCCATTGAGAGTGCCACTGAGAGTGCCACTGAGACTGCCACTGAGACTGCCACTGAGACTGCCACTGGGACTGTCACTGAGAGTGCCACTGAGAGTTCCACTGAAAATGCCACTGAGAGTGCCACTGAGAGTGACACTGAGAGTGCCACTGAGAGTGCCACTGAGAGTGCCACTGAGAGTGCCACTGAGACTGCCACTGAGAGTGCCACTGAGAGTGCAACTGAGAGTGCCACTGAGAGTGCCACTGAGAGTGCCACTGAGAGTGCCACTGAGAGTGCCACTGAGACTGCCACTGAGAGTGCCACTGAGAGTGCCACTGAGAGTGTCACTGAGAGTGTCACTAAGACTGCCACTGAGACTGCCACTGAGAGTGCCACTGAGAGTGCCACTGAGAGTGCCACTGAGAGTGCCACTGAGAGTGCCACTAAGACTGCCACTGAGACTGCCACTGGGACTGCCACTGAGACTGCCTCTGAGAGTGCCACTGAGAGTGCCACTGAGAGTGCCACTGAGAGTGCCACTGAGAGTGTCACTGAGACTGCCACTGAGATTGCCACTGAGAGTGCCACTGAGAGTGCCACTGAGATTGCCACTGAGACTGCCACTGGGACTCCCACTGAGAGTGCCACTGAAAGTGCAACTGAGAGTGCCACTGAGAGTGCCACTGAGAGTGCCACTGAGACTGCCACTGGGACTGCCACTGGGACTGCCACTGAGAGTGCCACTGAGAGTGCCACTGAGAGTGCCACTGAGACTGCCACTGAGACTGCAACTGGGACTGCCACTGAGACTGCCACTGAGAGTGCCACTGAGAGTGCCACTGAGAGTGCCACTGAGAGTGCCACTGAGACTGCCACTGAGAGTGCCACTGAGAGTGCCACTGAGTACTGGTACAACAATTATAACGCTAACAATTTATTTTAAGGGGTATATCCACTGACGTTAAAAAATTTTTTATTGTTAATTTAAAAATTCACTATGGGTTTTCAAAGCCACCCAGCACTCAGGGATTTTAAGAGAAGCTTTAAAAGTGTCTTAGATTTCTGTGAAAAATTCATAGTACAACAATTATAATGCTAACAATTTATTTTAAAGGGGTACGTCCACTGACGTTAAAAAATGTTTTTATTGTTAATTTAAAAATTCATTATGGATTCTTGAAGACACCCAGCACTCAGGGATTTTAAGAGAAGCTTTAAAAGTGTCTTAGGGATCTGTAGAGAATTCAAATTACAACAATTATAACGCTAACAATTTATTTTAAAAGGGTAAATCCACTGACGTCATGAAAAATTTTTATTGTTAATTTAAAAATTCACTATGCATTTTCGAATCCACCCAGCACTCAGGGATTTTAAGAGAAGCTTTAAAAGTGTCTTAGGTATCTGCGAAAAATTTATGGTACAACAATTATAACGCTAACAATTTATTTTAGAGGGGTAAGTCCACTGACGTTAAAAAATTTTTTTTTTGTTAATTTAAAAATTCACTATGGATTTTCGAAGACGCCCAGCACTCAAGGATTTTAAGAGAAGCTTTAAAAGTGTCTTAGGTATTTGCAAAAAATTCATAGTTCAACAATTATAACGCTAACAATTTATTTTAAGGGGTATATCCACTGACGTTAAAAAATTATTTTATTGTTAATTTAAAAATTCACCATGGAATTTCAAAGCCACCCAGCACTCGGGGATTTTAAGAGAAGTTTTAAAAGTGTCTTAGGTATTTGCAAAAAATTCATAGTACAACAATTATAACGCTAACAATTTATTTTAAAGGGGTACATCCACTGACGTTAAAAAAATATTTTATGGTAATTTAAAAATTCACTATGGATTTTCAAAGAAACCCAGCACTCAGGGATTTTAAGCGAAGCTTTAAAAGTGTCTTAGATATCTGCAGAAAATTCATAGTACAACAATTATATCGCTAACAATTTATTTAAAAGGGTTACCTCCACTGACTTTAAAAATTTTTTTTATTGTTAATTTAAAAATTCACTATAGATTTTTGAAGTTATCCAGCACTCAGGGATTTTAAGGGAAGCTTTAAAAGTGTCTTAGTTATCTGCGAAAAATTCATAGTATAACAATTATAACGCTAACAATTTATTTTATAGGGGTACATCCACAGACGTTAAAAAAATTTTTTTGTTCATTTAAAAATTCACTATGGATTTTCAAAGCCACCCAGCACTCAGGGATTTTAAGAGAAGCTTTTAAAGAGTCTTAGATATCTGTGAAAAATTCACAGTACAACAATTATAATGCTAACAATTTATTTTATAGGGGTACAACCACTGACATCAAAAAAAATTTTTATTGTTAATTTCAAAATTCATTATGGATTCTTGAAGACACCCAGCACTCAGGGATTTTAAGAAAAGCTTTAAAAGTGTCTTAGATATCTGCGAAAAATTCATGGTACAACAATTATAACGGTAACAATTTATTTTAAAGAAATAATTCCAATGACGTTAAAAAATTTTTTTTTTGTTAATTTAAAAATTCACTATGCATTTTCGAACCCACCCAGCACTCAGGGATTTTAAAAGAAGCTTTAGAAGTGTCTTAGCTATCTGTGAAAAATTCATAGTACAACAATTATAACGCTAACAATTTATTTTAAAGGGATATATCCACTGACGTTAAAAAATTTTTTTTGTTGATTTAAAAATTTACTATGGAATTTCAAAGCCACCCAGCACTCAGGGTTTTTAAGAGAAGCTTTAATGGTGTCTTAGGTATCTGTGAAATCTTAACAGTACAACAATTATAACGTTAACAATTTATTTTAAAGGTTACATTCACTAACGTTAAAAAAATTTTTATTGGTAATTTAAAAATTCACTATGGATTTTTGAATACACCCAGTATTTTTAAAAGTATCTTAGGTATCTGCAAAAAATTCATGGTACAACAATTATAAGGCTAACAATTTATTTTAAAGGGGTACATCCACTGACGGTAAAAAATTTTTTTATTGTTAATTTAAAAATTCATTATGGATTCTTGAAGACACCCAGCACTCAGGGATTTTAAGAGAATCTTTAAAAGTGTCTTGGGGATCTGTAGAGAATTCAAATTACAACAATTATAACGCTAACAATTTATTTTAATGGGGTAAATCCACTGACGTTATGAAAAATTTTTATTGTTAATTTAAAAATTCACTATGCATTTTCGAATCCACCCAGCACTCAGGGATTTTAAGAGAAGCTTTAAAAGTGTCTTAGGTATCTGCGAAAAATTCATGGTACAACCATTATAAGGCTAACAATTTATTTAAAAGGGGTACATCCACTGACGTTAAAATTTTTTTTTTGTAAATTTATAAATTCACTATGCATTTTTGAAGCAACCCAGCACTCAAGGACTTTAAGAGAAGCTTTAAAAGTGTCTTAGGTATCTGCGAAAAATTCATAGTACAACAATTATAACGCTAACAATTTATTTTAAAGGGATATATCCACTGACGTTAAAAATTTTTTTTTGTTGATTTAAAAATTTACTATGGAATTTCAAAGCCACCCAGCACTCAGGGATTTTAGAGAAGCTTTAATGGTGTCTTAGGTATCTGTGAAAAATTAACAGTACAACAATTATAACGTTAACAATTTATTTTAAAAGTTACATTCACTAACGTTAAAAAAATTTTTATTGGTAATTTAAAAATTCACTATGGATTTTTGAATACACCCAGTATTTTTAAAAGTATCTTAGGTATCTGCGAAAAATTCATGGTACAACAATTATAAGGCTAACAATTTATTTTAAAGGGGTATATCCACCGACGTTAAAAATTTTTTTTTGTTAATTTAAAAACTCACTATGCATTTTTGAAGCCACCCAGCCCTCAGGAATTTTAAGAGAAGCTTCAGGAGCGTCTTGGGTATCTGCAGAAAATTCATAGTTCAACAATTATAACGCTAACAATTTATTTTAAAGGGGAATATCCACTGACGTAAAAAAAATTTTTTATTGTTAATTTTAAAATTCACTAGGCATTTTGGAAGCCACCCAGCACTCAAGGATTTTAAGAGAAGCTTTAAAAGTGTCTTAGGCATCTGCAAAAAATTCATAGTTCAACAATTATAACGCTAACAATTTATTTTAAGGGGTATATCCACTGACGTTAAAAAAATTTTTATTGTTAATTTAAAAATTCACTATGGGTTTTCAAAGCCACCCAGCACTTAGGGATTTTAAGAAAAGCTTTAAAAGTGTCTTGGGTATTTGCGAAAAATTCATAGTACAACAATTATAACGCTAACAATTTATTTTAAATGGGTACATCCACTGACGTTAAAAAAATTTTTGGATAATTTAAAAATTTACTATGGATTTTCAAAGCCACCCAGCACTCAGGGATTTTACGAGAAGCTTTAAAAGTGTCTTAGATTTCTGTGAAAAATTCATAGTACAACAATTATAATGCTAACAATTTATTTTAAAGGGGTACATCCACTGACGGTAAAAAATTTTTTTATTGTTAATTAAAAAATTCATTATGGATTCTTGAAGACACCCAGCACTCAGGGATTTTAAGAGAATCTTTAAAAGTGTCTTGGGGATCTGTAGAGAATTCAAATTACAACAATTATAACGCTACCAATTTATTTTAAAGGGGTAAATCCACTGACGTTATGAAAAATTTTTATTGTTAATTTAAAAATTCACTATGCATTTTCGAATCCACCCAGCACTCAGGGATTTTAAGAGAAGCTTTAAAAGTATCTTAGGTATCTGCGAAAAATTCATGGTACAACCATTATAAGGCTAACAATTTATTTAAAAGGGGTACATCCACTGACGTTAAAATTTTTTTTTTGTAAATTTATAAATTCACTATGCATTTTTGAAGCAACCCAGCACTCAAGGACTTTAAGAGAAGCTTTAAAAGTGTCTTAGGTATCTGCGAAAAATTCATAGTACAACAATTATAACGCTAACAATTTATTTTAAAGGGATATATCCACTGACGTTAAAAAAATTTTTTTGTTGATTTAAAAATTTACTATGGAATTTCAAAGCCACTCAGCACTCAGGGATTTTAGAGAAGCTTTAATGGTGTCTTAGGTATCTGTGAAAAATTAACAGGACAACAATTATAACGTTAACAATTTATTTTAAAGGTTACATTCACTAACGTTAAAAAATTTTTTATTGGTAATTTAAAAATTCACTATGGATTTTTGAATACACCCAGTATTTTTAAAAGTATCTTAGGTATCTGCGAAAAATTCATGGTACAACAATTATAAGGCTAACAATTTATTTTAAAGGGGTATATCCACCGACGTTAAAAATTTTTTTTTGTTAATTTAAAAACTCACTATGCATTTTTGAAGCCACCCAGCCCTCAGGAATTTTAAGAGAAGCTTCAGGAGCGTCTTGGGTATCTGCAGAAAATTCATAGTTCAACAATTATAACGCTAACAATTTATTTTAAAGGGGAATATCCACTAACGTAAAAAAATTTTTTTATTGTTAATTTTAAAATTCACTAGGCATTTTTGAAGCCACCCAGCACTCAAGGATTTTAAGAGAAGCTTTAAAAGTGTCTTAGGCATCTGCAAAAAATTCATAGTTCAACAATTATAACGCTAACAATTTATTTTAAAGGGGTAAATCCACTGACGTTATGAAAAATTTTTATTGTTAATTTAAAAATTCACTATGCATTTTCGAATCCACCCAGCACTCAGGGATTTTAAGAGAAGCTTCAAAAGTGTCTTAGGTATCTGCGAAAAATTCATGGTACAACCATTATAAGGCTAACAATTTATTTAAAAGGGGTACATCCACTGACGTTAAAATTTTTCTTTTGTAAATTTATAAATTCACTATGCATTTTTGAAGCAACCCAGCACTCAAGGACTTTAAGAGAAGCTTTCAAAGTGTCTTAGGTATATGCGAAAAATTTATGGTACAACAATTATAACGCTAACAATTTATTTTAGAGGGGTAAGTCCACTGACGTTAAAAAATTTTTTTTTTGTTAATTTAAAAATTCACTATGGATTTTCGAAGACGCCCAGCACTCAAGGATTTTAAGAGAAGCTTTAAAAGTGTCTTAGGTATTTGCAAGAAATTCATAGTTCAACAATTATAACGCTAACAATTTATTTTAAGGGGTATATCCACTGACGTTAAAAAATAATTTTATTGTTAATTTAAAAATTCACCATGGAATTTCAAAGCCACCCAGCACTCAGGGATTTTAAGAGAAGTTTTAAAAGTATCTTAGGTATTTGCAAAAAATTCATAGTACAACAATTATAACGCTAACAATTTATTTTAAAGGGGTACATCCACTGACGTTAAAAAAATATTTTTTTGTAATTTAAAAATTCACTATGGATTCTCAAAGAAACCCAGCACTCAGGGATTTTAAGCGAAGCTTTAAAACTGTTTTAGATATCTGCAGAAAATTCATAGTACAACAATTATAACGCTAACAATTTATTTAAAAGGGTTACCTCCACTGACTTTAAAAATTTTTTTTATTGTTAATTTAAAAATTCACTATAGATTATTGAAGTTATCCAGCACTCAGGGATTTTAAGGGAAGCTTTAGAAGTGTCTTAGGTATCTGCGAAAAATTCATAGTATAACAATTATAACGCTAACAATTTATTTTATAGGGGTATATCCACAGACGTTAAAAAAATTTTTTTGTTCATTTAAAAATTCACTATGGATTTTCAAAGCCACCCAGCACTCAGGGATTTTAAGAAAAGCTTTTAAAGAGTCTTAGATATCTGTGAAAAATTCACAGTACAACAATTATAATGCTAACAATTTATTTTATAGGGATACATACACTGACATCAAAAAAAATTTTTATTGTTAATTTAAAAATTCATTATGGATTCTTGAAAACACCCAGCACTCAGGGATTTTAAGAGAAGCTTTAAAAGTGTCTTAGATATCTGCGAAAAATTTATGGTACAACAATTATAACGGTAACAATTTATTTTAAAGAAATACTTCCACTGACGTAAAAAATTTTTTTTTTGTTAATTTAAAAATTCACTATGCATTTTCGAACCCACCCAGCACTCAGGGATTTTAAGAGAAGCTTTAGAAGTGTCTTAGCTATCTGTGAAAAATTCATAGTACAACAATTATAACGCTAACAATTTATTTTAAAGGGATATATCCACTGACGTTAAAAAAATTTTTTTGTTGATTTAAAAATTTACTATGGAATTTCAAAGCCACCCAGCACTCAAGGATTTTAAGAGAAGCTCTAATGGTGTCTTAGGTATCTGTGAAAAATTCACAGTACAACAATTATAACGCTAACAATTTATTTTACAGGGGTATATCCACTGACGTCAAAAAAATTATTTTATTGTTAATTTATAAAATCAATATTGATTTTCGAAGACACCCAGCACTCAGGGATTTTAAGAGAAACTTAAGTATCTTAAATATCTGCGAAAAATTCATGGTTCAACAATTATAGGGCTAACAATTTATTTTAAAGGGGTAAATCCACTGACGTTAAAAAATTCCTTTATTGTTAATTTAAAAATTCACTATGGATTTTTGAAGCCACTCAGCACTCAGGGATTTTAAGAGAAACTTCAAAAGTGTCTTAGGTATCTGTAAAAAATTCAAAGTTCAACAATTATAACGCTAACCATTTATTTTAAAGTGGTACATCCACTGACGTTTAAAAAATTTTCTTTGTTAATTTAAAAATTCACTATGGATTTTCAAAGCCACCCAGCACTCAGGAATTTTAAGAGAAGCTTTAAATGTGTCTTAGGTATCTGCGAAAAATTTATGGTACAACAATTATAACGCTAACAATTTATTTTAAAGGGTTACATCCACTAACGTTAAAAAAATTTTTATTGGTAATTTAAAAATTCACTATGGATTTTTGAATACACCCAGCACTCAGGGATTTTAAAAAAAGCTTTAAAAGTGTCTTAGATATCTGCAAAAAATTCATAGTACAACAATTATAACGCTAAAAATTTATTTTACAGGGGTATATCCACTGACGTCAAAAAAATTATTTTATTGTTAATTTATAAAATCAATATTGATTTTCGAAGACACCCAGCACTCAGGGATTTTAAGAGAAGCTTTAAAAGCGTCTTAGGTATCTGCAAAAAATTCATAGTACAACAATTATAACGCTAACAATTTATTTTAAAGAGTTACATCCACTAACGTTAAAAAAATTTTTATTGGTAATTTAAAAATTCACTATGGATTTTTGAATACACCCAGCACTCAGGGATTTTAAAAAAAGTTTTAAAAGTGTCTTAGATATCTGCAAAAAATTCACAGTATAACAATTATAACGCTAAAAATTTATTTTACAGGGGTATATCCACTGACGTCAAAAAAATTATTTTATTGTTAATTTATAAAATCAATATTGATTTTCGAAGACACCCAGCACTCAGGGATTTTAAGAGAAGCTTTAGAAGTGTCTTAGCTATCTGTGAAAAATTCATAGTACAACAATTATAACGCTAACAATTTATTTTAAAGGGATATATCCACTGACGTTAAAAAAATTTTTTTGTTGATTTAAAAATTTACTATGGAATTTCAAAGCCACCCAGCACTCAAGGATTTTAAGAGAAGCTCTAATGGTGTCTTAGGTATTTGTGAAAAATTCACAGTACAACAATTATAACGCTAACAATTTATTTTAAAGGGTTACATCCACTAACGTTAAAAAAATTTTTATTGGTAATTTAAAAATTCACTATGGATTTTTGAATACACCCAGCACTCAGGGATTTTAAGAGAAGCTTTAAAAGTGTCTTAGATATTTGCAAAAAATTCATAGTACAACAATTATAACGCTAAAAATTTATTTTACAGGGGTATATCCACTGACGTCAAAAAAATTATTTTATTGTTAATTTATAAAATCAATATTGATTTTCGAAGACACCCAGCACTCAGGGATTTTAAGAGAAGCTTTAGAAGTGTCTTAAATATCTGCGAAAAATTCATGGTTCAACAATTATAGGGCTAACAATTTATTTTAAAGGGGTAAATCCACTGAAGTTAAAAAATTTCTTTATTGTTAATTTAAAAATTCACTATGGATTTTTGAAGCCACTCAGCACTCAGGGATTTTAAGAGAAACTTCAAAAGTGTCTTAGGTATCTGTAAAAAATTCAAAGTTCAACAATTATAACGCTAACCATTTATTTTAAAGTGGTACATCAACTGACGTTTAAAAAATTTCACTATGGATTTTCAAAGCCACCCAGCACTCAGCAATTTTAAGAGAAGCTTTAAATGTGTCTTAGGTATCTGCGAAAAATTTATGGTACAACAATTATAACGCTAACAATTTATTTTAAAGGGTTACATCCACTAACGTTAAAAAAATTTTTATTGGTAATTTAAAAATTCACTATGGATTTTCGAATACACCCAGAACTCAGGGATTTTAAAAAAAGCTTTAAAAGTGTCTTAGATATCTGCAAAAAATTCATAGTACAACAATTATAACGCTAAAAATTTATTTTACAGGGGTATATCCACTGACGTCAAAAAAATTATTTTATTGTTAATTTATAAAATCAATATTGATTTTCGAAGACACCCAGCATTCAGGGATTTTAAGAGAAGCTTTAAAAGCGTCTTAGGTATCTGCAAAAAATTCATAGTACAACAATTATAACGCTAACAATTTATTTTAAAGGGTTACATCCACTAACGTTAAAAAAATTTTTATTGGTAATTTAAAAATTCACTATGGATTTTTGAATACACCCAGCACTCAGGGATTTTAAAAAAAGCTTTAAAAGTGTCTTAGATATCTGCAAAAAATTCATAGTACAACATTTATAACGCTAAAAATTTATTTTACAGGGGTATATCCACTGACGTCAAAAAAATTATTTTATTGTTAATTTATAAAATCAATATTGATTTTCGAAGACACCCAGCACCCAGGGATTTTAAGAGAAGCTTTAAAAGCGTCTTAGGTATCTGCAAAAAATTCATAGTACAACAATTATAACGCTAACAATTTAATTTAGAGGGGTAAATCCACTGACGTTAAAAAAATTTTTTGTAAATTTAAAAATTCACTATGGATTTTCAAAACCACCCAGCACTCAGGGATTTTTAGAGAAGCTTTAGAAGTGTCTTAAATATCTGCGAAAAATTCATGGTTCAACAATTATATTGTTAACAATTTATTTTAAAGGGGTAAATCCACTGACGTTAAAAAATTTTTTTATTGTTAATTTAAAAATTCACTATGGATTTTTGAAGCCACTCAGCATTCAGGGATTTTAAGAAAAACTTCAAAAGTGTCTTAGGTATCTGTAAAAAATTCAAAGTTCAACAATTATAACGCTAACCATTTATTTTAAAGTGGTACATCCACTGACGTTTAAAAAATTTTCTTTGTTAATTTAAAAATTCACTATGGATTTTCAAAGCCACCCAGCACTCAGGAATTTTAAGAAAAGCTTTAAAAGTGTCTTAGGTATCTGCGAAAAATTTATGGTACAACAATTATAACGCTAACAATTTATTTTAGAGGGGTAAGTCCACTGACGTTAAAAAAATTTTTTTTTTGTTAATTTAAAAATTCACTATGGATTTTCGAAGACGCCCAGCACTCAGGGATTTTAAAAGAAGCTTTAAAAGTGTCTTAGGTATCTGTAGAGAATTTATAGTTCAACAATTATAACGTTAACAATTTATTTTATAGGGGTAAATCCACTGACGTTAAAAAAATTTTTTTTGTTAATTTAAAAGTTCACTATGGATTTTCGAAGTCACCCAGCACTCAGAGATTTTAACAGAAGCTTTAAAAGTGCCTTAGGTATCTGTGAAAAATTCATAGCACAACAATTTTAACGCTAACAATTTATTTTAAAGGGTACATCCGCTGACGTTACAAATTTTTTTTATTGTTAATTTAAAAATTCACTATGGATTTTTGAAGTTACCCAGCACTCAGAAATTTTAAAAGAAGCTTTAAAAGTATCTTAGGTATCTGCGAAAAATTCATATTACAACAATTATAACGCTAACAATTTATTTTAAAGGGGTACCTCCACTGACGTTAAAAAAATTTTTTGTTAATTTAAAAATTCACTATGGATTTTCAAAGTCACCCAGCTCTCAGGGATTTTAAGTGAAGCTTTAAAAGTGTCTTAGGTATCTGTGAAAAATTCATAGTACAACAATTATATCGCCAACAATTTATTTTAAAGGGATACATCCACTGACGTTAAAAATTTTTTTATTGTTAATTTAAAAATTCATTATGGATTTTTGAAAACACCCAGCACTCAGAAATTTTAAGAGAAGCTTCAAAAGTGTCTTAGGTATTTGCGAAAACTTCATGGAATAACAATTATAACGCTAACAATTTATTTTAAAGAGGTACATCCACCGACGTTAAAAATTTTTTTTATTGTTAATTTAAAAATTCATTATATATTTTTGAAAACACCCAGCACTCAGAAATTTTAAGAGAAGCTTCAAAAGTGTCTTAGGTATTTGCGAAAAATTCATGGAATAACAATTATAACGCTAACAATTTATTTTAAAGAGGTACTTCCACTGACGTTAAAAATTTTTTTTTTGTTAATTTAAAAATTCACTATTGGTTTTCAAAGCCACCCAGCGCTCAGGGATTTTAAGAGAAGCTTCAAAGGTGTCTTAGATATCTGTGAAAAATTCGCGGTACAACAATTATAACGCTAACAATTTATTTTAAAGGGTTACATCAACTCACGTTAAAAAAAATTTTTATTGTTAATTTAAAAATTCACTACGGATTTCTGAAGACATCCAGCACTCAGGGATTTTAAGAGAAGCTTTAAAGGTGTCTTAGGTATCTGTGAAAAATTCACAGTACAACAATTAAAACGCCAAAAATTTATTTTAGAGGGGTAAATCCACTGAGGTTAAAAAATTTTTTTTGTTAATTTAAAAATTCACTATGCATTTTTGAAGCCACCCAGCACCCAGGGATTTTAAAATAAGATTTAAAAAAGTCTTAGATATCTGCGAAAAATTCATAGTTCAACAATTATAACGCTAACAATTTATTTTAAAGGGGTAATTCCAATGACGTTAAATTTTTCTTTTTTTTAATTTAAAAATTCACTATGGATTTTTAAAGCCACCCAGCACTCAGGAATTTTAAGAGAAGCTTTAAAGATGTCTTAGGTATCTGTGAAAAATTCATAGTTCAACAATTATAACGCTAACAATTTATTTTAAAGGGGTAATTCCAATGACGTTAAAAAATTTTTTTTTTGTTAATTTAAAAATTCACTATGGATTTCTAAAGACACCCAGCACTCAGGAATTTTAAGAGAAGCTTTAAAGATGTCTTAGGTATCTGTGAAAATTTCATAGTACAACAATTATAATGCTAACAATTTATTTTAAAGGGGTAAATCCACTGACGTTAAGAAAAATTTTTATTGTTAATTTAGAAATTCACTACGCATTTTTGAAGACTCCCAGCACTCAGGGATTTTAAAAGAAGCTTTGAAAGTGTCTTAGGTATCTGAAAAAAATTCATAGTACAACAATTATAACGCTATCAATTTATTCCTAAGGGGTATATCCACTGACGTTAAACATTTTTTTTATTGTTAATTTAAATATTCACTATGGATTTTCAAAGCCACTCAGCACTCAAGGATTTTGAATAAAGCTTTAAAAGTGTCTTAGGTATCTGCAAAAAATTCATAGCTCACCAATTATAACGTTAACAATTTATTTTAAAGAGGTACATTCAATAACGTTAAAAAATTTTTTTATTGTTAATTTAAAAAATCACTATGGCTTTTCGAAGCTTCCCAGCACTCAGGGATTTTAAAAGATGCTTTAAAAGTATCTTAGGTATTTGCAAAAAATTCATAGTACAACAATTATAACGCTAACAATTTATTTTAAAGAGGTACATCCACTGACGTTAAAAAAATTTTTTTTTGTTAATTTAAAAATTTACTATGCATTTTTGAATCCTCCCAGCACTCAGGGATATTAAAAGAAGCTTTGAAAGTGTCTTAGGTATCTGAAAAAATTCATAGTACAACAATTATAACGCTAACAATTTATTCTTAAGGGGTATATCCACTGACGTTAAAACATTTTTTTATTGTTAATTTAAATATTCACTATGGATTTTTAAAGCCACTCAGCACTCAGGGATTTTAAGAGAAGCTTTAGAAGTGTCTTAGGTATCTGCAAAAAATTTATGGTATAACAATTATAACGCTAACAATTTATTTTAAATGGGTATATCCACTGACGTTAAAAATTTTTCTTTTGTTAATTTAAAAATTCACTATGCATTTTCAAAGCCACCCAGCACTCAGAAATTCTAAGAGAAGCTTTAAAAGTGTCTTAGGTATCTGTAAAAAATTCATAATATAACAATTATAACGCTAACAATTTATTTTATAGGGATAAATCCACAGACGTTAAAAAAATTTTTTATTGTTAATTTAAAAATTCACTATGGATTTTCAAAGCCACCCAGCACTCAGGGATTTTAAGAGAAACTTTAGAAATGTCTTAGGTACCTGTGAAAAATTCAAAGTACAACAATTAAAACGCTAACAATTTATTTTAAACAGGTACATCCACTGACGTTAAAAAATTTTTTTTTTGTTAATTTAAAATTCACTATGCATTTTTGAGAGTGCCAATGAGAGTGCCACTGAGAGTGCCACTGAGACTGCCACTGAGAGTGCCACTGGGACTGCCACTGGGACTGCCACTGGGACTGACACTGAGAATGCCACTGAGAGTGCCACTGAGAGTGCCACTGAGAGTGCCACTGAGAGTGCCACTGAGACTGCCACTGGGACTGCCACTGAGACTGCCACTGAGAGTGCCACTGAGAGTGCCACTGAGAGTGCCACTGAGAGTGCCACTGAGAGTGCCACTGAGAGTGCCACTGAGAGTGCCACTGAGACTGCCACTGGGACTGCCACTGGGACTGCCACTAAGAGTGCCTCTGAGAGTGCCACTGAGAGTGTCACTGAGACTGCCACTGAGAGTGCCACTGAGAGTGCCACTGAGACTGCCACTGAGACTGACACTGAGACCGCCACTGGGACTGCCACTGGGACTGCCACTGAGAGTACCACTGAGAGTGCCACTGAGAGTGCCACTGAGAGTTCCTCTGAAAGTGCCACTGAGAGTGCCACTGAGAGTGCCACTGAGAGTGCCATTGAGAGTGCCACTGAGAGTGCCACTGAGAGTGCCACTGAGACTGCCACTGGGACTGCCACTGAGACTGCCACTGAGAGTGCCACTGAGAGTGCCACTGAGAGTGCCACTGAGAGTGCCACTGAGAGTGCCACTGAGAGTGTCACTGAGACTGCCACTGAGAGTGAAACTGAGAGTGCCACTGAGAGTGCCACTGAGAGTGTCACTGAGACTGCCACTGAGAGTGTTACTGAGAGTGCCACTGAGACTGCCACTGAGACTGCCACTGAGACTGCCACTGGGACTGTCACTGAGAGTGCCACTGAGACTGCCACTGAGACTGCCACTGAGAGTGCCACTGAGAGTGCCACTGAGAGTGCCACTGAGACTGCCACTGAGACTGCCACTGAGACTGCCACTGGGACTGTCACTGAGAGTGCCACTGAGAGTTCCACTGAAAATGCCACTGAGAGTGCCACTGAGAGTGCCACTGAGAGTGCCACTGAGAGTGCCACTGAGAGTGCCACTGAGAGTGCCACTGAGAGTGCCACTGAGACTGCCACTGAGAGTGCCACTGAGAGTGCCACTGAGAGTGCCACTGAGAGTGCCACTGAGAGTGCCACTGAGAGTGCCACTGAGAGTGCCACTGAGACTGCCACTGAGAGTGACACTGAGAGTGCCACTGAGAGTGCCACTGAGTACTGGTACAACAATTATAACGCTAACAATTTATTTTAAGGGGTATATCCACTGACGTTAAAAAAATTTTTATTGTTAATTTAAAAATTCACTATGGGTTTTCAAAGCAACCCAGCACTCAGGGATTTTAAGAGAAGCTTTAAAAGTGTCTTAGGTTTCTGTGAAAAATTCATAGTACAACAATTATAATGCTAACAATTTATTTTAAAGGGGTACATCCACTGACGTTAAAAAAATTTTTTATTGTTAATTTAAAAATTCATTATGGATTCTTGAAGACACCCAGCACTCAGGGATTTTAAGAGAAGCTTTAAAAGTGTCTTAGGGATCTGTAGAGAATTCAAATTACAACAATTATAACGCTAACAATTTATTTTAAAGGGGTAAATCCACTGACGTTATGAAAAATTTTTATTGTTAATTTAAAAATTCACTATGCATTTTTGAATCCACCCAGCACTCAGGGATTTTAAGAGAAGCTTTAAAAGTGTCTTAGGTATCTGCGAAAAATTCATGGTACAACCATTATAAGGCTAACAATTTATTTAAAAGTGGTACATCCACTGACGTTAAAATTTTTTTTTGTAAATTTATAAATTCACTATGCATTTTTGAAGCAACCCAGCACTCAAGGACTTTAAGAGAAGCTTTAAAAGTGTCTTAGGTATCTTCGAAAAATTTATGGTACAACAATTATAACGCTAACAATTTATTTTAGAGGTGTAAGTCCACTGACGTTAAAAAAATTTTTTTTTGTTAATTTAAAAATTCACTATAGATTTTCGAAGACGCCCAGCACTCAAGGATTTTAAGAGAAGCTTTAAAAGTGTCTTAGGTATTTGCAAAAAATTCATAGTTCAACAATTATAACGCTAACAATTTATTTTAAGGGGTATATCCACTGACGTTAAAAAATTATTTTATTGTTAATTTAAAAATTCACCATGGAATTTCAAAGCCACCCAGCACTCAGGGATTTTAAGAGAAGTTTTAAAAGTGTCTTAGGTATTTGCAAAAAATTCATAGTACAACAATTATAACGCTAACAATTTATTTTAAAGGGGTACATCCACTGACGTTAAAAAAATATTTTATGGTAATTTAAAAATTCACTATGGATTTTCAAAGAAACCCAGCACTCAGGGATTTTAAGCGAAGCTTTAAAAGTGTCTTAGATATCTGCAGAAAATTCATAATACAACAATTATAACGCTAACAATTTATTTAAAAGGGTTACCTCCACTGACTTTAAAAATTTTTTTTATTGTTAATTTAAAAATTCACTATAGATTTTTGAAGTTATCCAGCACTCAGGGATTTTAAGAGAAGCTTTAAAAGTGTCTTAGGTATCTGCGAAAAATTCATAGTATAACAATTATAACGCTAACAATTTATTTTATAGGGGTACATCCACAGACGTTAAAAAAATTTTTCTGTTCATTTAAAAATTCACTATGGATTTTCAAAGCCACCCAGCACTCAGGGATTTTAAGAGAAGCTTTTAAAGAGTCTTAGATATCTGTGAAAAATTCACAGGACAACAATTATAATGCTAACAATTTATTTTATAGGGGTACATCCACTGACATCAAAAAAAATTTTTATTGTTAATTTAAAAATTCATTATGGATTCTTGAAGACACCCAGCACTCAGGGATTTTAAGAAAAGCTTTAAAAGCGTCTTAGATATCTGCGAAAAATTCATGGTACAACAATTATAACGGTAACAATTTATTTTAAAGAAATACTTCCAATGACGTTAAAAAATTTTTTTTTTGTTAATTTAAAAATTCACTATGCATTTTCGAACCCACCCAGCACTCAGGGATTTTCAGAGAAGCTTTAATGGTGTCTTAGGTATCTGCGAAAAATTAACAGTACAACAATTATAACGTTAACAATTTATTTTAATGGTTACATCCACTGACGTTAAAAAAATTTTTATTGGTAATTTAAAAATTCACTATGGATTTTTGAATACACCCAGTATTTTTAAAAGTATCTTAGGTATCTGCGAAAAATTCATGGTACAACAATTATAAGGCTAACAATTTATTTTAAAGGGGTATATCCACCGACGTTAAAAATTTTTTTTGTTAATTTAAAAACCCACTATGCATTTTTGAAGCCACCCAGCCCTCAGGAATTTTAAGAGAAGCTTCAGGAGCGTCTTGGGTATCTGCAGAAAATTCATAGTTCAACAATTATAACGCTAACAATTTATTTTAAGTGGTATATCCACTGACGTTAAAACATATTTTTATTGTTAATTTAAATATTCACTATGGATTTTCAAAGCCACTCAGCACTCAGGGATTTTAAGAGAAGCTTTAGAAGTGTCTTGGGTATCTGCAAAAAATTTATGGTATAACAATTATAGCGCTAACAATTTATTTTAAATGGGTATATCCACTGACGTTAAAAATTTTTCTTTTGTTAATTTAAAAATTCACTATGCATTTTCAAAGCCACCCAGCACTCAGAAATTCTAAGAGTAGCTTTAAAAGTGTCTTAGGTATCTGTAAAAAATTCATAATATAACAATTATAACGCTAACAATTTATTTTATAGGGATAAATCCACTGACGTTAAAAAAATTTTTTATTGTTAATTTAAAAATTCACTATGGATTTTCAAAGCCACCCAGCACTCAGGGATTTTAAGAGAAACTTTAGAAATGTCTTAGGTACCTGTGAAAAATTCAAAGTACAACAATTAAAACGCTAACAAAATTTATTTTAAACAGGTACATCCACTGACGTTAAAAATTTTTTTTTTGTTAATTTAAAATTCACTATGCATTTTTGAGAGTGCCACTGAGAGTGCCACTGAGAGTGCCACTGAGAGTGCCACTGAGAGTGCCAATGAGAGTGCCACTGAGACTGCCACTGAGAGTGCCACTGAGACTGCCACTGGGACTGCCACTAAGAGTGCCGCTGACAGTGCCACTGAGAGTGCCACTGAGAGTGCTACTGAGAGTGATACTGAGACTGCCACTGAGACTGCCACTGAACCTGCCACTGGGACTGCCACTGGGACTGCCACTGAGAATGCCACTGAGAGTGCCACTGAGAGTGCCACTGAGAGTGCCACTGAGAGTGCCACTGAGAGTGCCACTGAGACTGCCACTGAGACTGCCAATGGGACTGCCACTGAGACTGCCAATGAGAGTGCCACTGAGAGTGCCACTGAGAGTGCCACTGAGAGTGCCACTGAGAGTGCCACTGAGAGTGCCACTGAGAGTGCCACTGAGAGTGCCACTGAGACTGCCACTGGGACTGCCACTGGGACTGCCACTAAGAGTGCCACTGAGAGTGCCACTGAGAGTGTCACTGAGACTGCCACTGAGAGTGCCACTGAGAGTGCCACTGAGAGTGCCACTGGGACTGCCACTGAGACTGCCACTGAGAGTGCCACTGAGAGTGCCACTGAGAGTGCCACTGAGAGTGCCACTGAGAGTGCCACTGAGAGTGCCACTGAGAGTGCCACTGAGAGTGCCACTGAGAGTGCCACTGGGACTGCCACTGAGACTGCCACTGAGAGTGCCACTGAGAGTGCCACTGAGAGTGCCACTGAGACTGCCACTGAGACTGCCACTGAGAGTGCCACTGAGAGTGCCACTGAGAGTGCCACTGAGAGTGCCACTGAGAGTGCCACTGAGACTGCCACTGGGACTGCCACTGGGACTGCCACTGGAACTGCCACTAAGAGTGCCACTGAGAGTGCCACTGAGAGTGCCACTGAGAGTGCTACTGAGAGTGCCACTGAGAGTGCCACTGAGACTGCCACTGAGACTGCCACTGGGACTGCCACTGAGACTGCCACTGAGAGTGCCACTGAGAGTGCCACTGGGAGTGCCACTGAGAGTGCCACTGAGAGTGCCACTGAGTGTGCCACTGAGAGTGCCACTGAGAGTGCCACTGAGAGTGCCACTGAGACTGCCACTGAGACTGCCACTGGGACTGCCACTGAGACTGCCACTGAGAGTGCCACTGGGAGTGCCACTGAGAGTGCCACTGAGAGTGCCACTGAGTGTGCCACTGAGAGTGCCACTGAGAGTGACACTGAGAGTGTCACTGAGACTGCCACTGAGAGTGCCACTGAGAGTGCCACTGAGATTGCCACTGAGAGTGCCACTGAGAGTGCCACTGAGACTGCCACTGGGACTGCCACTGGGACTGCCACTGAGACTGCCTCTGAGAGTGCCACTGAGAGTGCCACTGAGAGTGCCACTGAGAGTGCCACTGAGAGTGCCACTGAGAGTGCCACTGAGAGTGTCACTGAGACTGCCACTGAGAGTGCCACTGAGAGTGCCACTGAGAGTGCCACTGAGACTGCCACTGAGAGTGCCACTGAGAGTGCCACTGAGAGTGCCACTGAGACTGCCACTGAGACTGCCACTGAGACTGCCACTGGGACTGTCACTGAGAGTGCCACTGAGAGTTCCACTGAAAATGCCACTGAGAGTGCCACTGAGAGTGACACTGAGAGTGTCACTGAGAGTGCCACTGAGAGTGCCACTGAGAGTGCCACTGAGACTGCCACTGAGAGTGCCACTGAGAGTGCAACTGAGAGTGCCACTGAGAGTGCCACTGAGAGTGCCACTGAGAGTGCCACTGAGAGTGCCACTGAGACTGCCACTGAGAGTGCCACTGAGAGTGCCACTGAGAGTGTCACTGAGAGTGTCACTAAGACTGCCACTGAGACTGCCACTGAGAGTGCCACTGAGAGTGCCACTGAGAGTGCCACTGAGAGTGCCACTGAGAGTGCCACTGAGAGTGCCACTAAGACTGCCACTGAGACTGCCACTGGGACTGCCACTGAGACTGCCTCTGAGAGTGCCACTGAGAGTGCCACTGAGAGTGCCACTGAGAGTGCCACTGAGAGTGCCACTGAGAGTGTCACTGAGACTGCCACTGAGATTGCCACTGAGAGTGCCACTGAGATTGCCACTGAGAGTGCCACTGAGATTGCCACTGAGACTGCCACTGGGACTCCCACTGAGAGTGCCACTGAAAGTGCAACTGAGAGTGCCACTGAGAGTGCCACTGAGAGTGCCACTGAGACTGCCACTGGGACTGCCACTGGGACTGCCACTGAGAGTGCCACTGAGAGTGCCACTGAGAGTGCCACTGAGACTGCCACTGAGACTGCAACTGGGACTGCCACTGAGACTGCCACTGAGAGTGCCACTGAGAGTGCCACTGAGAGTGCCACTGAGAGTGCCACTGAGACTGCCACTGAGAGTGCCACTGAGAGTGCCACTGAGTACTGGTACAACAATTATAACGCTAACAATTTATTTTAAGGGGTATATCCACTGACGTTAAAAAATTTTTTATTGTTAATTTAAAAATTCACTATGTGTTTTCAAAGCCACCCAGCACTCAGGGATTTTAAGAGAAGCTTTAAAAGTGTCTTAGATTTCTGTGAAAAATTCATAGTACAACAATTATAATGCTAACAATTTATTTTAAAGGGGTACATCCACTGACGTTAAAAAATGTTTTTATTGTTAATTTAAAAATTCATTATGGATTCTTGAAGACACCCAGCACTCAGGGATTTTAAGAGAAGCTTTAAAAGTGTCTTGGGGATCTGTAGAGAATTCAAATTACAACAATTATAACGCTAACAATTTATTTTAAAAGGGTAAATCCACTGACGTCATGAAAAATTTTTATTGTTAATTTAAAAATTCACTATGCATTTTCGAATCCACCCAGCACTCAGGGATTTTAAGAGAAGCTTTAAAAGTGTCTTAGGTATCTGCGAAAAATTTATGGTACAACAATTATAACGCTAACAATTTATTTTAGAGGGGTAAGTCCACTGACGTTAAAAAAATTTTTTTTTGTTAATTTAAAAATTCACTATGGATTTTCGAAGACGCCCAGCACTCAAGGATTTTAAGAGAAGCTTTAAAAGTGTCTTAGGTATTTGCAAAAAATTCATAGTTCAACAATTATAACGCTAACAATTTATTTTAAGGGGTATATCCACTGACGTTAAAAAATTATTTTATTGTTAATTTAAAAATTCACCATGGAATTTCAAAGCCACCCAGCACTCAGGGATTTTAAGAGAAGTTTTAAAAGTGTCTTAGGTATTTGCAAAAAATTCATAGTACAACAATTATAACGCTAACAATTTATTTTAAAGGGGTACATCCACTGACGTTAAAAAAATATTTTATGGTAATTTAAAAATTCACTATGGATTTTCAAAGAAACCCAGCACTCAGGGATTTTAAGCGAAGCTTTAAAAGTGTCTTAGATATCTGCAGAAAATTCATAGTACAACAATTATATCGCTAACAATTTATTTACAAGGGTTACCTCCACTGACTTTAAAAATTTTTTTTATTGTTAATTTAAAAATTCACTATAGATTTTTGAAGTTATCCAGCACTCAGGGATTTTAAGGGAAGCTTTAAAAGTGTCTTAGTTATCTGCGAAAAATTCATAGTATAACAATTATAACGCTAACAATTTATTTTATAGGGGTACATCCACAGACGTTAAAAAATTTTTTTTGTTCATTTAAAAATTCACTATGGATTTTCAAAGCCACCCAGCACTCAGGGATTTTAAGAGAAGCTTTTAAAGAGTCTTAGATATCTGTGAAAAATTCACAGTACAACAATTATAATGCTAACAATTTATTTTATAGGGGTACATCCACTGACATCAAAAAAAATTTTTATTGTTAATTTAAAAATTCATTATGGATTCTTGAAGACACCCAGCCCTCAGGAATTTTAAGAGAAGCTTCAGGAGCGTCTTGGGTATCTGCAGAAAATTCATAGTTCAACAATTATAACGCTAACAATTTATTTTAAGGGGTAAATCCACTGACGTTAAAAAATTATTTTATTGTTAATTTAAAAATTCACCATGGAATTTCAAAGCCACCCAGCACTCAGGGATTTTAAGAGAAGTTTTAAAAGTGTCTTAGGTATTTGCAAAAAATTCATAGTTCAACAATTATAACGCTAACAATTTATTTTAAGGGGTATATCCACTGACGTTAAAAAATTATTTTATTGTTAATTTAAAAATTAACCATGGAATTTCAAAGCCACCCAGCACTCAGGGATTTTAAGAGAAGTTTTAAAAGTGTCTTAGGTATTTGCAAAAAATTCATAGTACAACAATTATAACGCTAACAATTTATTTTAAGGGGGTACATCCACTGACGTTAAAAAAATATTTTATGGTAATTTAAAAATTCACTATGGATTTTCAAAGAAACCCAGCACTCAGGGATTTTAAGCGAAGCTTTAAAAGTGTCTTAGATATCTGCAGAAAATTCATAGTACAACAATTATACCGCTAACAATTTATTTAAAAGGGTTACCTCCACTGACTTTAAAAATTTTTTTATTGTTAATTTAAAAATTCACTATAGATTTTTGAAGTTATCCAGCACTCAGGGATTTTAAGAGAAGCTTTAAAAGTGTCTTAGGTATCTGCGAAAAATTCATAGTATAACAATTATAACGCTAACAATTTATTTTATTGGGGTACATCCACAGACGTTAAAAAAATTTTTTTGTTCATTTAAAAATTCACTATGGATTTTCAAAGCCACCCAGCACTCAGGGATTTTAAGAGAAGCTTTTAAAGAGTCTTAGATATCTGTGAAAAATTCACAGCACAACAATTATAATGCTAACAATTTATTTTATAGGGGTACAACCACTGACATCAAAAAAAATTTTTATTGTTAATTTCAAAATTCATTATGGATTCTTGAAGACACCCAGCACTCAGGGATTTTAAGAAAAGCTTTAAAAGTGTCTTAGATATCTGCGAAAAATTCATGGTACAACAATTATAACGGTAACAATTTATTTTAAAGAAATACTTCCAATGACGTTAAAAATTTTTTTTTTGTTAATTTAAAAATTCACTATGCATTTTCGAACCCACCCAGCACTCAGGGATTTTAAAAGAAGCTTTAGAAGTGTCTTAGCTATCTGTGAAAAATTCATAGTACAACAATTATAACGCTAACAATTTATTTTAAAGGGATATATCCACTGACGTTAAAAATTTTTTTTGTTGATTTAAAAATTTACTATGGAATTTCAAAGCCACCCAGCACTCAGGGTTTTTAAGAGAAGCTTTAATGGTGTCTTAGGTATCTGTGAAATCTTAACAGTACAACAATTATAACGTTAACAATTTATTTTAAAGGTTACATTCACTAACGTTAAAAAAATTTTTATTGGTAATTCAAAAATTCACTATGGATTTTTGAATACACCCAGTATTTTTAAAAGTATCTTAGGTATCTGCAAAAAATTCATGGTACAACAATTATAAGGCTAACAATTTATTTTAAAGGGGTATATCCACCGACGTTAAAAATTTTTTTTTGTTAATTTAAAAACTCACTATGCATTTTTGAAGCCACCCAGCCCTCAGGAATTTTAAGAGAAGCTTCAGGAGCGTCTTGGGTATCTGCAGAAAATTCATAGTTCAACAATTATAACGCTAACAATTTATTTTAAAGGGGAATATCCACTGACGTAAAAAAATTTTTTTATTGTTAATTTTAAAATTCACTAGGCATTTTGGAAGCCACCCAGCACTCAAGGATTTTAAGAGAAGCTTTAAAAGCGTCTTAGGCATCTGCAAAAAATTCATAGTTCAACAATTATAACGCTAACAATTTATTTTAAGGGGTATATCCACTGACGTTAAAAAAATTTTTATTGTTAATTTAAAAATTCACTATGGGTTTTCAAAGCCACCCAGCACTCAGGGATTTTAAGAAAAGCTTTAAAAGTGTCTTGGGTATTTGCGAAAAATTCATAGTACAACAATTATAACGCTAACAATTTATTTTAAATGGGTACATCCACTGACGTTAAAAAATTTTTTTTTGTTAATTTAAAAATTTACTATGGATTTTCAAAGCCACCCAGCACTCAGGGATTTTAAGAGAAGCTTTAAAAGTGTCTTAGATTTCTGTGAAAAATTCATAGTACAACAATTATAATGCTAACAATTTATTTTAAAGGGGTACATCCACTGACGGTAAAAAATTTTTTTATTGTTAATTTAAAAATTCATTATGGATTCTTGAAGACACCCAGCACTCAGGGATTTTAAGAGAATCTTTAAAAGTGTCTTGGGGATATGTAGAGAATTCAAATTACAACAATTATAACGCTAACAATTTATTTTAATGGGGTAAATCCACTGACGTCATGAAAAATTTTTATTGTTAATTTAAAAATTCACTATGCATTTTCGAATCCACCCAGCACTCAGGGATTTTAAGAGAAGCTTTAAAAGTGTCTTAGGTATCTGCGAAAAATTCATGGTACAACCATTATAAGGCTAACAATTTATTTAAAAGGGGTACATCCACTGACGTTAAAATTTTTTTTTTGTAAATTTATAAATTCACTATGCATTTTTGAAGCAACCCAGCACTCAAGGACTTTAAGAGAAGCTTTAAAAGTGTCTTAGGTATCTGCGAAAAATTCATAGTACAACAATTATAACGCTAACAATTTATTTTAAAGGGATATATCCACTGACGTTAAAAAATTTTTTTTGTTGATTTAAAAATTTACTATGGTAATTCAAAGCCACCCAGCACTCAGGGATTTTAGAGAAGCTTTAATGGTGTCTTAGGTATCTGTGAAAAATTAACAGTACAACAATTATAACGTTAACAATTTATTTTAAAGGTTACATTCACTAACGTTAAAAAAATTTTTATTGGTAATTTAAAAATTCACTATGGATTTTTGAATACACCCAGTATTTTTAAAAGTATCTTAGGTATCTGCGAAAAATTCATGGTACAACAATTATAAGGCTAACAATTTATTTTAAAGGGGTATATCCACCGACGTTAAAAATTTTTTTTTGTTAATTTAAAAACTAACTATGCATTTTTGAAGCCACCCAGCCCTCAGGAATTTTAAGAGAAGCTTCAGGAGCGTCTTGGGTATCTGCAGAAAATTCATAGTTCAACAATTATAACGCTAACAATTTATTTTAAAGGGGAATATCCACTGACGTAAAAAAAAATTTTTATTGTTAATTTTAAAATTCACTAGGCATTTTTGAAGCCACCCAGCACTCAAGGATTTTAAGAGAAGCTTTAAAAGTGTCTTAGGCATCTGCAAAAAATTCATAGTTCAACAATTATAACGCTAACAATTTATTTTAAAGGGGTAAATCCACTGACGTTATGAAAAATTTTTATTGTTAATTTAAAAATTCACTATGCATTTTCGAATCCACCCAGCACTCAGGGATTTTAAGAGAAGCTTCAAAAGTGTCTTAGGTATCTGCGAAAAATTCATGGTACAACCATTATAAGGCTAACAATTTATTTAAAAGGGGTACTTCCACTGACGTTAAAATTTTTTTTTTGTAAATTTATAAATTCACTATGCATTTTTGAAGCAACCCAGCACTCAAGGACTTTAAGAGAAGCTTTCAAAGTGTCTTAGGTGTCTGCGAAAAATTTATGGTACAACAATTATAACGCTAACAATTTATTTTAGAGGGGTAAGTCCACTGACGTTAAAAAATTTTTTTTTTGTTAATTTAAAAATTCACTATGGATTTTCGAAGACGCCCAGCACTCAAGGATTTTAAGAGAAGCTTTAAAAGTGTCTTAGGTATTTGCAAGAAATTCATAGTTCAACAATTATAACGCTAACAATTTATTTTAAGGGGTATATCCACTGACGTTAAAAAATAATTTTATTGTTAATTTAAAAATTCACCATGGAATTTCAAAGCCACCCAGCACTCAGGGATTTTAAGAGAAGTTTTAAAAGTGTCTTAGGTATTTGCAAAAAATTCATAGTACAACAATTATAACGCTAACAATTTATTTTAAAGGGGTACATCCACTGACGTTAAAAAAATATTTTTTTGTAATTTAAAAATTCACTATGGATTCTCAAAGAAACCCAGCACTCAGGGATTTTAAGCGAAGCTTTAAAAGTATTTTAGATATCTGCAGAGAATTCATAGTACAACAATTATAACGCTAACAATTTATTTAAAAGGGTTACCTCCACTGACTTTAAAAATTTTTTTTATTGTTAATTTAAAAATTCACTATAGATTATTGAAGTTATCCAGCACTCAGGGATTTTAAGGGAAGCTTTAAAAGTGTCTTAGGTATCTGCGAAAAATTCATAGTATAACAATTATAACGCTAACAATTTATTTTATAGGGGTACATCCACAGACGTTAAAAAAAATTTTTGTTCATTTAAAAATTCAGTATGGATTTTCAAAGCCACCCAGCACTCAGGGATTTTAAGAAAAGCTTTTAAAGAGTCTTAGATATCTGTGAAAAATTCACAGTACAACAATTATAATGCTAACAATTTATTTTATAGGGATACATCCACTGACATCAAAAAAAATTTTTATTGTTAATTTAAAAATTCATTATGGATTCTTGAAAACACCCAGCACTCAGGGATTTTAAGAGAAGCTTTAAAAGTGTCTTAGATATCTGCGAAAAATTTATGGTACAACAATTATAACGGTAACAATTTATTTTAAAGAAATACTTCCACTGACGTAAAAAATTTTTTTTTTGTTAATTTAAAAATTCACTATGCATTTTCGAACCCACCCAGCACTCAGGGATTTTAAGAGAAGCTTTAGAAGTGTCTTAGTTATCTGTGAAAAATTCATAGTACAACAATTATAACGCTAACAATTTATTTTAAAGGAATATATCCACTGACGTTAAAAAAATTTTTTTGTTGATTTAAAAATTTACTATGGAATTTCAAAGCCACCCAGCACTCAAGGATTTTAAGAGAAGCTTTAATGGTGTCTTAGGTATCTGTAAAAAATTCACAGTACAACAATTATAACGCTAACAATTTATTTTAAAGGGTTACATCCACTAACGTTAAAAAAATTTTTATTGGTAATTTAAAAATTCACTATGGATTTTTGAATACACCCAGCACTCAGGGATTTTAAGAAAAGCTTTAAAAGTGTCTTAGATATTTGCAAAAAATTCATAGTACAACAATTATAACGCTAAAAATTTATTTTACAGGGGTATATCCACTGACGTCAAAAAAATTATTTTATTGTTAATTTATAAAATCAATATTGATTTTCGAAGACACCCAGCACTCAGGGATTTTAAGAGAAGCTTTAGAAGTGTCTTAAATATCTGCGAAAAATTCATGGTTCAACAATTATAGGGCTAACAATTTATTTTAAAGGGGTAAATCCACTGACGTTAAAAAATTCCTTTATTGTTAATTTAAAAATTCACTATGGATTTTTGAAGCCACTCAGCACTCAGGGATTTTAAGAGAAACTTCAAAAGTGTCTTAGGTATCTGTAAAAAATTCAAAGTTCAACAATTATAACGCTAACTATTTATTTTAAAGAGGTACATCCACTGACGTTTAAAAAATTTTCTTTGTTAATTTAAAAATTCACTATGGATATTCAAAGCCACCCAGCACTCAGGAATTTTAAGAGAAGCTTTAAAAGTGTCTTAGGTATCTGCGAAAAATTCATAGTACAACAATTATAACGCTAACAATTTATTTTAAAGGGGTACCTCCACTGACGTTAAAAAAATTTTTTGTTAATTTAAAAATTCACTATGGATTTTCAAAGTCACCCAGCTCTCAGGGATTTTAAGAGAAGCTTTAAAAGTGTCTTAGGTATCTGTGAAAAATTCATAGTACAACAATTATATCGCCAACAATTTATTTTAAAGGGATACATCCACTGACGTTAAAAATTTTTTTATTGTTAATTTAAAAATTCATTATGGATTTTTGAAGACACCCAGCACTCAGAAATTTTAAGAGAAGCTTCAAAGGTGTCTTAGATATCTGTGAAAAATTCGCGGTACAACAATTATAACGCTAACAATTTATTTTAAAGGGTTACATCAACTCACGTTAAAAAAAATTTTTATTGTTAATTTAAAAATTCACTATGGATTTCTGAAGACATCCAGCACTCAGGGATTTTAAGAGAAGCTTTAAAGGTGTCTTAGGTATCTGTGAAAAATTCACAGTACAACAATTAAAACGCCAAAAATTTATTTTAGAGGGGTAAATCCAATGAGGTTAAAAAATTTTTTTTGTTAATTTAAAAATTCACTATGCATTTTTGAAGCCACCCAGCACCATGGGATTTTAAAATAAGATTTAAAAGGGTCTTAGATATCTGCGAAAAATTCATAGTTCAACAATTATAACGCTAACAATTTATTTTAAAGGGGTAATTCCAATGACGTTAAAAATTTTTTTTTTTTAATTTAAAAATTCACTATGGATTTTTAAAGCCACCCAGCACTCAGGAATTTTAAGAGAAGCTTTAAAGATGTCTTAGGTATCTGTGAAAAATTCATAGTTCAACAATTATAACGCTAACAATTTATTTTAAAGGGGTAATTCCAATAACGTTAAAAATTTTTTTTTTTGTTATTTTAAAAATTCACTATGGATTTCTAAAGCCACCCAGCACTCAGGAATTTTAAGAGAAGCTTTAAAGATGTCTTAGGTATCTGTGAAAAATTCATAGTACAACAATTATTATGCTAACAATTTATTTTAAAGGGGTAAATCCACTGACGTTAAGAAAAATTTTTATTGTTAATTTAGAAATTCACTACGCATTATTGAAGACTCCCAGCACTCAGGGATTTTAAAAGAAGCTTTGAAAGTGTCTTAGGTATCTGAAAAAAATTCATAGTACAACAATTATAACGCTATCAATTTATTCCTAAGGGGTATATCCACTGACGTTAAACATTTTTTTTATTGTTAATTTAAATATTCACTATGGATTTTCAAAGCCACTCAGCACTCAGGGATTTTGAAAGAAACTTTAAAAGTGTCTTAGGTATCTGCAAAAAATTCATAGCTCACCAATTATAACGTTAACAATTTATTTTAAAGAGGTACATTCAATAACGTTAAAAAAAATTTTTATTGTTAATTTAAAAATTCACTATGGATTTTCGAAGCTTCCCAGCACTCAGGGATTTTAAAAGATGCTTTAAAAGTATCTTAGGTATTTGCAAAAATTCATAGTACAACAATTATAACGCTAACAATTTATTTTAAAGGGGTACATCTACTGACGTTAAAAAAATTTTTTATTGCTAATTTAAAAATTCATTATGGATTCTTGAAGACACCCAGCACTCAGAGATTTTAAGAGAATCTTTAAAAGTGTCTTAGATATCTGCGAGAAATTCATGGTACAACAACTATAACGTTAACAATTTATTTTAAAGAGGTACATCCACTGACGTTAAAAAAAATTTTTTTTTGTTAATTTAAAAATTCACTATGCATTTTTGAATCCTCCCAGCACTCAGGGATTTTAAAAGAAGCTTTAAAAGTGTCTTAGGTATCTGAAAAAATTCATAGTACAACAATTATAACGCTAACAATTTATTCTTAAGGGGTATATCCACTGACGTTAAAACATTTTTTTATTGTTAATTTAAATATTCACTATGGATTTTCAAAGCCACTCAGCACTCAGGGATTTTAAGAGAAGCTTTAGAAGTGTCTTAGGTATCTGCAAAAAATTTATGGTATAACAATTATAACGCTAACAATTTATTTTAAATGGGTATATCCACTGACGTTAAAATTTTTTCTTTTGTTAATTTAAAAATTCACTATGCATTTTCAAAGCCACCCAGCACTCAGAAATTCTAAGAGTAGCTTTAAAAGTGTCTTAGGTATCTGTAAAAAATTCATATTATAACAATTATAACGCTAACAATTTATTTTATAGGGATAAATCCACTGACGTTAAAAAAATTTTTTATTGTTAATTTAAAAATTCACTATGGATTTTCAAAGCCACCCAGCACTCAGGGATTTTAAGAGAAACTTTAGAAATGTCTTAGGTATCTGTGAAAAATTCAAAGTACAACAATTAAAACGCTAACAATTTATTTTAAACAGGTACATCCACTGACGTTAAAAAATTTTTTTTTTGTTAATTTAAAATTCACTATGCATTTTTGAGAGTGCCACTGAGAGTGCCACTGAGAGTGCCACTGAGACTGCCACTGAGAGTGCCACTGAGAGTGCCACTGAGAGTGCCACTGAGAGTGCCACTGAGAGTGCCACTGAGAGTGCCACTGAGAGTGCCACTGAGATTGCCACTGAGACTGTCACTGGGACTGCCACTGAGACTGCCACTGAGAGTGCCACTGAGAGTGCCACTGAGAGTGCCACTGAGAGTGCCACTGAGAGTGCCACTGAGAGTGCCACTGAGACTGCCACTGAGAGTGCCACTGAGAGTGCCACTGAGAGTGCCACTGAGAGTGCCACTGAGAGTGCCACTGAGACTGCCACTGGGACTGCCACTAAGAGTGCCACTGAGAGTGCCACTGAGAGTGCCACTGAGAGTGCCACTGAGAGTGCTACTGAGAGTGATACTGAGACTGCCACTGAGACTGCCACTGAGACTGCCACTGGGACTGCCACTGGGACTGACACTGAGAATGCCACTGAGAGTGCCACTGAGAGTGCCACTGAGAGTGCCACTGAGAGTGCCACTGAGAGTGCCACTGAGAGTGCCACTGAGAGTGCCACTGAGACTGCCACTGGGACTGCCACTGGGACTGCCACTAAGAGTGCCTCTGAGAGTGTCACTGAGAGTGCCACTGAGAGTGCCACTGAGACTGCCACTGAGACTGACACTGAGACCGCCACTGAGACTGCCACTGGGACTGCCACTGAGAGTGCCATTGAGAGTGCCACTGAGAGTGCCACTGAGATTGCCACTGAGAGTGCCACTGGGACTGCCACTGAGACTGCCACTGAGAGTGCCACTGAGAGTGCCACTGAGAGTGCCACTGAGACTGCCACTGAGACTGCCACTGAGAGTGCCACTGAGAGTGCCACTGAGAGTGCCACTGAGACTGCCACTGGGACTGCAACTGGGACTGCCACTGGGACTGCCACTAAGAGTGCCACTGAGAGTGCCACTGAGAGTGCCTCTGAGAGTGCTAGTGAGAGTGCCACTGAGAGTGCCGCTGAGACTGCCACTGAGACTGCCACTGGGACTGCCACTGGGACTGCCACTGAGACTGCCACTGAGAGCGCCACTGAGATTGCTACTGAGAGTGCCACTGAGAGTGCCACTGAGGGTGCCACTGAGAGTGCCACTGAGAGTGCCACTGAGAGTGCCACTGAGATTGTCACTGAGACTGCCACTGAGACTGCCACTGGGACTGCCACTGAGACTGCCACTGAGAGTGCCACTGAGAGTGCCACTGAGAGTGCCACTGAGAGTGCCACTGAGAGTGCCACTGAGAGTGCCACTGAGAGTGCCACTGAGACTGCCACTGGGACTGCCACTGAGACTGCCACTGAGAGTGCCACTGAGAGTGCCACTGAGAGTGCCACTGAGAGTGCCACTGAGAGTGCCACTGAGACTGCCACTGAGACTGCCACTGGGACTGTCACTGGGACTGCCACTGAGAGTGCCACTGAGAGTGCCACTGAGAGTGTCACTGAGACTGCCTCTGAGAGTGCCACTGATAGTGCCACTGAGAGTGCCACTGAGAGTGCCACTGAGACTGCCACTGGGACTGCCACTGAGACTGCCACTGAGAGTGCCACTGAGAGTGTTACTGAGACTGCCACTGAGAGTGCCACTGAGAGTGCCACTGAGAGTGCCACTGAGAGTGCCACTGAGACTGCCACTGGGACTGCCACTGAGACTGCCACTGAGAGTGCCACTGAGAGTGCCACTGAGAGTGTTACTGAGACTGCCACTGAGAGTGCCACTGAGATTGCCACTGAGAGTGCCACTGAGAGTGCCACTGAGAGTGCCACTGAGAGTGCCACTGAGACTGCCACTGGGACTGCCATTGAGACTGCCTCTGAGAGTGCCACTGAGAGTGCCACTGAGAGTGCCACTGAGAGTGCCACTGAGAGTGTTACTGAGACTGCCACTGAGAGTGCCACTGAGAGTGCCACTGAGAGTGCCACTGAGACTGCCACTGGGACTGCCACTGAGACTGCCTCTGAGTGTGCCACTGAGAGTGCCACTGAGAGTGCCACTGAGAGTGCCACTGAGAGTGTCACTGAGACTGCCACTGAGAGTGCCACTGAGAGTGCCACTGAGAGTGCCACTGAGAGTGCCACTAAGAGTGCCACTGAGAGTGCCACTGAGAGTGCCACTGAGAGTGCCACTGAGACTGCCACTGGGACTGCCACTAAGAGTGCCACTGAGAGTGCCACTGAGAGTGTCATTGAGACTGCCACTGAGAGTGCCACTGAGAGTGCCACTGAGACTGCCACTGAGACTGACACTGAGACTGCCACTGGGACTGCCACTGGGACTGCCACTGAGAGTGCCACTGAGAGTGCCACTGAGAGTGCCACTGGGACTGCCACTGAGACTGCCACTGAGAGTGCCACTGAGAGTGCCACTGAGAGTGCCACTGAGAGTGCCACTGAGAGTGCCACTGAGAGTGCCACTGAAAGTGCCACTGAGAGTGCCACTGAGAGTGCCACTGAGACTGCCACTGGGACTGCCACTGGGACTGCCACTGGGACTGTTACTAAAAGTGCCACTGAGAGTGCCACTGAGAGTGCCACTGTTAGTGCTACTGAGAGTGCCACTGAGAGTGCCACTGAGACTGCCACTGAGACTGCCACTGGGACTGCCACTGAGACTGCCACTGAGAGCGCCACTGAGAGTGCCAATGAGAGTGTCACTGAGAGTGCCACTGAGAGTGCCACTGAGAGTGCCACTGAGAGTGCCACTGAGAGTGCCACTGAGAGTGTCATTGAGACTGCCACTGAAACTGCCACTGGGACTGCCACTGAGACTGCCACTGAGAGTGCCACTGAGAGTGCCACTGAGAGTGCCACTGAGACTGCCACTGAGACTGCCACTGAGACTGCCACTGAGAGTGACACTGAGAGTGACACTGAGACTGCCACTGGGACTGCCACTGAGAGTGCCACTGAGAGTTCCACTAAAAGTGCCACTGAGAGTGTCACTGAGAGTGCCACTGAGACTGCCACTGAGACTGCCACTGGGACTGCCACTGAGACTGCCACTGAGAGTGCCACTGAGAGTGCCACTGAGAGTGCCACTGAGAGTGCCACTGAGACTGCCACTGAGACTGCCACTGAGACTGCCACTGAGAGTGACACTGAGAGTGACACTGAGACTGCCACTGGGACTGCCACTGAGAGTGCCACTGAGAGTTCCACTAAAAGTGCCACTGAGAGTGCCACTGAGAGTGCCACTGAGAGTGCCACTGAGAGTGCCACTGAGACTGCCGCTGGGACTGCCATTGAGACTGCCTCTGAGAGTGCCACTGAGAGTGCCACTGAGAGTGCCACTGAGAGTGCCACTGAGAGTGTTACTGAGACTGCCACTGAGAGTGCCACTGAGAGTGCCACTGAGAGTGCCACTGAGACTGCCACTGGGACTGCCACTGAGACTGCCTCTGAGTGTGCCACTGAGAGTGCCACTGAGAGTGCCACTGAGAGTGCCACTGAGAGTGTCACTGAGACTGCCACTGAGAGTGCCACTGAGAGTGCCACTGAGAGTGCCACTGAGAGTGCCACTAAGAGTGCCACTGAGAGTGCCACTGAGAGTGCCACTGAGAGTGCCACTGAGACTGCCACTGGGACTGCCACTAAGAGTGCCACTGAGAGTGCCACTGAGAGTGTCATTGAGACTGCCACTGAGAGTGCCACTGAGAGTGCCACTGAGACTGCCACTGAGACTGACACTGAGACTGCCACTGGGACTGCCACTGGGACTGCCACTGAGAGTGCCACTGAGAGTGCCACTGAGAGTGCCACTGGGACTGCCACTGAGACTGCCACTGAGAGTGCCACTGAGAGTGCCACTGAGAGTGCCACTGAGAGTGCCACTGAGAGTGCCACTGAAAGTGCCACTGAAAGTGCCACTGAGAGTGCCACTGAGAGTGCCACTGAGACTGCCACTGGGACTGCCACTGGGACTGCCACTGGGACTGTTACTAAAAGTGCCACTGAGAGTGCCACTGAGAGTGCCACTGTTAGTGCTACTGAGAGTGCCACTGAGAGTGCCACTGAGACTGCCACTGAGACTGCCACTGGGACTGCCACTGAGACTGCCACTGAGAGCGCCACTGAGAGTGCCAATGAGAGTGTCACTGAGAGTGCCACTGAGAGTGCCACTGAGAGTGCCACTGAGAGTGCCACTGAGAGTGCCACTGAGAGTGTCATTGAGACTGCCACTGAAACTGCCACTGGGACTGCCACTGAGACTGCCACTGAGAGTGCCACTGAGAGTGCCACTGAGAGTGCCACTGAGACTGCCACTGAGACTGCCACTGAGACTGCCACTGAGAGTGACACTGAGACTGCCACTGGGACTGCCACTGAGAGTGCCACTGAGAGTTCCACTAAAAGTGCCACTGAGAGTGTCACTGAGAGTGCCACTGAGACTGCCACTGAGACTGCCACTGGGACTGCCACTGAGACTGCCACTGAGAGTGCCACTGAGAGTGCCACTGAGAGTGCCACTGAGAGTGCCACTGAGACTGCCACTGAGAGTGCCACTGAGATTGCCACTGAGAGTGCCACTGAGAGTGCCATTGAGAGTGCCACTGAGAGTGCCACTGAGACTGCCACTGAGACTGCCACTGGGACTGCCACTGGGACTGCCACTGAGAGTGCCACTGAGAGTGCCACTGAGAGTGTCACTGAGACTGCCACTGAGAGTGCCACTGAGGGTGCCACTGAGAGTGCCACTGAAAGTGCCACTGAGAGTGCCACTGAGAGTGCCACTGAGAGTGCCACTGAGAGTGCCACTGAGACTGCCACTGGGACTGCCACTGAGACTGCCACTGAGAGTGCCACTGAGAGTGCCACTGAGAGTGTCACTGAGACTGCCACTGAGAGTGCCACTGAGAGTGCCACTGAGAGTGCCACTGAGAGTGCCACTGAGAGTGCCACTGAGACTGCCACTGGGACTGCCACTGAGACTGCCTCTGAGAGTGCCACTGAGAGTGTCACTGAGAGTGTCACTGAGACTGCCACTGAGAGTGCCACTGAGAGTGCCACTGAGACTGCCACTGGGACTGCCACTGAGACTGCCTCTGAGAGTGCCACTGAGAGTGCCACTGAGAGTGCCACTGAGAGTGCCACTGAGAGTGACACTGAGAGTGTCACTGAGACTGCCACTGAGAGTGCCACTGAGAGTGCCACTGAGATTGATACTGAGAGTGCCACTGAGAGTGCCACTGAGAGTGCCACTGAGAGTGCCACTGAGAGTGCCACTGAGAGTGCCACTGAGAGTGTCACTGAGACTGCCACTGAGAGTGCCACTGAGAGTGCCACTGAGAGTGCCACTGAGAATGCCACTGAGAGTGTCACTGAGACTGCCACTGAGAGTGTTACTGAGAGTGCCACTGAGAGTGCCACTGAGAGTGCCACTGAGACTGCCACTGAGAGTGCCACTGAGAGTGCCACTGAGAGTGCCACTGAGACTGCCACTGAGACTGCCACTGAGACTGCCACTGGGACTGTCACTGAGAGTGCCACTGAGAGTTCCACTGAAAATGCCACTGAGAGTGCCACTGAGAGTGCCACTGAGAGTGCCACTGAGAGTGCCACTGAGAGTGCCACTGAGACTGCCACTGAGAGTGCCACTGAGAGTGCCACTGAGAGTGCCACTGAGAGTGCCACTGAGAGTGCCACTGAGAGTGCCACTGAGACTGCCACTGAGAGTGCCACCGAGAGTGCCACTGAGAGTGCCACTGAGAGTGCCACTGAGAGTGCCACTGAGAGTGCCACTGAGAGTGCCACTGAGAGTGCCACTGAGAGTGCCACTGAGAGTGCCACTGAGAGTGTCACTGAGACTGCCACTGAGAGTGCCACTGAGAGTGCCACTGAGAGTGCCACTGAGAATGCCACTGAGAGTGTCACTGAGACTGCCACTGAGAGTGTTACTGAGAGTGCCACTGAGAGTGCCACTGAGAGTGCCACTGAGACTGCCACTGAGAGTGCCACTGAGAGTGCCACTGAGAGTGCCACTGAGACTGCCACTGAGACTGCCACTGAGACTGCCACTGGGACTGTCACTGAGAGTGCCACTGAGAGTTCCACTGAAAATGCCACTGAGAGTGCCACTGAGAGTGCCACTGAGAGTGCCACTGAGAGTGCCACTGAGAGTGCCACTGAGACTGCCACTGAGAGTGCCACTGAGAGTGCCACTGAGAGTGCCACTGAGAGTGCCACTGAGAGTGCCACTGAGAGTGCCACTGAGACTGCCACTGAGAGTGCCACCGAGAGTGCCACTGAGAGTGCCACTGAGAGTGCCACTGAGAGTGCCACTGAGACTGCCACTGAGAGTGCCACTGAGAGTGCCACTGAGTACTGGTACAACAATTATAACGCTAACAATTTATTTTAAAGGGGTACATCCACTGACGTTAAAAAATTTTTTTATTGTTAATTTGAAAATTCATTATGGATTCTTGAAGACACCCAGCACTCAGGGATTTTAAGAGAAGCTTTAAAAGTGTCTTAGGGATCTGTAGAGAATTCAAATTACAACAATTATAACGCTAACAATTTATTTTAAAGGGGTAAATCCACTGACGTTATGAAAAATTTTTATTGTTAATTTAAAAATTCACTATGCATTTTCGAATCCACCCAGCACTCAGGGATTTTAAGAGAAGCTTTAAAAGTGTCTTAGGTATCTGCGAAAAATTCATGGTACAACCATTATAACGCTAACAATTTATTTTAGAGGTGTAAGTCCACTGACTTTAAAAAAATTTTTTTTGTTAATTTAAAAATTCACTATGGATTTTCGAAGACGCCCAGCACTCAAGGATTTTAAGAGAAGCTTTAAAAGTGTCTTAGGTATTTGCAAAAAATTCATAGTCCAACAATTATAACGCTAACAATTTATTTTAAGGGGTATATCCACTGACGTTAAAAAATTATTTTATTGTTAATTTAAAAATTCACCATGGAATTTCAAAGCCACCCAGCACTCAGGGATTTTAAGGGAAGTTTTAAAAGTGTCTTAGGTATTTGCAAAAAATTCGTAGTACAACAATTATAACGCTAACAATTTATTTTAAAGGGGTACATCCACTGACGTTAAAAAAATATTTTATGGTAATTTAAAAATTCACTATGGATTTTCAAAGAAACCCAGCACTCAGGGATTTTAAGCGAAGCTTTAAAAGTGTCTTAGATATCTGCAGAAAATTCATAGTACAACAATTATAACGCTAACAATTTATATAAAAGGGTTACCTCCACTGACTTTAAAAATTTTTTTAATTGTTAATTTAAAAATTCACTATAGATTTTTGAAGTTATCCAGCACTCAGGGATTCTAAGAGAAGCTTTAAAAGTGTCTTAGGTATCTGCGAAAAATTTATAGTATAACAATTATAACGCTAACAATTTATTTTATAGGGGTACATCCACAGACGTTAAAAAAATTTTTTTGTTCATTTAAAAATTCACTATGGATTTTCAAAGCCACCCAGCACTCAGGGATTTTAAGAGAAGCTTTTAAAGAGTCTTAGATATCTGTGAAAAATTCACAGTACAACAATTATAATGCTAACAATTTATTTTATAGGGGTACATCCACTGACATAAAAAAAATTTTTATTGTTAATTTAAAAATTCATTATGGATTCTTGAAGACACCCAGCACTCAGGGATTTTAAGGAAAGCTTTAAAAGTGTCTTAGATATCTGCGAAAAATTCATGGTACAACAATTATGACGCTAACAATTTATTTTAAGGGGTATATCCACTGACGTTAAAAAATTATTTTATTGTTAATTTAAAAATTCACCATGGAATTTCAAAGCCACCCAGCACTCAGGGATTTTAAGAGAAGTTTTAAAAGTGTCTTAGGTATTTGCAAAAAATTCATAGTACAATAATTATACCGCTAACAATTTATTTTAAAGGGATAAATCCACTGACGTTAAAAAAATTTTTTATTGTTAATTTAAAAATTCACTATGGATTTTTAAAGCCACCCAGCACTCAGAAATTCTAAGAGTAGCTTTAAAAGTGTCTTAGGTATCTGTAAAAAATTCATAATATAACAATTATAACGCTAACAATTTATTTTATAGGGATAAATCCACTGACGTTAAAAAATTTTTTTAATTGTTAATTTAAAAATTCACTATGGATTTTCAAAGCCACCCAGCACTCAGGGATTTTAAGAGAAACTTTAGAAATGTCTTAGGTATCTGTGAAAAATTCAAAGTACAACAATTAAAACGCTAACAATTTATTTTAAACAGGTACATCCACTGACGATAAAAAAATTTTTTTTTGTTAATTTAAAATTCACTATGCATTTTTGAGAGTGCCACTGAGAGTGCCACTGAGAGTGCCACTGAGACTGCCACTGAGAGTGCCACTGAGACTGCCACTGAGAGTGCCACTGAGAGTGCCACTGAGAGTGCCACTGAGAGTGCCACTGAGACTGCCACTGAGACTGCCACTGAGACTGCCACTGGGACTGTCACTGAGAGTGCCACTGAGAGTGCCACTGAGACTGCCACTGGGACTCCCACTGAGAGTGCCACTGAAAGTGCAACTGAGAGTGCCGCTGAGAGTGCCACTGAGAGTGCCACTGGGACTGCCACTGGGACTGCCACTGGGACTGCCACTGGGACTGCCACTGAGAGTGCCACTGAGAGTGCCACTGAGAGTGCCACTGAGAGTGCCACTGAGACTGCCACTGGGACTCCCACTGAGAGTGCCACTGAAAGTGCAACTGAGAGTGCCACTGAGAGTGCCACTGAGAGTGCCACTGAGAGTGCCACTGAGAGTGCCACTGAGAGTGTCACTGAGACTGCCACTGAGAGTGTTACTGAGAGTGCCACTGAGAGTGCCACTGAGAGTGCCACTGAGACTGCCACTGAGACTGCCACTGAGAGTGCCACTGAGAGTGCCACTGAGAGTGCCACTGAGACTGCCACTGAGACTGCCACTGGGACTGTCACTGAGAGTTCCACTGAAAATGCCACTGAGAGTGCCACTGAGAGTGCCACTGAGAGTGCCACTGAGAGTGCCACTGAGAGTGCCACTGAGAGTGCCACTGAGAGTGCCACTGAGACTGCCACTGAGACTGCCACTGAGAGTGCCACTGAGAGTGTCACTGAGAGTGCCACTGAGAGTGCCACTGAGAGTGCCACTGAGAGTGCCACTGAGAGTGCCACTGAGAGTGCCACTGAGACTGCCACTGAGAGTGCCACTGAGAGTGCCACTGAGAGTGCCACTGAGACTGCCACTGGGACTGCCACTGAGACTGCCTCTGAGAGTGCCACTGAGAGTGCCACTGAGAGTGCCACTGAGAGTGCCACTGAGAGTGTCACTAAGACTGCCACTGAGACTGCCGCTGAGAGTGCCACTGAGAGTGCCACTGAGAGTGCAACTAAGACTGCCACTGAGACTGCCACTGGGACTGCCACTGAGACTGCCTCTGAGAGTGCCACTGAGAGTGCCACTGAGAGTGCCACTGAGAGTGCCACTGAGAGTGCCACTGAGAGTGCCACTGAGAGTGTCACTGAGACTGCCACTGAGAGTGCCACTGAGAGTGCCACTGAGAGTGCCACTGAGAGTGCCACTGAGACTGCCACTGGGACTTCCACTGAGAGTGCCACTGAAAGTGCAACTGAGAGTGCCACTGAGAGTGCCACTGAGAGTGCCACTGAGAGTGTCACTGAGACTGCCACTGAGAGTGCCACTGAGAGTGCCACTGAGAGTGCCACTGAGACTGCCACTGAGACTGCCACTGGTACTGCCACTGAGAGTGCCACTGAGAGTGCCACTGAGAGTGTCACTGAGACTGCCACTGAGACTGCCACTGAGAGTGCCACTGAGAGTGCCACTGAAAGTGCCACTGAGAGTGCCACTGAGAGTGCCACTGAGAGTGCCACTGAGACTGCCACTGGGACTGCCACTGAGACTGCCACTGAGAGTGCCACTGAGAGTGCCACTGAGAGTGCCACTGAGAGTGTCAATGAGACTGTTACTGAGAGTGCCACTGAGAGTGCCACTGAGAGTGCCACTGAGAGTGCCACTGAGAGTGCCACTGGGACTGCCACTGAGACTGCCTCTGAGAGTGCCACTGAGAGTGCCACTGAGAGTGCCACTGAGAGTGACACTGAGAGTGCCACTGAGAGTGCCACTGAGAGTGTCAATGAGACTGCCACTGAGAGTGTTACTGAGAGTGCCACTGAGAGTGCCACTGAGAGTGCCACTGAGAGTGTCAATGAGACTGTTACTGAGAGTGCCACTGAGAGTGCCACTGAGAGTGCCACTGAGACTGACACTGAGACCGCCACTGGGACTGCCACTGGGACTGCCACTGAGAGTGCCACTGAGAGTGCCACTGAGAGTGCCACTGAGAGTGCCACTGAGAGTGCCACTGAGAGTGTCAATGAGACTGCCACTGAGAGTGTTACTGAGAGTGCCACTGAGAGTGCCACTGAGAGTGCCACTGAGAGTGCCACTGAGAGTGCCACTGAGAGTGCCACTGAGAGTGCCACTGAGAGTGCCACTGAGAGTGCCACTGAGAGTGCCACTGAGAGTGTCACTGAGACTGCCACTGAGAGTGTTACTGAGAGTGCCACTGAGAGTGCCACTGAGAGTGCCACTGAGAGTGCCACTGAGAGTGCCACTGAGAGTGTCACTGAGACTGCCACTGAGAGTGTTACTGAGAGTGTCACTGAGAGTGTCACTGAGACTGCCACTGAGGGTGTTACTGAGAGTGCCACTGAGAGTGCCACTGAGACTGCCACTGAGACTGCCACTGAGAGTGCCACTGAGAGTGCCACTGAGAGTGCCACTGAGTCTGCCACTGAGACTGCCACTGAGACTGCCACTGGGACTGTCACTGAGAGTGCCACTGAGAGTGCCACTTAGACTGCCACTGGGACTCCCACTGAGAGTGCCACTGAAAGTGCAGCTGAGAGTGCCGCTGAGAGTGCCACTGAGACTGCCACTGGGACTGCCACTGGAACTGCCACTGGGACTGCCACTGAGAGTGCCACTGAGAGTGCCACTGAGAGTGCCACTGAGACTGCCACTGGGACTCCCACTGAGTGTGCCACTGAAAGTGCAACTGAGAGTGCCACTGAGAGTGCCACTGAGATTGCCACTGAGAGTGCCACTGAGAGTGCCACTGAGAGTGCCACTGAGAGTGCCACTGAGAGTGCCACTGAGAGTGCCACTGAGACTGCCACTGAGACTGCCACTGGGACTGCCACTGAGACTGCCACTGAGAGTGTCACTGAGAGTGCCACTGAGAGTGCCACTGAGAGTGCCACTGAGACTGCCACTGAGAGTGCCACTGAGAGTGCCACTGAGAGTGCCACTGATAGTGTCACTGAGACTGCCACTGAGAGTGTTACTGAGAGTGCCACTGAGAGTGCCACTGAGAGTGCCACTGAGACTGCCACTGAGAGTGCCACTGAGAGTGCCACTGAGAGTGCCACTGAGAGTGCCACTGAGACTGCCACTGAGACTGCCACTGAGACTGCCACTGGGACTGTCACTGAGAGTGCCACTGAGAGTTCCACTGAAAATGCCACTGAGAGTGCCACTGAGAGTGCCACTGAGAGTGCCACTGAGAGTGCCACTGAGAGTGCCACTGAGACTGCCACTGAGACTGCCACTGAGAGTGCCACTGAGAGTGCCACTGAGAGTGCCACTGAGAGTGCCACTGAGAGTGCCACTGAGACTGCCACTGAGAGTGCCACTGAGAGTGCCACTGAGAGTGCCACTGAGAGTGCCACTGAGACTGCCACTGAGACTGCCACTGAGACTGCCTCTGAGAGTGCCACTGAGAGTGCCACTGAGAGTGCCACTGAGAGTGCCACTGAGAGTGTCACTAAGACTGCCACCGAGACTGCCGCTGAGAGTGCCACTGAGAGTGCCACTGAGAGTGCCACTGAGAGTGCCACTGAGAGTGTCACTGAAACTGCCACTGAGAGTGCCACTGAGAGTGCCACTGAGAGTGCCACTGAGACTGCCACTGGGACTTCCACTGAGAGTGCCACTGAAAGTGCAACTGAGAGTGCCACTGAGAGTGCCACTGAGAGTGCCACTGAGAGTGCCACTGAGAGTGCCACCGAGAGTGCCATTGAGAGTGCCACTGAGAGTGCCACTGAGACTGCCACTGGGACTGCCACTGAGAGTGCCACAGAGAGTGCCACTGAGAGTGTCACTGAGACTGCCACTGAGACTGCCACTGAGAGTGCCACTGAAGGTGCCACTGAGAGTGCCACTGAAAGTGCCACTGAGAGTGCCACTGAGAGTGCCACTGAGAGTGCCACAGAGACTGCCACTGGGACTGCCACTGAGACTGCCACTGGGACTGCCACTGAGACTGCCTCTGAGAGTGCCACTGAGAGTGCCACTGAGAGTGCCACTGAGAGTGCCACTGAGAGTGTCACTGAGACTGCCACTGAGAGTGCCACTGAGAGTGCCACTGAGAGTGCCACTGAGAGTGCCACTGAGACTGCCACTGGGACTTCCACTGAGAGTGCCACTGAAAGTGCAACTGAGAGTGCCACTGAGAGTGCCACTGAGAGTGCCACTGAGAGTGCCACTGAGAGTGCCACCGAGAGTGCCATTGAGAGTGCCACTGAGAGTGCCACTGAGACTGCCACTGAGACTGCCACTGGTACTGCCACTGGGACTGCCACTGAGAGTGCCACAGAGAGTGCCACTGAGAGTGTCACTGAGACTGCCACTGAGACTGCCACTGAGAGTGCCACTGAAGGTGCCACTGAGAGTGCCACTGAATGTGCCACTGAGAGTGCCACTGAGAGTGCCACTGAGAGTGCCACAGAGACTGCCACTGGGACTGCCACTGAGACTGCCACTGAGAGTGCCACTGAGAGTGCCACTGAGAGTGCCACTGAGAGTGTCAATGAGACTGCCACTGAGAGTGCCACTGAGAGTGCCACTGAGAGTGCCACTGAGAGTGCCACTGAGACTGCCACTGGGACTTCCACTGAGACTGCCTCTGAGAGTGCCACTGAGAGTGCCACTGAGATTGTCACTGAGAGTGTCACTGAGACTGCCCCTGAGAGTGCCACTGAGAGTGCCACTGAGAGTGCCACTGAGACTGCCACTGGGACTGCCACTGAGACTGCCTTTGAGAGTGCCACTGAGAGTGCCACTGAGAGTGCCACTGAGAGTGCCACTGAGAGTGCCACTGAGAGTGCCACTGAGAGTGACACTGAGAGTGTCACTGAGACTGCCACTGAGAGTGCCACGGAGAGTGCCACTGAGATTGCCACTGAGAGTTCCACTGAGAGTGCCACTGAGACTGCCACTGAGACTGCCACTGAGACTGCCTCTGAGAGTGCCACTGAGAGTGCCACTGAGAGTGTTACTGAGAGTGCCACTGAGAGTGCCACTGAGAGTGCCACTGAGACTGCCACTGAGACTGCCACTGAGAGTGCCACTGAGATTGCCACTGAGAGTGCCACTGAGACTGCCACTGAGACTGCCACTGAGACTGCCACTGGGACTGTCACTGAGAGTGCCACTGAGAGTTCCACTGAAA